>CM069441.1:107675193-107874238 GCA_035610835.1 Ophiura sarsii
CACCAATTATTTACTGAACATCTCTGACAGTCATTTGATGTTTTAAAAGACATGTTTTAACTAATTGTCAGTTTTTCCGCAAGCAAAGGAGCTATAAATAGCAGTGGTAGAAGGGCATTATTATAATGACAAGGCTTACGTTAGTTTCTATGTTATTATTTCGGTTTTTGTTTCCCAATGCATTCTATGTTTGGACCTATCCATCTATGTGGTCAAGTACAGTTCTCTCGGATGAAACTAAAGTCGTACTGAAAGTATAAAGACCTACTGTTGTTTCGTCAAATTTTCGTTTCATTAACTTGTCACCCATCGATTTGTGTACTTGCTTATTCGTGTCCAATCGTCAAACAGACTCTTTCGTATAGAGAAAGGGAATCATCCCGTCTGAATTTGTTAGCTAATATAAGCTTATTGGGTTATCCAGGGTCGTAGGACCCAAATAATATCATATCATATCATATGACCAAGGTGAAGATGGTAATGATCGTCCATGCAGCAAATGTAAAGGGTACCATTCATGACTCTGTTAAAGCGCTGCAGTGTGAATTTTGTGCAGAATGGGTATGCTTACATTGTACGATGCCAGAGACAGCATATGATGTCATTATGAAAAATAACATTCCCAACTTCATATGGACCTGTGATTCCTGTGTCAACGCAGTCCCAACAAAGAACCTGAGCAACATGTTACAGGATATTAAGATTGAGCAAACTAGTAGTAGAGAACATATGAAAGAGGTTAATTCAAGGATTTACAAATTAGAAGAATCTATAGACGAGAGAATTCAAACAGCCATCGATGACACAGAGATCGTGAGTCAAGAAAGTTCAACATCATTATCCATAATGTACTCGAATCAGTCTCTGAGGATTCTAAAGACAGACTAGCAGATACAAAGTTGATTGAGCAGATAATGAAAAAGAATCTCAAAGTGAGTGAGGAAGTTATAGAGTCAGTTACGCCGCTGGGTAAGAAGAGTGACATAATTAGACTCAATAAAGTCACAGTGGATTCCGTAAAGAGCAAGAGAGAGAATGCGGTGCTGACCATGCCAACAAGTACGAGATTCTGACAAATGGAGTATGATACACACCACACCAGATCAATCACCCAAAAGAGAGGGAGAAAAACAGGCTACTTCGAGAAGAGATTAAAACGCGCACGGAAGACAGGGAAGACGGGTTAGTGATATGGCAGATAGTGGTATTAGATGAGTATCTAAGGAATAAGGAGGAGCGAAACAAGGGCCGACCAGCATCTTTTTGCACTTAATAAGCATATGGTCAAGTCTCCTGGGTCAGCACAGCTTTGAAAATTACAGCACTGCACAAAAACGGCACCACCCCGAGAGGTCATCAAAGCACTGATCATGAGCACATCGTAAAAGGAACAAGAAATCCTACCAGAGACGATGATATTCCTACATGTAATGGATCAAATAATCCAAAAGAACATGTTATAGACAATAACGTTATTGTAATAAGTAATCCAATTGCAGCTGCGGACAATGGATCAAGTAATCCAAATGTGAGGACAGTGGATCAAGTAATCCAAAGGCTACGGACCGAGGATCAAGTAATCCAAAGGATGCGGAAAGTGGATCAATTAATCCAAAGGCTACAGATATTAGATCAAGTAATCCAAAGGCTGCGGACAATGGATCAAGTAATCCAAAGATACGGACAGTGGTCAAGTAATCCGGAAAGTGATGTAAATATTAATGGTTTAGATAGTTCTGAGAAGAAAGGAAGGACAGATTCTGAGAGCAATCCTGATGAAGAATACCCCTGGAGGGGGTCAAATAGTACCAGCAGAAACTAAAGTAATATACACCAATGCCAGCTTGATAAATAAGAGGAATGAATTTGAATCAAGTATAGAGTCAATTAAGCCAGACATCATTGCTGTCACTGAAGTATTGCCTATATTCCAAGAAAGTAATTTTCTTCAGGCCGAACTCGAATTGGATAGCTATGATTGTTTTTGTGAGCTTGGGAATGGCAGAGGTGCTTGCATTTACACCAACAAATGGCTGAAGGCTATTCATAGTGACATTCTAACCAAAATCTCGACTTTAAGGAGAATGTCTGGTGTGAGATCAGACTCAAAAACAACGACAATCTACTGGTTGGTTGTGTTTATATATCGAAGTCCTAACTCAAATAAGGAGAACAATGAACTCTTATTAAACCACATCAGGTCAGCGTGCGATAAGAAGAATTCCCATTTGATCGTAGTTGGAGACTTTAATTACCCAGAAGTAAACTGGGAAAGTGCATGGAAGCAGCAAGCTGCTTCAATATCTTCAAGATAACTACCTTTCTCAAGCAGTAAGATGTAATCATACGTCAAGTGTAAAAATGCTGCGACAAGTGAAGTGAGGAAAGCTAAACGACGATTTGAGAAGAAACTAGCAAGGGACATCAAAGATAACCCCAAATCCTTTTGGAGCTACGTTATATCAAAGACTTAAGTAAAGAGTGGTATATGTGACCTGGACAAAGGAGATGGAGTGATGACCAGATACGACAGCGACAAAGCAAATGTACTGAACAAATTCTTCCCAAGAGTCTTCAAAAGCGAGAACTTGACAGACGTACCTGACCCGGAACAGAAGTACGAGGGCGAACCCTTGCAGTACGCGTATATTGTCATTAGCGAGGAAGATGTTTTGAAGTGTCTGAACAAGTTAAAACCCTCTAAATCACCAGGTCCTAATGGTCTTCATCCGCGTGTTTTGAAAGAAGCAAAAGAAATCATTGCCAAACCATTAGGCATCATCTTCAACAAATCAATTGAGCAGGGTACTGTTCCGTATGATTAGAAATTGGCTCATGTGACAGCATTGTTCAGGAAAGGTAAAGTCACATCACCGGGTTGTATGCAAAATAATGGAATCCATTCTGCGAGACCAGATTATGCAGTTCCTTGATGACAACACACTACTAAGTGAGCACCAGGACGGTTTTCGTTCAGGCAGATCATGTGTAACGCAACGCATAGAGGTTTTAGACACATGGACAAGTATGATAGATGGAGAAGGAGGAGTAGATGTTGCATATTTAGATTTCAGCAAAGCTTTCGACTCGGTTCCCCAACAACGTCTTCTGAAGAATTACAACAAAAAACATGGTATCCACGGCAAGATGTTGAAGTGGATCGAAAGCTTCCTGTCCAAAAGAAAACAGTGCGTGGTTGTGAATGGAACAAAATCATCTTGGACCAATGTGTTGAGTGGCATCCCTCAAGGCAGTGTCTTGGGTCCAATCTTATGTTATTTACATCAACGACCTTCCTGATGTTATCAAAGGGCATGTGAAAATGTTTGCAGACGACACTAAGGTTTACTCTCACATCAGGAATAACGACGACTGTGAACTACTAATTAAGCGAACCCTCACATACATGGACGTGGAGATGTTTATCCCCCTGTACAAGACTTTGGTGAGGCCACATTTCGAGTATGCAAATTGTGTATGGAGCCCATTTCTCCGCAAGGATATCACAAGACTAGAAAAGGATCAAAGAAGGGCAAGTAAGATAATTCCTACGCTTGCTGATCTTCCTTACATCGAACGACAGAAAGATTTAAATCCACCAACCTTGGCATACAGGAGACCACGAGGAGACATGATCCAAATCTTCAAAATCATGAATGGACTGAATGACATAAACAAAGTCATATTTGAGATGAAAGACGCCAACTTATATAGACCTAAGAGGATACAGACAGAGGATTCAGAAACCAAGGGCACGACTGGATATAATGAAGGGTAGCTTCACGTACAGAGTCGTCGGCAACTGGAAATACAGCTGAAGAAGCACCAACAGTCAACTGTTTCAAGTCCAAGGTTGATGGTTTCTTTTCCAAGAAATACGACAAATTCACATATGGCATGTGAATTAGAATTACCGGCCGTATGTTTCAGCAGTCAATGTTTGTGCAGAACTCTCACCGGTAATTCAAGGCCGTCAGCAGTACATTTCACAATATAATTAAATACTTATGCAGTGGTATTTTTGATATGTCTAAGGATAGGCATTAAAAGGCTTTTTAGTCTTATTTTGGAGCCCGACAACACAGATGAATACAAGTGAATACAGGTGAACAGGTGAATATCATCCCCTTGCCATTTCTGTCGCTGATATTTTGTCCCCATGCCGGCTGTTCGTTTGGTTGTCACGTAACATTTCTCTGTTTAATATTAATACACGTGGACTCATAACGTGATTATTCAGTTATTTGTTGGTGACATATGCATAGCCTTACATTGCCAAAATATATAGCTTCAAGTTTAGCAATCTGAGCTGCGACAAACTCATAAATGTAATGCAGTTTGTGTAAGGCCAAAAATGCAACCATTATCATATTGCGAATTGTGAGACGATGCATTAAGGATCAGTGCACTTTTCACAATGATCACGTGGGAGTTTAATACAATGTAGTACATTTGTATCCATTAACAGGTGCTAGGTAGGATGACGCCTCACAACTTTCGCCTATTGTGTGTAACACATAGGTACGATATCAGCCCCTTCGTGTACGCCATGATGACATAGAAATATTACATTATGCCATCAATTTTTACACGTGTCTGCTATACAGCCATATGCTATATAGATTGTCTAGCTTTGTCTATACAGTGCTCTAAAATGTATAACATAAATAACCTCATAACAAATTTAGTTCCAACTTAATACATCATATTACAAGATTATGGATTAAATTCTTCTCTTCAATTTGCGAAGATTGGTTAAAAATTAATCAAACTACACCGAAATGTTTGAGACTAAGTGCAATTTTCGTTTTCAAACTTGGGTTTTGAACACGTAGGATAGTGTGACACGTATGTGTATCCAAATCCTCATCTTACTAACGACAAGTAAGTTGTCGCCATCCAGTTAATCAATACTATGTCGACAGCTACACCGTCGCTTTGGGTTTAGAAAACCAAATGCTGGAATCTTGTTAATCTTATGATTTGATTTTCTTACATACGAGTTATATTTAAGCAGTTATAAGCATATATATTACCTGGTGAGTTTCTTTTTGAGCACTGTGCACATATAGTATCTACCTAAAGTAAGATCGTTCTAGCTATCCTTAAGCACTACGACACCTGATAAATAGATGCTCAAAAGTAGCCTGCTTATATTGCTGCCAGCCTCCGCGATGATCGCGAAATCCTAAACACCTGCATAGAAGCAGGGTGTTTCATAAGTAACTATACCTTTTACAAAACGCCGTATCACTAGTCAAAATATTTCAATAGAAACATAAAAGCATATTTGGATGGCAAACAATTATTCCGGAATTACCTTAGAACCAAATTGACAATTACAGCAACACGAGTTGCCAAATTACAAAGGAAACGTGGGCTTACTTTAGAATGGCATTTTCATGTGGCAAAATACGCATATAGCCGGAGAGCATACATTATCCTATCAGCTTATACAGTTATGCGTAGGCATTCCATAGGGAGATAGGAAGTAAACTAGTCGGGGTTTTTCAAATATGAGTTTTGTTCAAGTATGAATTAATTGTAATTGAAGAAAAAAATTGATTAGAAAGTTTAGACACTACTAGTAACGTCACAGCAGCCAAACAAATAACAGGGGGTGTCCATTATAAACCATATACTAAACCAAATTAGTCATCAGTAACAACAACAGTCAATGCAACAGTCAATGCATGTTCCCCCATGGAACCGGGCACTTAACATTGTTAATCAACATGAGGTGACATGATCTATAAATCGATCCAAATGGAATAATAACATTTATTTTTAATTTTTTAATTTAATGTTTGCACTTGGATTTATTTTTGTCTGAGATATGACGTATATTAAATGGTCAAATTCTTCACAAAACGTTGGTGGCATTACATGTATGACATAGTAACGTATGGTCGGTGGTATTACATAGTGACGTATGGTCGTTGGTATTACATAGTGACATATGTTAAAATGTGTACGATATTGTGATGTATAACTTATTGTTTTGAAATACCGTTTTCTTCATTATTTTGACAAAGTCCCTAACCGCGGTTATCAAAAATCGAGTTGGTGTACAAAAAGCTAATACAAATCTTGTTTTAATTGTAATACCACCAACGAATGTCATTTGAAAATATGTCATGTAAATGTACCCTTTCGACCACCCTGTATAATTTCGTAACGCTGTAACCAGTTTGTTATTCTCCACCTTCAAATCACGCTGGTTTGTAATTAAACACGTCTCTCACGAAGTTAAGGAAATTGCAATCAGAAATATATGATTGCCCCTCTCCCTTATGGGAGCTAGGTAGTAAACAATGGACAGATTTCTGAATACTACCAGGATCTGAGATCGGACCACGACTTTAATGATTTCATGTATACGATATGACAATTTGAGAGCTGCAGCATGGGCGCCAATCCCAGGGGCAAGTGGGTATTATATCCAGTGTTTACGTGAAATAGCAAATGTTTGTTCATTTCAGTTGATTGAACTTAATGGAAACATAAATGACTCCTTATTACCATTTTGTTTTCCGAACAGCTATTACACAGAATACTGTTTAATCACATGTTGTAGATGTTTAATTGTTATGTGATAGTATGTACAGATGCCTTTTTAGTATCAATCGCTTTGTGACGTATTTCATAAACGAAAACTTCATGTTTACCAATTAGGGCGGCAAGTCAAAGCCCAATCTCAACAACAAAGTGTATGCTGATTTGTATTATTTTTCAAACCCGGATTTGTATTTTCAACCTATGGACACCTGCTTGTTTGTTTTGGTTGTTAATGCAACGCCACCTGCAGCAAATTACATCAACAAAGTGGATTGACGTGAACAATTATTTCAGATTCCCAATCAAAATGCAAATCTGGTTTATCAAGGACATACTTTTCTGAAAATATAGTTAAGTTTATTTATAAGGGCGCCAGAAATTCTTGACCTGATATCAGTTTTTATTACGAACTGAATTGCACCCCTATTTATTTTTACATTTAATGTGAACCTAGGGAAGAGGAATCTCAAAACGATACGAATATAAAAACAAATGGCGTAAAGATACAGGGAACTACAATACACATGTTATTGTTTTGTTTGTTTTCCTTAAAACGATTTTGATCATTTCTGAGTATCACATTTTTGTGACAGTTATCTTATCACTCTGTTTGTTTTTGGCGTTGCGTGTAATAGTGAATGGAATATTGTGGCCAACTGCCGATGGTACGCGTTTTGGACTCAACAAATATAATGGCAACAGGAACTAAATGTAGAAAAGAACGATAGTATTAACCAGGCTGCATTGAGTCAAAATCAAAAACATATTGTATGCTCCTAATTGATGAGATTCATCATCATTTCTAGTCGAAGGAAAAAACACTTACCTGTGTGTGAAGTTTCGGAAACAACCTGTTTCCTTTCTCAACACCTGTTGTGGAGTGGTGGCGTTCTGCTGTTTACAACGCGTGGTGTCGATTGCTTAGTTACAGTATTTCTAGATGATTTATTAACAATTAGTAGATCGTCAACCACGTGACTTAGGATATATTGCCCCTCATCTCTGTCTTATACCTGCTTCCTAATTTTTGGTCTTCAAACAATATGAAAAAGCGATATAAAGAGAATCTTCTCCGACTCATAATGTATTAATTATCTGATTATGATACAATCATTACAATTACAATTTGTAGATTAATATAAACATAACGATGGGCATTTACATGTATATCATAGCGCACTTATACATTATTCAATGGTACCACAGCGCTTAAAACTAAATTGCAATAGTTATACTAGCTACTTATTAAAGCTTTCCAATTGTTTTTTACTTCTTCTTAAAGCGGTTTGTAAATGTACCATTGTCTATTTTGCATTCATAATATAAAATGGTATTGTAAAATTAAGTAAACAAATGTTTCCCTTTTGTCTCAAGTAATTTTTCCTTAATCCTTAAATTTCAGACATTTTTATCGAAAACACAAACATATATTTTCAAATCCCATAAATTCAGAATATGAACCAAACCCGCCTAAACACTCTCTCATCCACACACCCAACATCCACCCACCCTCCGTTAACATCAAAGAGTAGTTTGGGAAATCTGTGCTAAAAAAGTTCAATTCCCCGGGAGCTTAGCGTCCCTGATTCCCTTTTGATCGCCTCCCAATTAATACGTAGAGTTTTGCACTTTATAACAGTCTATTCCGAATTCCGAAGCGGAATAAAAAAATTAAGATTACGTAATATGATATGGGGTAATTCTATAATACTAGTATAAGTTACACAGTGCTCTCAATTTGGGACTATTGGTCTTAGTATTGCCAGATAGCAACACCATTACCAATAGCCTAAAACATAATTGGAATCCGTCATCAATATAGCAAAAATTAAGACGGACTCATTAACTTTATTAATCAACATAGATAGGTATTCTCCCTGAAGTAAAGATATCAAGTGACTGAAGTACGATTCAGAATTTCAATTAACGAAAGAACGTATACGGTATATTATATGGATGTCAATATTTGACTGTACTCATCTGTTTTAAGTACGTGTTTTCAAATTGGAAATTTAATCGATTCTTTTTCCCCATTTGTTTTTTCAGATCAAAGCAGCGGTACTATATTTGGTTTTAACTTTAAAGATATCATCTCTACAGCATCTGTGTGCACGCAATGTGTTAAAATTCTGAACGGAATTCTCCCAGCAGTGCCAACTAGATAGGAAACAACGATATGGGTATTCATACCCAGCGGATCAAACGTGTTCAGTAATCAGTATTCGCTAACAAGACGCTAAATTAAAAGTGAATTGGAAGCTACGATGAAAAAAAAATCGCCGAGTGCTTGTGTGAATTAAAATACGCCCGCAAGTGATACTTGGATTTGATCACGTGAGCTGTTGACACATGCGCCATAGATAGTTTGCTATCGACACTCATTTACGATGCACCGCACAGAGGCGGTCGTTGGGAAAGTGTGCGGGATAATGTGAGCGACGTAATCAAATTATCAAACGTGTGGAAGATGCGCATGAGCGGCAAGTAGTAAGCTACTGCTCTGGTTGTGTTTGTTGTTGTTATATTATTTCGAAACTAACCATTGGATGCAAGACAAGCCTCTTCTGCTGATTGAGTTGTTAAGCAGGACATATGCCCGACATGGTGTTGTTTTTGTTATTGCGCTCCATTGCTTACGGAGGATAAGTGGCGATAGTTTCAAGAAGGCGAGCATCGTATTCAGAATACACAATTACCGCACAAGTGGCCAGCAGCGGTGCTTTATATCACATACATAATGGGGGACGAGCAACGGTACAGGGTTGTCATCTTCGGTGCGGGAAAAGTGGGCAAAAGTGCTATCATATCGCAATTTTTGTCCAATGAATTCAGGGAAAAATATAAAGAAACTGTAGAGGATCTCCATTGCAGAGAGTACAACGTCAGTGGTAACTGTATCAAGGTGGACATACTGGATACATCAGGAACTATGCAGTTTCCAGCAATGCGAAGGCTATCAATATCCACAGGCCATGCCTTTCTCCTTGTGTATTCCATCGATAATAAGGAGTCGTTCAGAGAGGTGCAGGCAACGTATGAACAAATACGTGAACAACGAGATAACTTTGATGAACTCCCTGTCGTTATAGTTGGCAATAAAAAAGATTTGGATATGGATCGAGAGGTGGATTACCAGGACGTTCAGGATACAATAGCTGCGAAGAACTGGCACTGTGCATTTCTGGAGGCATCCGCCAAGGAAAACACCAATGTTTTGGACATCTTCCAGAAATTGCTGGAACTTGCAAGGATACCGGCTGCACGGCAGCTGAGTCCAGTCCTGAAACGCAGAATGAGCGAAAGGGGGACGTCGAAACGTCGCAAAGCAGGCGATAGCCTACGGACTTTTAAAGAAAGCGAAAAGGAAATGTCAAGAAGTCGAAGTCTAATTCGAAGGGTTGCTCGACCAAGAGTAAAGAGTGTTGATCCGGCTAAGACTGATTGTGTTATTTCTTAAGACGTTTACCGAGGAAATCCGTTTTTGTTCTCTATATTACAATGTATTGAAGGAGCAATCTATGTGGATGATACTATTGTTGATTTTAATTTTGAATTCTGTATGTCTTTCAAAATGATTATGAATTTCATTTGATTTCGGTATAGAGATACCTGTATCAACTCGTCAAAATGCGTTTAACCTACGGACCAATATAACACCATTGTAATCGACAAAATATAGATTCACCCATGTCTCCGTTTACAAATTTATGTAATGAATGGGACAATTCGCACCAGTTGCTATATTTGTATATTTTTGTACATGATGTTTTGGTGTGGTGTCACCGCTTTTGTAACTGGAATGTAGCTATAATTGTATACAGTACAGACCAGCAAACCTTGTAACTGCTGACGTATCTTCCAGGAAAATGTATTGCCCATTTATATATATATATATATTGATAGCAGTAAAAGGTACACAGTTTACCAGCGAATTTGATTTTATCTTAAAGGATAATACGGAAACATTATTATCAAGATTTATTAAGCAATGACACCCCACACTTCAGGATTTGATTCCGCGGGAATATTAATGATAAACCAAAGCTCGTCCGGATATTCTAAAACACTTACCAAAAGACCTCGAGTGTTTGCATCTCATACATGTTATTGGGATATATTCATTAAATCATCAAATTTGTCAACAGATGTCTCTAATGGGAAACCCTCTGCTGCACACGATCTCGTTTCAGAGGATCAGTATCTTTGAACATATGCACGGCCGGATACCAAGCAGAATGAAGTCAAAGCAGCCGAGTTTGGTATCATGAACTGCACGCATGACAACTCAACGGCTGTCTCCTTGAAGGGTTTCTTCTTTTAAATAAATAGTACAATAACCATGATAACAGTAGTTTTCTTGGAAACTGATAAAAATATGTTTATCAAGAATGTCAAAAACTGCAATATTGGTTTAAGACACTGCTTTAATCTCACTGAGCTCGATACATGGGAGATGGATGATGAGTGTGAAGCTTCCACTAGATGTCTCAGCAGTGAAAGTGCCAAACGCTTATTTATTATCGTCCCTATACATATCTGATGAAATGTTCAGCGACGTTGGGAAAACAATCTGTGTAATCTTGGACGCAATCCTCTAATGGCTAATATATAACCCTTACCGAAGCGTTTCCGTGAAGGCGGGGGGAAAATAACCGACGACATGTGATATGTTTACATTAAACGAGAAACGAATATTCACTTTAAAGGCAAAGGTCCACTGTGGCCAGTTCAGCTCACACCTGTTCATTTGGTGACAGATGAAATAGAGTTAAGATGGAGACATTTCAAACGTTAGATATTCTCAAAGGATATGGCTGGTAAGAGTGGACCTAAGGGTTTAAAGAAGACAAAAATAAGTTGTTTACTTCCAGTTTGATTGAAAAAAATTGCGAGAAAGAGATAGCAGAACGTATTAATATTAATAAAAATAGTTATCCCGTTGCCTGTAATTAACATTAATCATTATCTACCATGAAAAGAAAATTAATAATCTAGACGATTTGCACACAGGGCCAGTGTTTGAAAAGTAGTAACCGATCCCATACTGATTTCCCCTGTTTGCCTATAAGTCTTCAATTGAGTCCTTAGTTTATTGAAATTAAAGATAAAATTATACCTTTTTTCTTGGTCTGCAATCTGGAGAAAAAGGTGTACCGTATTTTGATAATCGTAATCATTCCACCAATAAAGTTATCATTTCAAGTCATCCTCGTGTGTGTAAACCAATTTTAAGGTCAAGGTTAACTAACTTTGATGTTTATTAAAACATGTGATAATGGACGATTCGTGGTATTGATATTGCTTATAAGAGTACTGTACAGTAACAGGAGGTTTTTTTTGGAAAATGTGTTTACAATATATCATCATGGAATGTCAAAGTGTTAAAGGTATATTATGTGATCTTAGCCAGGGAACGCCCTCAACATCAAAAAAAAATTGAAAGCAGATTTTCTTGCAGATTTACATTTCCGATCATAAATCGTACATACATTCCAAGTTACAGGGCGATACGATACTTAATTACTTCAAAATCATGGTTTTAGAGTAAAAATAAACTGTCGGATGTCGATTTTTGTCCGACAACTTATTTTACTCTAGTCTAAATTCCCTCTAAATCCATGATTTTGAGGTAATTAGGAATGGTATCGCTCTGTAACATGTACGATTTATGATCAGAAATGTAAATCTGCAAGAAAATCTACTTTCTAAAAAATATCATGAAGGCGCTCCCTGGAAAAGATCACATAATATGCCTTTAATATTGCTTCAAATGCTGCTTTAATGTCACTGAAGTAAATACAGTAATATGAAGCGGCCATGCGATGAATCATCGTCGAAAGTGTCAAACGGGGAAACGGTTGTTTATTATCCGTAGTGTATATCTCATGAAATGATAACCGATGCTGGGAGGACAACAATCTGTGTAATCGTGGACGCAATTTTCTAATAGCTAATACCACAATGCACGGTATATGTAATAATAACCCGGATCGTGGCGTTTCAGTGAAGGCTGGTGAAATCTAGACACACGTTATTCATACATTGGACAGGAAAAGAATAATTATTTTTTTATTTTTTTATTTTTTTATTTTCATAGGAGATAATGTCAGCACGATATACACATTGAATAGACTGAGTAACCTTTTGTACCTACTCTGTATCGCGTGAACGTAAAGTTTAGGCGCCGCAAGCACAACAAACTGTTTTACGGGGCCGAAACGTTTAAACATTTAGGATATTTTTGTTTCATCTTGAAAAAGTGTTGCTTTTTTTTTAATTGTTGAAGATTCATGAACATTTTGGAGAACTAACCCAAACCTAACTGAGAGTCTTGAACGAAAGATCACGCACGCAGCACAAGAATGATCGCACCCAAAAGCATCATGCACGCTTCACGATACGCTGTTCGTATCGTGCGCGCTTCACGATACGAAATTGCTGAAATTGCTGACATTAGTTGGTAAATGTTGAGATTGGCATGAAAAAAGCATAAATATAATGAAACTAGTACATTATAATGCTATATTATCTTAAGGGAGACCGATGTGTGAAGGTCAGGTTGCCGACGTCGGCAAACCGTTGGAAAATCGACCTTGATAATAATGTGCTCCGGCGACACTACACGCACGGTTAGTTTCCTTTACCTTGACTGGGCAATAGTTACATCGATCGGTAACGCGGCTTTCTACACAGAGAATTACAGAACATGCGAAATTTTGCCAAACCAAAATCATCTGTTCATCTTATTTTCGTAGACTTGACCGTTTAGAACAATAACACTTGCTAACGCCGTAATTGACTGAGCTAACGAAGTAGTTGATGATGTGGAAGTGTTTTGCCCAACAAAGTTTAAAACTTTGACGCAATATCGTTGGGTAAATATTTACCCCAAAACGACTATGTTCCCTATTTTGACCCAATTATGTGTAACAACACTTTACACAACCGGAGTTGTGTAGAGGTTTTACCCAACACTTGTGTCATTTTGATACACATAAATTGGGTAAATTTCCTTTACCCAGTAATGCTGTGTAGGTAATTTACCCTTTTGTTGTGTAACACTTTACACTGCATTATGCACATTCTTTGCACATTTTAAAAACTATATCGGGTGACAACGGTCAAAGCTTTCTTGCTGGAGGCAGGCCTTGAAGACTTAATCCCGTATTTGGAAATTGTGATAATTATGTTTATACATGTTATAGTAATTTTATAGACAATTTATATTCTTTTAGGAGTGAAGTAGCTGTAATAGTCCTGTACTACTTCCGTATATAATAAGCTTATAAGATAATTATATACGCAATAGGTACAGGTATAGGAAGTATGGCCTAGATCTCAGACTAGATCTGTCACTACTTCACTCCCATAAGACTATTGTTTTATTCTACGGGACTATAAATGTATAAATCATATCACATTTTACCATTCAAAAAGCGGGGATAAGGTCCTCAAGTCCTGTACCTGCACTAGAAGTTTCTGACCGATTTGCTGTCGTCCGCCCTGGCTGGATACTGCAAAGTAACATAACCGATATGGTGCCGCATTTAATACGAACACAGCAAGCAGTGTTTTGCTCGCTTTACCGGACCAGAATATGGTGTGCTGAGCTCAAGCCATCAAACTGGTTGCTACGAGATCAGCTTGAGTGCACACCGATGTATGCTCATTAAACACTTCCCTGCACCAACACAATACCAAGTTATTGACCCTATTTATTTATTTATTTATTTATTTATTCGGAAATCACTTTCAAAGCAGCGGCACCCACCTGGAGGTGGTGCATCCAAAGAATACAAAAACAAGAGTAAAATACACAAAGAATACAAGTAAATACACTGTACAATGATAATACAAAAGAGAGAAAATAAGCAAGATATTCTAGTATATAGTCCTAGCAACAGTGGACATAGTCGCTACAGCCTATTTTCATCAAAGTGCTTGACACTTTTGTCATGTACCGCATGGGATTTTCGCTCAACATTGTGCAGTTTTTTACTACCGAGAGTGTACATCGCGCAGTAGCCTCCTTCACATCCGCTTTTTGTCATGTAAAATGGAGTCTGGACACGAGACTACGATGAATCTTACATTTTCATGGTTTCAAATCATGTTTTACCCAATTACGGGCACTTTTCTATACTATGTGCAAAAAGTTATTTAACGAAATCGATATTTAGCACAATATTGGGTTAAAAACTACACATTTCTTTTGTACCCAGCAAAATGTGGCACTTAGAAATGAGTGTAACGGATTAGAGCAGCCAGCTTGTCGGGAATACTAAACTGTGTTTAAGATTGGCAGAAAGAATATACTCCGCCTGGCTGCATGGATAACTTGTATTTGCTCGTTCAAATTTAAATCTGATTAGTACTGTAGTATCTCATGAATTATTCATCAATGAGACAACATTATGTGCAGTCATTAATACGAAATGTTCTTATGGCGAATATAGTTATATGTCTTAAACCCGGTCGTTATGCTATCGGAATGGCAAATTAAAGTACGACACGCAACATTCTCATATTGGGCAAGTAACGTTTGAAAGAAAAATCCAATTATTTACTTCATTACGATTGGATAGATTTATAAGACGGCCGAGTGCACCAATGGTGGGTATCTGAAGTATAGCGCTACCTCGCTAGTAACTGAGGTGTAACCCAACATTTTGTGGGCGCCAATGCGGGGTAAGCTACTAGGCTAGTAACTGGCGGGTAATTTACATTAAATGTTATACCTGACCGGACCCAAGAGTAAGTTGGGGCATAACGTTTTATGCCACAAGTCAGTCGATTATAGCAGTAGCGTAAATTTGTTGTGAACATTGGAGGGGATGATTCGCTGATGCTGAAGGACCAATTGCGCTTGCATGCCCAGGGGGTGTCAATTTGAAATGGAATGTGACCCCTCATAAGCTGACAGATTTTATATTTTTGAAAATTCATTCATGCAATTTGGTTTTAGATAGGTAAATTTAGATCAACTCCTTTTGCCCATTCAAACACTAATCGCACCGACTTTGGGTCATATTTTGACCAAAATGTACTATTTGTCCAAGGATCTTAAATAATGACTAAATAAATAAACTTATTATTGTTTTTATTAATTAAAAACTGATAAAGCCAAGTTTCAACATTATTGTGAGTGGAAGGGTAGAATAGAAGAACGAAAAATAAATAAAAGCATATCGTGCCGCGCGTGGTCTGGGGATCGAACCGGGGTTCTGCGGTTAACAAGCGAACGACAAGTTATCCACGCCACAGAAGTATTTGTGCTAAGAGATGTGTTATAATTGTATATAATTGTTTCCATCGGGTGCTTGGGTTTGTCATTAAAATTGTGCTTTTTGATGCAATGTTTGTATGTGCCCCTCGCCCAAAATATGTTTTTAATGTCATGATAGTCCTTATTTTTGAAAAAGCGGTAAACAAACTTCAAAATATTTGGCCATAAAATGGCATCATTTTTTCCGGATCGCCGGCCGACTCCACGTGATTCTTGATTTACACTCACCTATGACCTAGCGAGTGACGACACGGTTTTTAATATTACGGAGGTCCATTCACGTCAGAATTTTACAGTAAACTATAGGTTAACACTTGGCATATGCGCCAATTAATTTTGTAAGGGGACGATGCTGATTAATGTGGATATTTACCTCGCTACTTGCTATTCTGGTGTTACTCGCCATTTATGCTCTAAGAATTACATCGTTAGTAAGTTATGCTACAGTTAGAGCATAACTACTAGGGAGGTAAGCTACCTCCCTATTAAGTTACCCGTCATTGGTGCACTCGGCCGTTAGAGTATTGCTAGAGGCATAGAATTTTGAAGAATTGGTCCTTTATTATATTAGGGCATTAATTTGTCACATTTGCAAAGTTTTTGTATATGTTTATTCTTATGAGGAAACAAGAGAATTTGACACTATAAGGTAAATATGTCAACTCGAATGACATACTATACTATTTACTAAAATCTTAAAAATCACCCACCACCCACACTCAGTGTAGGATTTCAAAAACAGTAGCTGAGATTCCTTGCTTTTCTACCTAATCAAAACCTACCGTATTTTAATCATTTACAGAGTTGTTATTATCACCTGAAATAAAAGAGATGTTTCGATAACATGGTTTATATCGGGCCGCACTGCAAAACCAGTACGAGTGGCTCATACACGTGTTGACTTGTACGTAAGACTTATACGATAGTCGCCAACGTAATAGTTTGCATCACCATACGTACAAGCACCAATGACAATTAAATTGAGACCAATGCATATATTTCCATAATAAATAGAAATAGCTACATAGGTCCCGATTCAGTGTTTACGGTTGACTGTACGTATTATGATGCAATTTGGCAACTATCGTATATAAGTCTTTTACGTACAAGTTAAACACGTAGGCCTATATGAGCCTTACCAAATAGGTTCATAAGGGTCGTTAAAGGGGAATTGAGAGATGTATCGATATATTAAATGAGCAAATAACGAAAAGATAATCATCAACATAGCCCAAATCCAAAAAGTCATACAATTCCGACATCGCCTTCATGCCAAATAAGCAAAAATAACGGCACTTCCGGGTTGAGATTTGCCGCGAAAGTCCGTGAGTAAAACGATAGCATAACTTCCGAATTCAGCACCTAGTTTCGATATGATCATATCGAAACTAAGATAATCATGAAATTTTATATGATCAACGGCGAATGTTGGTAAACTGTTTCAGATGGTAGTTAGTATATGCCTAAGTATTACTTTGATGCAAAAAAACCTGATTTCCAGGATAATTGAGGGCGCACTCCCATACGTATCTCTCAATGCCCCTTTAATTAGAATCAGATATTGAATGTTCATTTTACTATTCCAGTGTATAAGGTACTTACCTGTACGTTTCGGATACGTCTATATCCTTTGTTTGTTTCTAAGGCTATGAAACCACACTGGACAATTTGCAGTCAGTTGGTATATACATCCCAAAGATAAACGCGATCCCCATAATATTTCGGACGCGATAAACGACATTCCTGTATCGACGAAACCAGGAGACAATTCGGCACTAGACTGAGGGAACACAGGAAAGAAGCAGAAAAGGCAAATAAGACATTGACCACGCGAGCAGGGAGAAAGACATCGCTTACTAATATCGATAAATCAGTTAAAACGGACCATATTGTAGACTCTATCCATGTCATCGGATGGGAAAAGGCAAATGTGGTAGGTACGGAGCTAGACAGATACAAAAGATGGATCAGAGAGGCTATCGAAATCGAAAAGAGAGGGACCTCCACGATGAACCGAGACGAGGGGCAATACAACCTCAACCGCGTTTTCGATGATCTGGCACAAAAAAAACAGATGATAAATCAATTGGCAACTCCAAGACTGCAAAAGCGTCGTGTGTCGTCAAGATTATCACTACCAAAAGTGTTGACAAAAGATACAAACGTATCCAAAACATATACGGGAGTAACTTACACTGGATCAGTAAAATGAACATTCCATATCTGACGTAAGTCTGCGTACACGTCACTCATATACTCACGAGCCGTACGTACTGATTTTGCAGTGAGGCCTAAAATAATCGTCCTGCACGTATATTTACCAGAATACGAAAGCAAAACGAATCGCAAATAGAATTTGATACTGGGTCAGATTATTTCTTCTTTTTTTCTCTGCCGATTGGAGAATTCTTACTTCCTTTAACATAGAAGGTAAATTGATTTGGGAGAAAACGTTCGATATTCTAATCATTGACAAATCAGGTTATTGTATCAAGTCATCCTGGTGTACAGATCAATAATATCGTTCGCAATTTCCAGGTCAAGTTTAAATCAATTCGATAATAACTGTTTTGATTGTAAAAAAAGAAACCCTGCAATGGCGAGCGATGCATGAGAGTCAACCGATATTGATTTATTAATTGAAAGTACAAAGTTCAAGATTGGCAAACATTGTAATATGTCTTTTTTTTTCAAATACTGTCTCAAACTTACTGATAGAAGATTTCTTGTGCAATCCAGCATGCTTCATTTCCATCACATGACCACTGGTTTCTGTCACCAGTGTCTACTTGCTCCCATTGACATTACTTTGCAGTGAAAGTCATATAATGTTGTTAAATGAGGGTCTTTAAGAAAATCCTGCTGCATGTAGTACAATTTTTTGAATAACACATATGCACGTTTAAGTTGGGATTCAACTTCTTTGATAAGTTGTGTCCATGTATTACACATATAAGGTTGAATTCAGACGACATGCAGCTGTTAATTACTATAACACATGTTTTGTACATGCAGTGGTAGCCTACTAACTAGTCTACATAGCTAGTACTAAGCATAAATACTAGTAAGCATGCTGGATTGCACAAGAAATCTTCTTTGAACTATAAAGGCATCAATAGCGAAAATTTACAACGGCTATTTATACTCTTTGCAATCATGGACACGATATATACATGTATATAACCCTGACCGTAGCGTTTCTCCTTGGAGGCGGATGAAATCACGACACATGATATAAGTCGTACATAGGAGGACAATTTCTTTCTTCAAATCCAATCAGTCATGTATCATTTTGATCAAGAAAGTTGCCACATTTGTAGAGCCGTAGTAATATTGTTATTTACAGTTATTAAACATTTCTCTGTCACATTTTCAAGTTTGCTTTTATCGTCAGAAAATATGACAATTTGAAAAATGATTTAAATATAGTTATAGCAATATTTACTGGAAAATATTAAGCGAAACGATCTGCACTGCGCAGTGTTCGGAACTTAGGGGCTGTCATTTTCTTCGGAAGTGGGGGTCACAAATATGGTCATAATTTTGTGACATACTAAAATAGGGAAGGTCATAACATTATAAAACCTAAATATCTAACTTCCGATAGGGGGGGTTCATAAAATAATGTTGTTATAAGATAGGGGGGTTATAAAAAATAGCAATGGCCATTGACCTATTTGTGACGCCCCCCCCCCCCCCCCCCCCCCCCCCCCCCATTCCGAAGAAAATGACAGCCCCCTTAGTAGTTGTATTGAGACCAATGATTCCTCATGCCATATCAAGAGTTCTTAATTCATTAGGGGAAAGTGCCATTGATTTACAGTCCGATGGAGAAAACGTTCAATGTTTTAATCATTAACCCAGAAGGTTTTAAATGTCATGTCATCCTAGTGTATGGATCAATAATATCGCGCCCAAATTTCAGGTCAAGGTTAAATCACTATGATGTTTACTGCTTTAATTGAAAAAAGAAATGCAATAACGAACGATGCGTGAAGGACAACCTATATTGCTTTTTGAAATAACGATAACAATAGCTTTGTGACAAAAATATGTGTTTTTCACGAAATGTTGCAATATTGTTCCAAATACTGCCTGATACTTTTTGAAGATTTGCCATATAGTTCTTAATTGGCGGGAAATTTGTGGTAATTATCTCTCACGCATTTTATTTTGGTGTACGCTCGCGTCACGTACATAATGCACGATGCACGATGCGCCCATTGCGTTATGCGGCCTCATGCGCGCTCACGCTCTTCTATATTAATTCGCAGCTGTACGCGCGAAGGCTCGCCAATTTGGAACTGACTGAATTAAATTGCGCATTAGAGATTGTAATCTCTAGTGTACATTTCAATGTGTAAATGTCGCTATACACCTAAGGGTCAAAGTATCAAACGCTAACTTATTATCCGGACTGTACTGTACATATATCATGAAATGATCACCAAACGTTGAGACTGCCATCTGTCTAATCATGGACGTAATCTTCTAATGGCTAATGTATTATAGCCTGGGCCGTAGCGCTTCCATGATAAAGACGTTTGGCATACGGTAGTATACAGATACAACATGGTATAGAGGGAAGTAGTGTGAAACTGGCCCCGAGGTGTTGGATGAGTGCGTCTACTTCCCGACGCGTAGGCGGAGGGAAGTAGACGCACTCATCCAACTCCGAGGGGCCAGTTATTCACACTACTTCCCGATATAAACCATGTTGTATTTGTTTTACTATACATCATAAATATTCATC
Source organism: Ophiura sarsii (assembly GCA_035610835.1). Taxonomy (NCBI): domain Eukaryota; kingdom Metazoa; phylum Echinodermata; class Ophiuroidea; order Amphilepidida; family Ophiuridae; genus Ophiura; species Ophiura sarsii. Next base: position 107,695,791 of record CM069441.1, read on the forward strand.
ACGAAATTATAAAAACTTACAACTAAATCCGTCTCTGACAGTTCCGCGAAACGACCAGCAGCAGACGACGCCATTTTGACAACAACAAAATAACCATGCTCGTCGCCAGAATGCAAAGTTCTATACAATGTGACGTGTATACGTTTGTTGAACTGTTTCGTTCAGGGGATGAGACTGTTTCGTTCAGGGGGTGCGGTAGTTGCCTCCTAGGGGTGCGGTAGTACCCTTATTTTTTTCCCCGCGTCTGCGTCTTTCCCGTACGCGAGGAAGTAGGCTAAATACTGAGGTGCGTAGCTAACGGAATAGACCAATAGGAAACAGCGATTAGCTAATGAATATTTATGATGTATAGTAATCTTACATCGGAAAAGAAAAGAATATTTGTATCGTAGAAAAAATTCCAATAATCCACTTGATCATCGGTTGAGACAATTACAAAAATTCGTCATCAATTACTTTTGGTAGTTATCGGCCATTTCTTTGTCACATTTTCATATTGATCTATTTCATCAGAAAAGGACATATTTCATGAAAAATGTAAAATAAAAAATATCTGCACACATCACAGTATTTTGATCTCAGTAACAGAGACCAAAACGTTTCCTTTTCTATGTCAAATCTAGCTCTATTCATAACCTTGTTTGCGGTATAGTGCTTGTTTGCCCTCTCAATTGATCACTGTAAACATGCTGTATTAGTAGTTTGAGCGTAGAGGGTTCTGTATCAGAGCTATGCCAAATCATGATTTCGATTTTTAAAAAAATATGAGAGAGGTTGTATTGATTTTTAATCCGTGGGGAAAGCGCTCCATCATAAACTATGAGGGTTGTCATTATCATTCTGGGATACGATCAATAATATCGTTCCCAGTTTACATGTGAAGGTTAAATCACTATGATGTTTACTGTTTTGATAATTAAAAAACATATAAGAGCAAGCAATGTGTGAGAGACAATCAATATTGGTTTAATTAAAATATTCCACATAAGTGAGTTAATTTCGAAATAAAATAACAGATCAATAACAAAATAAAAATAAAACGACTTTGAAAATTGCGATGGATTATAAAATTATTGCATTAAAATGGTTTTGGAGGGGAGAAAAGTCTTATCTCTTATATGGAGAGAGCTTTGGGTAGGCTTCCTCTTATTTATTTGTTTTGCTTTCATATAAATTCAACTTAGTTATCTTTACCTAAACATTTAGTTGACGATAATATGAAATGACAATACGTTAGTTATTAAATGATAATTGATTTATCATTCATTTGACAAGTTTTAGCGCTTCCAAAGGTTAATTTATCAGAAATAATGGATATAAAATTAGGACATTTTAAGATAACCAGATAGGCCTAATCATTGTTTTCCGGGTTATTGTTACAAGCACAACAAACCTTGTATTGGTTGACAATTAGTTGACAAAACTATACCAAATAATGCTATTTTGCTCAAATTGGGTTGCTCAAATTGGTACTGAAATGAGGATCCCATTGCGCATGTGAAATGTTTGGGCTCAATCAATACGGTACGAATTATTTAATCCATACAGTACAAGAGGCCATAAACACTCCAAAATGTATATTTTCATATATTAGGCCAGCATTCAAATTTGGATGATCCAATCAACTAGGGAGTTTGACAGAGTTAAAAATTATATCGCATCTACAATGTACCAATTTGTGGTGGATTTAAAGACATTTCTGATGTGCGGATAATTTGCATACTGATTTTTATTCAATGCTTATATATAAAAAAAATTCAATCATCTATTTCGACATTGTGGCCGAACGTGTTACCTAAATATGTACAAGAGGATTTTTTTTTTATCTGTTAATTTTGGGTCAAAAACTAAATTTTGATGGCCGTTCTGAAAGCCCTATTGAACAAAAAACAAAAATTAAACTAGATATTATCGATATATGATAGTTTTCCTGGAATACTAAATTTCAAAAATGTTGTTTTGGAAAAAAAGTGAAAAATTCAGATTTTTTTATTAGAAATGCCAAAAGCATGCAATGTAAAATGTTTTCTTTCCTGCTTGAAGGAAATTATCCTCAGTGGAATGCATCCCATGCAATATTTCAAGGATATTATTTTCAACTGGAAATCATCCTCTGGCAGCTCTTGACTGTCTTCTATACATTATGTAACACTTTATGTGCCATGGAAACTCCCATATATGCCTTTTACATCCGCTTTCCACCAATTGCTGCATTTGGAAGTTATGATAATGGAAAATGTGGAGTGTTTATAACATGTTGCACTGTGACACATTTCATAATCTTCACGATTGTCGAAACGTTAGGAATCTTCACGGAAAACTCCTTAGCACTTATAATTGATTGGAAAGGCGGATATATTCAGCTCTTCATGACAACTTGTCCGTACCGATGTACGTATAAGTTGTTGTAGACCTCGTAGGTCGCACAGCAAAACTACTACGTATGCCTCATACGTATAAGTGACTTGTACGTAAGACTTATACGATAGCCACCAAAGTAATATTTGACGTTGCCATACGTACTAGCACCAATGAATATTAAACTAAACTAATGCAACTACGACGTATTTCCATAAATATAAAATAAAAATGTTTGCACAAGTTTCAGTCAAATAAGGATTGCTTGTACGTATATTGATGTACAATATTACTTTAGCGACTAATGGTGTACGTCTTACGTACAAGCAGGCGCGTACCGCGGCATGTGAGCCAGGGGGGCAGAAGTATGTCGTCCCGGTAGTGGCGTAAATTTCCTGGTACATTTTCGTAAAAGGTTGCCCCAAATTTTTTCCCAGTCAGTCAACTCGTGAATTTCACGTAAGTGGGGGGGGGGGGGGGGGGGGGAGGGTTATTTCGCACGGTCAAAACATTTCGCATAGTCACAAAATTTCGCACAGTCACAAAATTTCGCAGTCAAAAAAATTCGCACGGTCTCAAAATTTTGGACTCAAAAAAGCACAACGGTTAACAAATAATGCCAATTCCTTAGTGTTTTAGGCCCTATTTTTTTTCCTTATGCAAATTTAGCGACCCGGTCTTGGGAATTTAGCGTCCCGGTATTTGGAGCCAGGGGGGCCAACTTGCCCCCCTGCCCCCCCCCCCCCCCGGTCGGTACGCCACTGCGTACAAGTCACTTATACGAATGAGCCATACGTGCTAGTCGTGCAGTGCAGTCTCATTTGAAGGTATTTACTTCGTAAGGGCTTGAGTAAAGGTGTGATCCATCGTATAGTATGTAAATAACTCTGTTATCATGATTATAGAATGTGTGTCTCTTCCAGACCGTTAAGAACACCCCGAAGCAACTCTGTACTTGCTAAACAAACAACCCAGTTAGCCAATCATCTCTACAGATATCCAGTATAACTTGTTGTTCTATAGCGCAATTGTTACCTCTGTCATTCCTCAAAAGTGTCAAACCTAACAATATGGTATAAAAAAGAAGCGTGAAACTCGAGCACATCGAGGCTATTTCTAAATTATTAAAATCATCCGATATACAAAGGTGTGAATGCTTAAGAACTCTCTACAAGCATGATATGGCACATAATATATTGTGTGCTTATTTTTAACATCCTCTTCATTGTCAAATTAAAACAGTTCGATGGCACCCAAAACGGACACGGTGAGTTATAGGCCCTTTGTATCGTTAAACGATGGCTTCAAAAGCTACGTAAACAATATACAAGCTAGATAGCCCATTATGAACAAGAATAAGTCTTGTAGCAAAATGTTACCATCCAAATGCAATTCAAATAATACCATTTTAAGAATTATATTGAATTCTAACAGGCATCGTTGAATGACGACTTAAAACAATTTAGGCAAATCCTTAAAAGTATAAGTGACGTTGGGGTCGTTTAGTGTTGTGTGATTGTTGCCTCATACAAGATACATTTGGCCATGTTATTTACGTCATAACGTGGCTCGGTCTTTAATTTATTCACATCATTAATAATCCACTAGTATGAATTTAGTAATATGCTTCTCAAAAGACATTTCAAAAGGGTGTTATCTCAGTAGGTCACGGTGTTCTTTAGATATCGTTAAAATGTCATTTTAAAATATTAACAACTGCAATTTAAATTTCAAATATTTGGATTTCTCGGAAATTTTCCTCCTATAAGACAATGTTCTCAAGCTATTTTACACCACAAAAGATGATTTTAAATAACTTCACGCTTTACGTCCATGGCCTAGAGTTTATCCGTGTTAACCATCTCGTCGAGACTAATATAACTGTTTTTTAAGATTTTCCAATTCAATTGAATGTAGAATAGGCCGGGTGCGATTCCCCTTTGTAGTCCGTTGCACATGGCTACATGGATTGTGTCTCTCTAAGATGTTTTCACGGGGCCTTAGCCATCAAAACGTATTAATATTACTAGTGGACTGGTTTAGAGTCTAACGAGGGTGAAGATTACCTACAAGCGTAAATGTGCTTGGCTTAAAAAGTTTTGTTGTATAATAGGTGCAAGTCTCTCGAAGTGACCAAGTTTGAAATTCCAAAGAAAGGTTAGTTCTCTTTGAAATTTTTACGTACAAGTCACTTATACGAATGACTCATACGGATTAGTTTTGCAGTGCGGTATCATTTGAAGGTATTTACTTGGTTACGGCTTGAGTAAAAGTGTGATCCGTCGTATAGTATGTAAATAACTCTGTTATCATGATAGAATGTGTGTCTCCTCCAGACCGTTAAAACAGCCTTTGCCAGAAACAAAATCGACGTATTTGTATAATGTTTACTCAGTTGTCCGAAAAGGTCGTATGATTTGGTAAATTGTTCATCTGCAAAGCATGCTGACCGGAAATTAGAAATTGTATAGTTTGACTTGTCCACAATGGGTCGCTTCTAAGCTCAATCGCTAGGCCTATTAAAATAATGGAATTTGCCTTATATTTGAAATTAAAATAATGTCAACCTTTTCGTTGACACCCAATTACAAGATCTTCAATGCATGTAAAAAAAATATATTTCACACCAGGTTTAGCAATGTAGCAATAGTTATGTGACCGTGTGAACTTAGATACTTTAACCAGATGGTGGTTATAGGATAAAACCATATATTTTGAGACTATAATATGCCCAGCCAAATCAATTCAATAACTGTTATTGAAACAATAATATATATTTGTAATGGCAAGAGTCCACTACGACCAATTCACCCTGGGTGAACTAGCTTACACCTGTTCATTTGGTGATAGATGAAATAGAGTTAAGATGGAGAAATCTCAACCTTCAGATATTCCCAAAGGATCTGGCTGGTAAGAGTGGACCTAAGGGCTTTAAAACCAATAACCTTAGTGCAGATTTTCCCCTCAGCTAACCCTTATATTATATTACCAAAGAGGCCTACTCTTTTGGAATTATATTGCTATGTTTAATTCAATTCAGCAAACGATATTCAGATATTCAGATAAGAGTAGAGTGACCCGTTAAATCCGAGATAGTCTATCGGGAATTATCATTGCTGAGAGACTAATATCGTCCTGTATCATTTACCCTGTCAATTACATGTCACCACCGATTAGATGTCAGCAGCGCCAATCAAATCGCAACGTTTATACAGCATGCTCAAAAAGTATACAGCAAATATGGAAAATCATTCTTATAAATATCAATTCATAATGTGAGTGAAAATCAATATCAGCGAGGGCCGTGCAATATCTACTGCTAACGCTGACTCGATCTGAATTTCTCGGAAGATTTCCAATACGATGCAATAACTACTTAAAAGAAAACAATTGGTTTAAAATAGTGTTTTATTTTTACCAATAATAATCGTATGATCATAACTTAAATGAAAAGGCTCATTCGACCTCAATAATCGAATTGTTAATTATTAGCGACCCTATAGACGAAACAGACGGTGTAAATAAACAATACGCAAATAGTTTAGTTCAACACGAACATGATACTAGACCATACGTTTTAGCAATATATCTTGTACTACCTGAAAATGAATGTACTAAAGCATATACGTCTCCGTTAGAGCAATATACACCTAGCACATAAAGTCCCTGACCAGGTGCTTTGAGCTTGACTAATTCAAAATATATAATCGGTACCAAAAATCTAACATTAAATGAGCAAATTTCTTCTCCGCAGTTTGATACCTCATTCAACAAAATCGAATGGATACTTTTAAAGTTATGGCGATTTCAATGACCGGGCATGCAACAGAAATGTTGCACTAGGTATAGGAATCATTGATTTGTGTGTGATTACTGTCATAACTGTGTGCTATCTGAACGAGACAGATGAATGGGTCTTTAGTGATAACCGCAATGTGCGGGACAAAGGGTGTATCTGGCTGTGAAGAATACAAGTCTTAGCTGATAAGCTGTGAGTTTTTCAGTGCGTAAATCCATAGACGGGTAAAACATTGATTTTTACCGTCTATGGTAAATCACACACAAATCAATGATTTCCTATACCTAGTGCAACATTTCTGTGAAATCGAAATCGACATAACTTTAAAAGTATCCATTCGATTTTGTTGAATGAGGTATCAAACTGCGGAGAAGAATTTTGCTCATTTAATGTATATCTCAGATTTTTGGTACCGATCATATATTTTGAATTAGCCAACCGCAAAGCACCTGGTCAGGGACTTTATGTGCTAGGTGTAGTTCTATGCGACACTTGAGTTATTTTTACACGAAGTCAGTAATTATTCTAACTATAGTCCATTTAATTGGATATATGAATTACTGTAATTTGTGGCCGAAAATGATTAAAAATTCAAACTTATATATGAAGGCATCAGGACAAAAAACAACCCACTCCCAGAAGAAAAATCTGTGGAGTTTAACAATTCACAATCCTGCCAAATTCGGCACCATACTTTTATTTATTTTGTGGTATGCCTTAATACTATAACAAGACTATTTGCACTAGTATTCTTTATAATTAAGTTCAATTAGTTAATATAACTATGTGGCAATGGACAAAACCAAACAAACATCCTCCCCAACAGAGAAAAATTGAAAGGCTTATAAACCAAGATCAAATTGTTAAAAATTCACCAGGCAGCGAAGCGCGAATAACCCATCCCTCCCAACGATGAGAAAATTGGTGAAGGTGCACTTTTAAAAAATACACCTGAATGAACAACTGATTATTTTAAAGTGATGCTGTAGCCCAACCTGACCACTCATCCTCCTACGGTAATTAGGGTGGGTGGGTTTGACATTTTCCGAGACATCCGAATGGTATGCTTGCAAAAACGCAATGTGACGGGAAATGGGACCAGGCGGAAAACAGCCAAAGAATTGAAACGCTAGACGCTGAATAAAGGCAAAATTCGCGGCCAGTAAGCACAATTCCTGATTGGTCAAGGAATGGGTTGCTAACAGCACAACATTAATGAGCACCTACAAAATCAATGCGCGGAGGCCTTATCGTGGTAGGAAAATCATAACGATATAGATCTTGTAAATACTTCTTTAATATTATATTGCGCTTTATTTCGTAAATCTGGTTCAGGAGCCTGTCTGCATGCATTTATGTCTATTAATTTAAATTCAACCATTGTATGAAGATGCATGGCAGGGAAACAATGAGAGAGGGCAGTATTTATCAGGCTGGATATGAGGCTTTCACTTCTCACATTCCACAACATTAACCTTCATAATATTACGATTTTCACTCTGAAATTCAAAATGATCACCATGGAAAAGATTTGTCTTCCTATTCCTATTTCTTTCCCGTAATTTGACACCTGATTCGTTAAATTCTTTTACAATACGGGATGTCATTGAGGTGTATGGTACACTGTGCGCTATCGAAAACATTGAGGCATGCATTGGGTATATTTGCATGAAAACTCAATTTGCTATTTTTCATTGAATATGGTTACTATTAAAAACCACATAACTTTGAAAGTGGGATGTTCAATATATGATCATTTTTATAAATGAGGTGGCAAATTTGACCGCTAAATGTATATCTCAGATTTTCGGTACATTTTGAATTATTCAACATACAAGCACCTGGTCAGACACATTTTTGTGTTAGGTACATTATAGGCCTAATGTACAATGCGATCCATTAGAGAATAAAAGTGGAACTGAAAGTCTCCCACTCCGTATGATTTATTAAAAATAGCTTTAGATTTGATGTGGTTCCTTCATTACCTTACTGCATCCTGTTTGTGATGGTTGCCTTTAGACAATTTAGAAATCATTTAACTTGAAATCAATCAAACACTTTGCATCTTTCATACATTGTTACTCAATAAAGAAATGCCGTATGACATTTCCATTTTTACTTCAAATGATCTAGCTTTTAAATCAATCATTGTTTGTCTTCCAACTCATTTCCGTCAAAATATGTCATTTTGTCTACGCACATGATACACACCCATGTAATTTAATTTCCTTTTATTGCACCATAACAAGATGCAGTATATCTGTTGACATCAGAAATCAGAATCACCGTTTAGTCGACGAAGAAAAAACCTATTCCACGGGTTGATCGGTCGGTGCTTTATTCGTCAAAATAACCAAAATTTCATAAAAAATCTGTACAAATTATGTGGTTTTTGACAAACTACAACAAGTTTGTTTGCGTCGTCTTATCGACATTTTTAAAAGTTGTATCCAACTAGTTTGATGTAGGCCTATAATTCAACAACAACAAAAGTATTTACCTGAGTATCAATTATCATCTATGCTATGATTCACTCAAATGGTAGGATATATCTTGCTAGACGTCCCGTACGGAATAAACCGTGGACAACTACTACGCATTTTAATTGGTTTGAGCATGAGTTACATGAGTTATATGAGTCTAGCAAGACATTGCCAAATGGTATCACTATGTTTTATTACAGATGTTGGAACACGTGGATGTGGGAACCGGATTCCTTGAAGCTGTGTGTGTCTCCTCAGTTCCAAGATTGCTCAACAGAAACCATCACAACTTAAAGCCTGAGTAGTCTTGATATAACGCCGTTATGGTATAACTTCTGAAAAGCCATTGATAAAACTTCACCTCATTCCCAGAAGCAATTGCATCTCTTTCCCTGGTGTATCTTTGTATTGTTATACTGTCCGGGTGGCGATATTATTAACCGTAAACAACATTTGATACATTGACGGAAAAAAGGTGCGTTTATAGGCCTACTCCCGTCGTTGCGCATCGACCGAAGTCTATGGATAAAAGTTGACATTGCTTCAACTCGCGCGCCGATGTCCATCGACGTCGGCCGACGCGCAACGACGGGAGTATAAACGCACCTTAAAGCGTATGATGATGAGACTGATAATACATGTGTACAGTGTTTGGCCAAATGTTGTTTACGATTAATTAATTCGCGTCCGGGTGGGTTCGAAGAGGGCTGTGGACCCTCAGCATAGTCTCCGTAAAACTGCTGTAACTCCTTCATTATTCATTTAATTTCTATACAAGTAAACATTTTCTTGCACAAAAGGGTTTAATGAATCCAACCATGATCATGAAATTGACCATTTTGGAGAAAATTATAAAAAAACACGTTTTTGACCCATTTTAGGTTCTTCAAAGATAACTCAAAATATATTTTGTCAAATTTTGTCATTCTAGTTTTATTATAATCCTAATAAAATCCCCTAGGATTTTTTTTTTTAATTTTTTTTTTTTTTTTAATTTTTAAATTATAGACCAAAAAGTGCCAAAAAACGTGATTTTCTACCTCCGAAATCATGACAATCACATTTGTTGGCACTTTTTGGTCAAAAACGGTCAATTTCATGATCATTGTTGGATTCATTGAACCCTTTCCTTCAAGAAAATGTATACTTTTATATAGATTAAATGAATAATGAAGAAGTTACGGCAGTTTTACGGAGGCTGTACCTAAGAGTCCACACCCCCTTAAGGTATATTAAGACAGGTAACACCTATAAATACCACCAGGTCATGTGCATGTTCAAAATATAGATTTTCCTTATATTTGGTATGGCATAAAATACTGAAATGCATTTTAATAAAATTAAAAAACCCTTTGTTGTCATGGTAACACCCATTTGTATTTTGGGCATTTTTGAACTTTCAATACGTTATACCATAAGACCTTTCACCATACCAAATATAAGGAAAATCCATATTTTGATCGTGCACATGACCTGGTGGTATTTAGGTATTATCCGCCTTAAATATACCTAAATTGGCTGTCGCATTTTCTATAGGCTGAAAGGTAACTGTTTTCTTCCCTTTTTAGCCTCCCCTTCGTGTGCGGCCAGTTTGACAGCTCTGCTTAATAGCGTACATTTCCCATCCTGAAACCAATATACGCATAGTAAAATCGAGTGTTCTATTTGTCTTTATTTATTCTCCGCCACACCCAATAATAGCTAGACAATTTAACAGAAAAATAAAAATAATAGAAAAACCATCGGAATAAATATTTAATCAACTTTTCACTCATATCGTATAATATATTTTATTCAAAATTATCACATAAAAGTGCACACGAAAATGACATGGTCGCCGAGTAAATACGGCAGGTTTAGGATACATCGCATACCATGGTAAGCACGTGAGACGGTTGATCCAAATCGCGTCGTGTATTTATCACCCAATGTGATTGGTTTAGATTTTCAGTACAGAATGACCACATCCAGTGTTTTTATCACCGAATGTGATTGGTTTAAATTTTCAGTACAGAATGACCACATCCAATCATTGGCTCTGACATAAGACTCGGATTGATGGATAAAATATTTCTCTTCGTGAACATGGTGAAAATAATTATGTCAGTGATTCGATCAGCTGTTCTTGCTAAGTTACCAGTTGAACTTGGAGATGAAGAGTTGTATATACAAGGAACACCGAGGATATTCAATATTTTATCACCAGTGTACTTTTATTCGGATCGCCAAGTTAACTGATTGAAAGTAAACTTACACTTGCAAGATTATGTTGACACCCAATACAAAATGATTGGGTCCAGGTGGACAAAAAAGTGTCCAATTTAAAATTAACTGCGTCCTCAGCAGCCACTGAAGCAGTTGTATACAATTCTTTGTAGATATTGTTAAAGCAATTGCAACGGTAGATGTGTTAATTAAGAAGTATATATAAACTTTCACCGTTGCAATTTTTGTAATGATGGTTTTTTATCATAATAGCTTTAAAGGCAACATTCTGTCGTGGGAACAGACTACCAATGCCCGTATTGTTTACATGGTATCAGCTTTTCATAAATTACAATATAGATGATGATCCATGTTACATTATTGTGGTTTTTATTTACATATCTATGGTGTACATCACAGTCCCTTTTTATCAACATATTTTATAAGTTCCGTAAACATATCTGCAATATTTTCTTCTCAATCTTCTGCCCTATCGATCTTCTATTCATTTGCTCGTCTTATTGTCTTTTGCATGTTCCCAAGACCTTAATAGTCATTTCCTATTTAAGCCTTAATCAGCACTATCTTTGAGCGACATTTTTCTGCAAAGACCATTTTTTGCTAGCGTACCGTATGTTTTAAATGCTCAATTCCTACATGTGCTATCTCTATTTTTACTTCTTCACTTTTCATGGTAAGTTTTGTTTAACGCCATTTCGTACACCTATACCCTATGAAAACATTCCTCTGTATCCTTTTCGCTCATCTTAAAGGGGTTGGGTGTCGCCCAACCCTATTAGTATCGATTGTTTCGTTTTGCTCGTGTCTAACTGGATTCTCTCGACAACATGGCTACTGACACATGGAATTAAGGGAGCACAAAACTAATTCGCTCCCCATAGGCTTTACACACGTTTGTTGGCCTATTAAAACCGCTCTATTTCAAATGTGCTCGTGACAAATTTATGACAATTTGCAATCTTTTTCACAATCTTTACGTACATATTCCATTTAAAACCTAATGCCACATTCGAGAGAACAACACCAGCTAAATGGGTCGATTTCGCACATTTGTGTGCTTGATAGGAACTATAATTGCTGTTATACAATTTTTTGCCGGAAGTTGATTTCTAGACTGCATTAGTTGTGTGCGCCCTTATGACCACACTAACAATACGAGTATTCCAAGGTATCAGTACATGGTTTCAAATGTGAGATCTCTTTATTTTTCTATCTTCTGGAGAGATAATTTTGCTGAAAATGTGGGTAATTACAAATTTCATATGTTTTAACTTAAATTGTATCACAACTACATGTTGGTGTCTGAGAACATTGAGTTAAGACAAATTTTATATTTCAACAAAAATTAAAGTGTAAAGTACACTTTTTCCAAAATTACTTCATTAAAAAACCTTTTCTAGGGAATTTATTATACGCAATACCCACATTTACATCAGCAGCATTGGAACACACGCAAGGACTATTTTGTATATTAGGAGCTATTTTTCATAAATTATGAAAATCATGTTCATACACACCAATCCATTGTTTACACAGACCTCAATACTATAGCTTTAACTCATGTAAAAATATGCATATTGTATCAATTCTGTACTTTCTTATGAATAAACACTACGATAACATGCGATGTCACCCAGCGACATGTGACAAAAAACAGGAAAGCGTCGCAACGAATCGCAACCTGTTGTACATCCATCGCAATAGTTTATCAAATGTCATGGAAAACCCAAAGAAGATTTCTTGATGTACCCCATCATGCTTAGCGCCCCTACAGTACCAGCAGGGCTTATCACCAAAACAAACAGTGCCACACATGTGTTAAAGTAATTAACAGCTGGAGGTCGTCTGACCTCTACCATAGTAATACTCATTCAGTAAAAACTGGTTTGCTTCTTCTAATTTTTTTTTATTGTTCGTTTGTCAATCTATTCAAGGCTTGATCCATAGAAAGAAAACCCACACATTTCTGAGTTTTAACTGAGTAGCCGGATGAATATAATATGCCGTAGATTTTGGAATGCTATGCTGTTTTGACGCAGAAGGAATATAGAAAGCTAAACCAAAATTGACATTTTAATTATTTTAAACAAAATAATTCTTAACAAACGAGCTCGTCAGAAAGACAATTTGGGTCGACTTCTGGCATAGGCCATTGATACCGCGCGAATTAATGGCAGATATAATATATACTTACATTACCATTTGATTCGTTACGAGTGAACACTCTCACGCATACTCACCTGGTAAAGTAGTTATCCATCATCAGTCTATTTAGACACTGAAAATAACAGACATTGAAGTACCTAGCGGCCAACGAATAATTCCTTAGGCTTACCTAATACTTGCTTAAATATAAATTAGTCAACATAAATAGATTGTCTTCCTTGCTTTTGAGCAAACAATCATGACACGTTCGGATACCATGGATACGTATTAAGATTGCAGTGTTCGCGTTTTGTTTCATACAAATTACACTTTTTTAAAGTTGTTAAAGCTGATCAATTAGTTCCCGAAATGTCAACAATATACATACTGTAGGACCTTTTGAAGATTTTCATGCTCGGCTGCAACGATAATACCCAAGTGACCATTGTGACCTTAACTTGCGGGTACGAGTATCAAATCCATGGAGGTCGATTCAAAACAGGACCTGACATTGTATGCATTCACAGCTTGAGAGAATACGTTCTCCAAATTAAACTCGATTGATACAAGTTGTATACAAAACTAACCTCCTCTGGAGAAATTCATTTTAGAAATGTAAACAGAGAACAATCGCGCCTTGCGTGTATATTTGCAACAACTGACAGATTGTGAATTATCCATTACCTTTTATACAACGCACTTTGGGCACATTTTCAATGAGTTTAAGTTCATGTCCTATGTTTCTATGTTTTGAGTGATTACATTGTCTAATGTCTACCCTCGGGACATTATCTCTACAAACATTCAACATTGACGATTATTCTACAGAGAGTTTACAGAAAACTTAAAGGGATAAGGTCATTTGAAGTCATGTGCATCTAGGATGTCCGGCTTTAACATGATTGTGATTGATGGTATTTTCATAATATTTTTATCTGGCAACGAAGTACCGTATTTGAACACAAGTGTGTCATTTCCAAGGTAGTATAAGGCTACAAAATATCGAATCTTAACTCCTTTTAGGCATGTTAATAAAGTGAAGGCTTGTAAATGATGTAGGTCGTGGAGACGATAGAAGCCTTTCGGTGCGCCTTTCAACTTTGCATTCATGCACCTATTTCAATGTTTACAGTTCATTCTTCACAGCACGTTATCGGCTTTAGGGCGTTTACTTTTAATGGCCTCAAGTAGCCGTTAGAGGACTTGCTTAGTGGTAATACATGTATGATTGAAATTGCAATTATTAGTTTATGCCCTAGGATAAAAGTATGCCTGCACATCCAGTGTCTCTATTTATCATGTTTATCGCAGTTAGTTCTCTGAAGGTCCTCATTCCCTCAAGCTTAATAAAGCACGTTGTTTCGGCTTTTGTATCCCGCCATTTATCAACGTTTCGGTAATTGTATTCCTCTATGAAATCAAGCAACAGCAAAAATAAACAGCCATTTTATGGTTCGGCGTAAAATATATGGATTCTCGATCCATGAATAGCCTTTGTTGTATTCCTATATCAAAATTATCTAAACCGATCTTCAATCATTAATCAAACTATGGAACTACTCTAAAAAAACTTTTAGTAGTGCATATCATGTAGTCAACTCACCATTTTACCTATACCATAATTTCTTTCTCAATACGACGACGTGCAAAACATATACCATGTTATAGTATGAGACATTAAGCACGATTGGCAATATGTTTTGTTAGTTAATGCGGAATGTGATGGAATCCCAAGTGTGTTTCGTACAAACAGCTCGATATTGTATTCTATGTTGAGAAGCATGTTGTTAAGTCGACCATTTAAGTTAACCATTAACTTTCTTTGCTGAACCCTTTTATAACAAATTAAAATTTTGGTTACTCCGCTGGAATAACTAAACAGCAATTTTATCAATAATTACTCTCTGCAAGCGGAACTCTCGCGATTTTATATTCTCGACCATTTTACTTTTTTCTCAGGAGACGGATGACGAAGCAGTAGATGCATTCATGCAATCAATGTAATTCATGTGCATCGTAATTCAACAGTAGTTAAGCACAAGTATTTTTTTCATTCTTTGAAATACTGCTGATTGGAAAAGCGATACGTCCCGAATTAGAAAGACATTCAATGCAATATCTGGATGTTAGAAATACCGTTACATACTAGAGATGTACATCTCGTGATGGTGTAAGGGTATACAGAAAAGCAAAACGAACTAATAATGATAATAATAAAAATAATCATTATCATCGTAGTGGAATAAGGCGAATTTCTTTAGAAATATTATTATTAATATTATCTTAATTGCGGATTAAGGCGAATTTCCTTTGTTTAAAAATTCGCCTTAACATCACTTGTTATGGCCTTAACGTCGTTTGAACAATGGACGGAATAAACTGCATTGTTCTCCTTCTCCTTATGAATACACATAAGCATATAACACAAATAAAAATTATAATAGTGAACATTCATCGCAAATCCGCTAGATCTGCCTTGTACATGCTCATGATCGGTAATGTCACAGCATCTAGAAAACCATCTAAAAGACATGACATCCTTTGCGGTATTTGGCAACAGAACATTATAAATGAGAAGGAAGTGCTCAATAGTAACATTTGTGGTAAAAGGACATGTATCAGGATGAGTACTACTACTACTAGGGATACATATACACATTGGTTATGAGGCCAAAACAACATGAGGAGCAACGTTTATAATCAAGTTTTAAAAGGCACTTCTCAGACGTTTACGTCAGCAAAGTGTCAAAAACGTTTGAAAAATGTTAATGTGGATAGAGATAAAATATAAACATGAAGCGATAAATGACACAAAGAACAGTATGACTACTTGAAATCGTGTGCGGGAAAAATGACACAAAAAGAACAATATGACTACTTGAAATCCTGTGCGGTAATGTCACAAAGAACAGTGTGACTACCTAAAAATATTGAAATCTTGTGCGGTAATAAGTCAAAGAACAGTATGACTACCTAGAAATACCCAAATCCTGTGCGGTACTGAGACAATAAAGAACGGTGGAACTACCTACAAATACTGAAATCCTGTACGGTAATGAGATAGGGAACAGTGTGACTACCTAGAAATACTGACGTCCTGTGCGATAATGAGACAAAGAACAGTGTGACTACCTAGAAATACTGAAATCCTATGCGGTAATGAAACAAAGAACAGTATGACTACCTCTGAATACTGAAATCCTATGCGATAATGAGACAAAGAACAGTGTGACTACCTAGAAATACTGAAATCCTGTGCAATAATGAGCCAAAGAACAGTGTGACTACCTAGAATTACTGAAATCCTGTGCGATAATGAGACAAAGAACAGTGTGACTACCTAGAAATACTGAAATCCTGTGCAATAATGAGCCAAAGAACAGTGTGACTACCTAGAAATACTGAAATCCTGTGCGATAATGAGACAAAGAACAGTGTGACTACCTAGAAATACTGTGAGATAATGAGACAAAGAACAGTGTGACTAACTAGAAATACTGAAATCATGTGCGATAATGAGACAAAGGACAGTATGACTACCTTGAAATACATACACCTGACACAAAAATGTTCCTGACCAGGTGTTTTTATGTCAGCTAATTCAAAACCAATAATCTGTACCGAAAATCTGAAATACACAGAAAGCGGGCAATTCTTGCTCGTAATTTGACCACATTATTTCTTCGTAATTTGGCCTGTCATTCGTAAAAATTGAGTGGATACTTTTTTAAAGTTATAATGTCAAGAAAACAAAAGTTGAAACTTTGAAAGTATAACTCAATTTTTGTATATAATGAGGTACAAATATTACGGGGTGACGAAATTTACTCGCTAAATGTTTATCTCAGAATTTTAGTACAGATAATTGATTTTGAATTAGTTAACATAAAGATCCTGGTCAGCAGCAACTTTCTACGTTTGGTATAAATACTGAAGTAGTCATACTGCTTTGTCTCATTAACACACAGGATTTAATTTCGCGAATTTTGTGAGGGATCTGGATTCGCGAAACTAAATACCCGCGAAACTGACAATTTTGCATTGAAAGTAACATAAAAATGTCCAGATTCGCGATATTAAATGCCGGCTAAAATAGCAATAATGTTCAATTCGCGAAATAAAGTATCCGCGAAACGATTGTACTTTACAGATATACAAAGACATATATTTCCAACAAACACGTTTTAAACGTCTGAAAAAGTTTTTTTTAAAAGTTTTGTGTCTTATTACCAATGTGTATGTGTATTGCTAGCTCTCCTACTTCTCCTGGTCTGTGTTCTTTTTCCGCAAATGTTACCTCTGCACATCTAAAATTAAAGTTGTGGGCGGCAGAATACTAATGAATCCAGAAAGAACATACTTGATGGCGAAAAACTCCCTTGACATTATTCTAAAATAGTTGAAAATCAAATTCTATTGTTCGGAATGGAATGTTCGCCTTCAACATGTTGAAGTTAATCAAATAAATCATAAATAATTGTAAACGAAATTTTCACGAAGGTCCTTGAGAGATAATTAACAATCTATCAGGGGAACACGCATTTTATGTACACGCACATGAATGTATGTAGTACCTTACAACCACTGTTTTGTATGTTGTTGATCAGTGGGCAAATGAGGAAATTAAAGAAACAGATATTTAATGAAACTCCGCCAACCTATACAAAGGTACATAATAACCTTGCCCCTAAGTATCTTTGCATGAGATAATTTTTATAGATTTTCCAAGGGCGACAAAAATTAGGTGAATCCGAAAACATAGTTTCAAAGTCATCAGCCATGAGATGTTCATGATTTCTGGTGGTAGCCTAGTTCCATGCAAGATTATTAGCTACATGGCCCTACACGTTATTTATACGAATTAACCAACCTGATGCGATAATTGCTACAGACACTGACTAACACGGTACAAAAGTATGATTGAAACTCATGTCGACTCCGACTCGGCGTGTGGTTTTGGAACTTGAGGCTCGACTTGAGTCACAAGTGCCAAATGACGCGACTCGACTTGAAGCTCGTCCATATGATGACTCAACTCAACTCGAGCCTCAACATTCATATGACTCGACTTGGGCTTCATGAATCATGACTCGTAACTGAACATTTGTGACTTGAAGCAAACTAAATGATTCTGATTTACCATCTTAAAACCCACATAAATTACCGACGTTTCCCGAAATTGGTTGAAAAGAAACCTCTGGGGCTTAAGTACACCTAGACCGTAGTAGTTTCTTGTAAAATAGCTCTTGTGTGACAAGATACGCAGCATTATTGGACCAGATTTCTTATCCATCTATGATATTACAAGAGGTAATAATATGATACGTATCTGCATTGAAAAGTGCATTAACCGTATTTATATGATTATAGACAAATTGTACATGTACTTAAATCTGATCCATTAATAGCGACTTTGCAAGAGACAAGTACTTTGACCACGTTTCAAGATAGCAGAGGGGAAAGGAATAACAACGATAATCCGATTATCTATTCAACCTTGGACATTGCTACGTACTCTATATGTATTGAATCATGTTGCCGACTACATGTAAAAGCAATTCGAAAGTTGTGCATACATATTTTGCTTTATTATACATTTCGATGTCAAATAAATGCTCAAAATATTACTAGATGCGCAGACAAATTGCAATTGGAAATATATATTTGTTAAATTTAATATAAACAAATGACAACAAGTATAGCTCCTTGAATAACACAATGGTTTGACAAATTAAATATGATAACATTAAATTAAATAATCATATTAAATTTTCAGCTTGTGTGCGGTGTGGGTACTTCAATTAATCGCAAATCTAAATTAACAGAACACACAATCAAATTTGCCATATGAGTGGCCCAGACTACCCCTTCCTCATATAATGCATCAAAGACAGTCGTTGATTGGTTGTATGGTATCTTGGACAAAAGAGGAGGAGGAAATACAACGCGATCGACCTCGTTAACTGAATCTCTATTTCTATTCAACTTTACGATAGATCCAACATAACATTCCTGTGTACCAGGGGTAGCACTGGATCAAAAATGTGAGAGGTCCCATGACATTTTTCGGGACCCCGTAGGACTTCAAAAAACAAATTTAAGGGGTCCCTCAAGAAAATGAGAGGTCCCGAAGTATGGGTATTTGAAAATGGACGAAACTGATTTAGGAAAATTAGAGGCCACACTATGAGTCGATGACTTATGGTTTGGTTAGTTAGGGGTCGACGGGTATGATCCCGTCTATTTTCGCGAAAATTTGCCAAAATTAGGTCTATTTTCGCGAGAATTTGCCAAAATTAGGTCTATTTTCGCGAAGATTTGCCAAAATTAGGTCTATTTTCGCGAAAAATCCCCCTTAGAAATGGGTATGGGTTTTGAATCTCCAGCGGCACACCCCCGACCAAACCAAATCCGAGTACCCTCCTGGGGTATGATCGATGATGAGGACAGTTTTATTGAATTTATATTGTGTGCAAAGGATGGATATGTAATTTACAGAATTTCTTACGGTTTCCATTTCCATACATAGTCAAATGTGAGGGGTCCCTTAAATTTTGATCGGGACCCGCAAGGCTTTCCAATTTGAAATCTGACGCGTCACTATTCGAAAGTGAGAGGTCTAGGACGCGCAGACGCGTCATAATGCGACCATTGCTGTGTACCCTCTGTGTGCAATCTATTTGCCACTGGTATATCCGACTGGAGGGTTCTGCATACATTTTGCAAATGGTCACGCGTTATGAACTAGCCTCCCAATATGGTGGTGCTGTTTCACTTTTTTATGCTGTCATATTCATTAAATATTTTTAATACCACAAAAGCTTTCTGAACAAATTTAGTATCATTTTAAAGCCTTATAACAAGCTATCTGCCTGCAAAATGGCATTGGTATATCTACTACCGAAGGGGAGATACAGCTGTTTGAAGTATGGGAACCAGGGTGGTGCCGGAAGGGGTGCCGCACCCCTGTACAAACTCAATGGAGATAATCCCATGCTTTGTTCTTTTTACAATAACTAGTCATACCCTAATGTTACAAACACCATACTGGTCCCATTTTAAAGGATTTTTAGTAGTCTTTAAGTATGTGGTTCAACAGACTTGTCAACTATTTGTGACAACTAATTAATTATGGATAAGACCATGATCATCAGCTTTCTTCCTATTCGCTACACAGTCAACATGAATAATCAGCATCAATTAACCGGATTTATAAAAATGACTATAACAGAAAAAGTTTTCAACCTATGATAGCAAAAGTATTCATTTTTGGAAAGCTTGTAACTAGAGGAATTTTGAAATGCATTTAAGATCAGGGATGGGTACATCCTTAACAAATATTTCTGAAAATTCTAAAAATATATAAAATAAAAATTGGAGGTATTCACTAGCCGGTAAAATTACCATACCGACGTAGTAACCTTTGACAATTATATATCATGTGATGGGTAATTTCATGAGGAATTCAAATATGTAAAGTAAATAATGATGGGTAGGTATAAAAAATATATGGATCTCAAAATTAAAATTAAAAACTCTGATATTTGTCCGAACATTGTGCAGCATACCATTTTAGTCCTTGGTCGTACTATGATTTCAATGCCATATTCGGTTTTCTCATGCAATTTCCCTTCAGAAAATATATACTTTTACTACCTCAGGGGGGTATACAAGCAAATATAAATGTGTAAAATTAAAATCATGTCGAGAAAGCCAAAATCCGTGTGTAACGCAAAAGGAGGCGAGCTTATAACACATGACCCTATACATTTCTATCAGAGAGCTAGAAATTCACTCAATCTTGTGTGTCCACGCGCTGTATTAAAACTACTAAAATACATAATTGTATATTTCTAGGAGAGTTAACAGATTCCTGCAATATCAAGAACATAACTAAATAAACTGAAAATATCACATTTTCATATGCCTTCATTCGTTTATTTGAGCTTACCTACAAAATAGACATTTGTCACTTGTGCACGTGTGGCAGGTGTGTACAGCATGATTTGTGATATGCCTATCATTAGGCAGTGGAACATAATAATATATAATTAAAATCACAATTATTTTAACATGATGATTATACAAGAAAGAAGAGATCAAAGAATATGAACAACAGTTTACTTCATTGTATAGTGCAAGAAATTACTCAGGCCCCCGAAATTTATACTCAGTTATATCACCAAGATGTTTCGACACGATGCGCGTCGCTGACTCACCAATTTAGTTGAAGCTCTCGCATAAGTTTGACGCTCAAACACTTGCAACTTGCGAAGACGTAAATAATATATGGAAAGCATTAGGGAGATAAGGAACCTTTTCTTTTAACTCTCAGTTAAAAATTGCTTTAATGCTTTAAGACTCTTGTCTATTTAGTACAGTGGTAACATTCATATAAGTTATTGTTATTGTTAAGTAGCTATATGATTGCCTCGCTCGCATCCCCAATGCTCTTAAGCCCTGTTCAGTTATGCTGAGTGCCCTGCGAGTAAAAACACTTAAATGAAGCACGTCAGCTGGGTATGGCCTCGAGTGTGGTTTGTTTACGGATTGGAAATCGTGACATGGGTGGCAATTATTCAGTGTAAATGGAAAATTAAAACATAACATTTGCATGGCAACAGAAAATAGTTGCCCCATATAGAGTGTTGTTCCCTTTGAGAAGAAGGTATTTGAGCTGAAAACAATTTAAAATCATCATTTTTTTTCAGATCAAAATAATCTATTTAAATCAAACTAATTAAAAAGTGTACTCAACTTGAAGGATTTTTAACAAAATATATGAGCATTTGTCACCCAAAAACAAGACCTATTAATTAGCTTTAATAAGAATTTTATTTGGTTAGAATTGGTTTAAAAGAAACTAATTTTACGCGTATTTGAATAAAAGTGGCAATTTTTAGTTCCGAACAAGGTACCATCTTCGAAGGCTCAAATTCAATATCATCAGGTATTATAAGCAAGAACAAATTACAGTCCTGACAAAATGTTCTAAAGTCTTCAAGTACAACGGCAACGTATTGACAATGCATGTAGAGCTTTGCGTCCATGTAGAGAAGGGGAGAGAGATTTTTACTTTACTATACTAGTCTTACTCCCGGGGGGGGGGGGGTACTCACGTATGTCAGGTATACGGGGATGTGCCGCTCCAGTGGGTCGCTTTTTCATGAGACATCCTTAGCCATGGGTAGGCTTTTCAGTGAAAAATCCTTAGACATGGGTCCTGTTTTCGCGATTTTCACGAAAATTTGCCAAAATTAGGTCATTTTTCGCGAAAATTTGCCAAAATTAGGTCTATTTTCGCGAAAAATCACCCTTAGAAATGGGTATGGGTTTTGAATCTCCAGCGGCACACCCGCGACCAAACCAAATCCGAGTACCCCCCCCCCCCCCCGGGGTCTTACTGTGGACATCGATATTTTGACCGTATCGAAGTCAATATTTACTTAATCGAACATATTTATGAACAATAGGTGCAATATTATTTTTTACCAAAATACTTTATTGTATATTTTATACAATATCAGATAGTCACTCATTTGGCCATTTTTATATTTCTGATCATAAATCATAAATACATTCCGAGTTACAGAGCGGTACAATTCCTAATTACCTCCAATCATGGTTTTAGAGTGAATTTAAAGTGAAAATATAAACTGTCGGGTTAACCTGACAGTTTATTTTCACTCTAAAACCATGATTTTGAAGTAATTAGGAATCGTATCGCCCTGTAATTTGGAATGTATTTACGATTTCTGATCAGAAATGTAAATATGCAAGAAAATGTGCTTCAATTTTTTTCTAGAGGATTGGGGGCGTTCCCTGGAAAAGATCGCATAATATACCTGAAAGGTTATCCTCTGTCTTCAATAATGTTATTTACCTATTTAAAACTGTTGTTATTTTAGCGTAAGTGCCCATATATTTACCTCATACGCATCTTGAACATCCTGAATTCGTGCTTTTATAGTTAAATGATAAGTGCTCCGCGTGGGGAAAACACTTTAATAAAAGCCCCTCAGTTGGGTTTGCCCCTTACGGTTAGTGTATTGGAAATCGTGACACAGGTGGCAGACTGACAGTATGCAAGATGAATCACAAGAATTGTGCTCATATTTTGTACATGGTCAGTGATATTTCTGGTGAGTGAAAACAATATCGTTATGTGTGGTTACTAGTACTATAAACTTGAAACTTGAAACTTTCGTAACTCATCATTAGCATGATTAGAGCAGTCAATTACATTTATAACAGAAAGTCATCTGCGAAATGACACATTAACTGTCAACGAAATGTTTCAGTGTTGGCTCTTAGATGTTATTCGTATACTGATTGCATACACTAAAATTGCTCTTACCCTAAGTATCTACAGATAGTTTGACTTTTGACATTTATTTCTGGTGAAAAACCTTAAGAAATCTCCAACAAAAATCTGAACCAGATGTATGACCTTTGAAATAATTTTAAATTGTTGTTAAACAACTCACAGTTATCATGTTAAGCTCTTTGATGTATCGATATCTTAATAATTGATACTTTGAGTTGAACAAAATAACATATAGTCTGCAGCTACAGCCTACAAGCAATAAGCGGTGTAAGAATTTGCCCAACATCATCGCGCGCTGTATGTGAATCGTTTTAGGTGTGTAATTATATACCTTTAAGCACTACCTTCAGTTGATACTGACGAATGCTATCTTCTAAGCGTAAGCGACCGAAAAGTCCACAGCAATCGAGCTCAGTGATTGCGTGTGAAGCACTTTAATTAAGTGTGTCAGCAGCCATCATTGCCTTAAAGTTAAAAACCGCAAAAAAACAAATGATATACAGTTATCAAAAAAGTAACTTACCAGGTAATAGATGTGCTTGTAACTATAAAAGCATAACTTTTACTTAAAATATCAATTTATACAGTTGTTGAGAAATTGCTCTTCGTTAATTTGAGATATATATGTGAAGATAGGTCTGGTATCACGGAAGTTACAGTACGGTTTCCATTTTGCCATTTTGTTTTTTTACACCCGTCTTCTCAATCTTTTTGTCCTGCATGATATCATAAATATACTGTCCTCTCCATTCCATTTTCTATTTATGTGCTCGTTTTATTTTCTTCTACATGTTCCAAGACCAATCGTTTCTTTTTAAAGTTGTATTAAGCAGCACTACTTTTGCATGACATTTTTCTGCAAGCCCATTTTGTACTAGTGTATGTCTTAAATGCTCAATACCTACATGTACTATCTTTATTGTTACTTCTTCAATTTTCTTGGTAAGTTTTGTTTAACGTCATTTCGTACACCTATGCCCTATGAAAACATTCTTCTATAGGGTGGTGCGTTTAAGCGTAGCCAAGCGGATAGACAATACACAATAATGAACAATAATAACCTTCAAAACACATAATTTCATTTAAATTTCATTTAAAATGTGAACATTAACTTCCCTGCTTATGAACTATCACCTCCCTGGGTCTCAATGACCTTCTGGCAGCGGCTCTTCCAGCCACGATCCCCTTCCAGCAAATTCGGAAGAATTGTGTAAATCAATAGTAAATCAATAGTAAATCAATAGACACGTGTTACTTCCGGTATCACAATTCACTTAAATAACTGTAAAATCCGCAAAAATGATCCGATTACCACCATCGAAAGTGTTGCGTGCAGGCTGACATCTTGGCTGTCTAGAAAGGTTGTTGCCCTGAGTCTGCTGCCCTCTGGCGTAATACCAGAGGATACAAGATGCGATGTGAGCTTGGCTACGCTTAAACGCACCACCCTATATATCCGTGTCGTTAATTTAAAGGTGTTACTTTGGAGTACCGCCAATACTTCGAGAAGTGAAGGATGAGGATGCAATGGTGTTTAGACGTCAAGATAAGCTACTTTGAGAGAATATGACTCTTTTTGAAATTGTATGGCTATCTTCAGAAACATGGGCCAAGTTACAACACTTTTTGATCCACCCTCGTACTATAGCTTTAACTCATTCAAAAATAACATATTGTAGTTAGTTATTTTAATAATTTTTTTGGCAGTTTGTATCAATTCGGAGGTGCACTTCGGAGGTTATACCGTATTTTCAAAACGTTAGAAATATTCGTGAAACCTTATAACTATAACGTTACGATCTATCGTTTATCTACCAGAAGCAATCTAGCTGATAGCGATATTGCTGATGTCAATGTTACCAATTGTAAAGATTGGCAATCATCGTTTCGATGGTGATATTTAGGATTAAAATTAATCGATCAGTATAATAAGTCTCAAACATTAGAAATCGCCCGAACATTACGTGTGTAATGGTGAACGGTACCGTTGAGTCTAGAACACAATACACAATACAAGTTTGGGCTCAGAATTCTCGTGACTCCATTTGCATCAATATCCCTTAAGACATTCTCAAACATCTTCTGCGGTGTCATATTTGCATCCTACAGGTACCGGTAAAGACAGATTGTCCAAGGAGAATCCACGGTTTGATAAATGACAAAGGCTGACGTGGCGTAATGGAATATGCATCCGTTAGAGTGCCCTGAAGTTTAGGCCGCTCTACAAACCATGGTCGTACTTCCATGGCAAAACCAATACGTAATGCTCATAGTCACGAGTGACGTTGACATTTAATAGAATTGTATGTTATACTATATATCTTGCTTGGGTTTACAAAGTTCTTACAAAGAATCAATGGCGGGACACAATGTCTCATATCCTTACGGTGGCACTAGGCTGAACGTGTAGGCATCGCATGCGATGTAACCGGGCTACATGTGACACAAAATAGGAGAGCATCGCAAGGAATCTCAACCTATCGCGATAACAGTTGAATAGTTGTAGGTTCATCGCAATAGTTTATCAAATATCATGGTAAAGCCATGCTTAATATGAACAGGTGAAAATAACTTGAGACACATATACGGTAAAAACTGGTTCGGTTCGCTTCTTCTAATTCTTTTTTATTTTAAATTTGTCATCTGTTAAATTTCAAGGATTGATCCGTTAAACGAAAACCCACAAATATCTGAGTTGTAACTAAATAGCTGATGAATATAATGATTTCGGAATGCTATGATATTTTTGACGCAGAAGGAATATACTAGATAACTAAACCAAAATTGTCATTTGTCAAGAAAAGCCATTTTAGAATTAAGCGCAGCGTAACAGATAGTGAGCATTTGATAAGTTCAAGGTGTGTTTAAGAATGGTTTGGCATCAATTAATCCACCAAGGTAAAATGTTGTCACTAAATACAGCTTCATTGCCTCATATCAAAGCATTGTAATCAGCGAATGATACTAGTGTATTGAATAGATTAATCATAATCGGTAGCAATAATGATGTATGAAGGTTTTTATGAACTGATCCAAAAAGGTATACTCACTTTGTACGTTTCAGCAAACACTGTTGACTTTCCCAACACATGTTTTGTTGAGGTGCGTTATTTACTGCCACTGATGTTAGAGAAAGTTTTCCCAGCGGCGGTTTTGGAGTTGTCAGTACGTTTCCTGACTCCAGACAGAAAAGGTTCGTCAAAAACATGAACATGATACTTCCCATCGTCTTGGTTCATTGTGGTACCCCTTTCTTTCTTATCATCACTTCATCTTTAATCCAACGTTTGCCGAAATGCAGACACAGCGTTTGCCGAAACGTACACAGTGAGTATACCTTTTTGGATCAGTTTATAATAAAGTTCAAACATCATGAAAGTATTATGATAAGTTTCTTGTCGGGATTAAACAAAATAATTCTTACCAAACGTGCTCGTCAGAAAGACAATTTGGGTCGACTTCTGGCATAGGCCAAGTATATCGCGTGAATTAATGGCAGATATATATATATATATATATATAGCGATTGAAATACCCACATGACTTTCCCCCCGGGGTCGCCTTGTGTATATATTTGCAACAACTGACAGATTGTCAATAACATAATCTTCTATACAACGCACATTGGGCACACATTCAAAGGGTTTAAGTTCATGTCCTACGATGTCTATGTTTTGAGTGATTACATTGTCTACTCTCGGGACATTTATTTCTACAAACATTCAACATTGACGATTTCTCTACAGAGACATCATACAAAACTTAAAAGGGATAAGGTCATTTGAAGTTATATGCATCTTAGGATGTCCGGCTCTTACTTAGCATGATTGAGATGGATGGTATTTTCATAATATTTTTATTATCTGGCAACGAAATACAGTATTTGTAAACAAGTGTGTTTCCAAGGTATTATAAGACGAACAAAATATCGAATATTATCTCAAGTCCCATTAGTCATGTTAATAAAGTGAAGGCTTGTAAATAATGGAGGTTGTAAAGGCCATAGAGGCCACAACCTTCGGTGCGCCTTTCAACTTTACCTTCTTCAATTTTCACAGTTCTTTCTTCACAGCACGCTATCGGCTTAGGGCGTTACTTTTAATGGCCTAACGTGGCCGTTAGAGGACTGGCTAAGTGGTAATACGAAGCCTGTGACGACTAGCAGGACACGAGGATCGAATCCAGCCAATGAACCATGGTTGGTTTTACCATGGAAGTACGGTCTGACTCTTCCATAGTGTTAATGGATCGTGTTATTGTCTACCTAAAATCGACTAGAGGACTGTCTTAAAAGAAAGAGTAGGAAGAAACACCACTCTATCGGCCTCCGAAGTTTCATCGCAACTTTAATTCAACTTTACTAAGGATTGAACATTCCTGCACACCCTCTGCGTTGAATCCATTTATGTCTATTAGCTGTAACAAACTCGAAAGAACATACTTGTTTCATTACCAAGACAAATACCATTTAGTATGAGACATTCAATGTAAAAATATACGCTTATTCCCAGTTGGTATTCAGCACAGATTAGCATTCTGTTTTGTTAGTGAATGCGGAATGTTATGGAATCCCAAGCGTGTTACGTACAAACAGCTCGAAATTGTATTCTATGTTAAGAAGCATGTTGTTAATTCGCAGGCATTATGACCTACGCCGAGAAACTCGTCCCAAGGAAGCCACCGTCTGTTGAATCGCTATACATTAACCATTAACTTTCTTTGCTGAACCCTTTTATAACAAATTAAAATTTCAAGACACTCCGCTGGAATATCAAAACAACAATTTATATATCAATAATTACTCTGTGTAAGCGAAACTCCCGCAATTTTATATTCTCGACCATTTTACTTTTTTTCTCAAGAGACGGATGACGAAGCAGTAGGTGCAATTAAGCTACATAGCCCTACATGTTGTACGAATTAACAAACTTGACGCGATAATTGCTAACAACACTGTCGTGGTACAAAAGGATGGTTGAAATTCAAATCGACTCGGGGTTTTGGAACTTGAGAATCTACTCGATCGAGTCACAAGTGCCAGATGACTCGACTCGACTCGACTCGAGGCTCGACAACTTTACGACTCAACTCGACTCGAGCCTCAACATTCAAATGAATCAAACTCGAGCTTCATGACTCGTAACTGAACCTTTGTGACTTTTTAAACTAAACGATTCTGATTTGCCATCTTTAACCGACCTAAATTACCGAGGTTTACCACAATTGGTTGTAAAGAAACCTCGGGCGTGAGTACACCGACACGGTAGTTATCATTGGAAAGGTGGAAAATACGTCTTGATTAACAAGAGACGTAGCGTTCTGGGACCAGATTTCTTATCCATCTATCACATTATAAAAAGTAATGACATATAGCCTACAAGTGAAAGAAATTATATGATACGTATCTGCATTGACAAGCGTATTAACCTTATTTATATGATTATAGACTTGCGCAAATTATACTTAAATCTGATCCATTGGCTACTTTGCAAAGTCAAGTACTTTTACCACGATTCAAGATAGAGATTTTGTGTACTTTTTTAACCTTACCGTCAATAACAGCATGTCTTGACCTGTAAGTGCCGTATCTTATTTTAAAACCAGCACAGCGTGATCGATAGTACAATTGAAATACAGGACTGTGTAATAGAATACTCTTTTGAGTGCTTGATCCATAATCATAGGATACTACGGTTATGGAATAAGTGTCGTATTTTGCGCATACAAAGACAATCTTTTCACTTGTAGAGCGCCCTCAATAGAATATTTCATATAAAACTGAGCTTGCTAGGACCATGGAAATAGTAGATACAGAAAACGAATAACAATGATCCATGATTAAAGTTCCAAACACATTGCCGATCTTTAACCTTAATTGTTATTGTTCATTGTTATTGTTATTGTTATTGTAAACTCCTATTAGAGAGCCTTATCCTAGTTTTGTGACGGTTATGCGATAATGCCACTTCTGAATACATTAAAATGATATAGCAATAGTAATATTAATCAATGCAATTTAATCATATTCAGGAAAAAGTGTACTTTAGGTCCCAGATACTGGTATACCAGCATCGTTCAATACTGGAACATAAAATGTGCCAGTATCGGTTGATACTGGTACGATTTTACTGTTCCAGTATCGGTCGACACTGGAACACCAAATTGTGTTCCAGTATCGAGCGATACTGGATCATTTTGTGTTCCAGTATCGGGAGATACCGGTACACGTGATATCAGTGCGATTTGTCCCAGTAATGAACGATACTGGTACACAATTATGTTCCAGTATCGCCCGATGTGCCAGTTTTGGCCGATACTGGAACACTGATTTATACCAGTATCGTCCGATACTGGGTGTTCCAGTATCGGACGATACTAGTATAGTCTAGAATCTGGGACCTAAAGTACACTTTTTCCCATATTCAATTTAATAAATAAATATATATGGACATTGCATGTATTAAAATACTCCCAGATGTCTGGTCTTTTCTTGTTTCCTCCAGTTCTGTGATTAGGTTTGTTCAAATAAATAGTATCGATGGCAGCAGACGATACATCCAGAATGCAATGCGATATATCTCACTTTAATTGATACTTCCCGTCCTAAATAATAATGCTCACTATGGAGATTGTTAGTGGCGTCAGGCACCTGAAATACTTAGTAATTTCACCTAGATGATTCATCGCGGTGCGCGTGGCTGACTCGTAAATGTAGTTGAAGCTCGCGCTTAAGTTTGACGCTCACACACTTCCAACCTGTGAAGACGTAAATAATATATGGACAGCACGAGGGAAAGAAGGAACCACCTTTTTTATATATCTCAGGTAAAAATTACTTTAAGACTATTGTTTCATATAAGTTATTGTTATTGCCTCGCTTGCATCCCTAATGTTTTGCAAGTCATGTTCAGTTATGCTGAGTGCCCTGCGAGTGAAAACACTTTTAAGTGTTAAAATGCATTTAAAAATGCCGCTCGTCAGTTGGGTATGGCCTCGAGTGTGGTTTGTTTACGGATTGAAAATCGTGACATGGGTGGCAAATAATGTAGTGCACGGGATAAATTAAAACAAAACATTTGCATGGCAACAGATAATTGTTGCACCTGCACCATATATAGTGTTGTTCCATAATAATTTATGTGAGATGCAGGTTTTACACAATTTTATCTTTAATTTCAAGTTTAGTACGACGACTATACTTTATTTCACATGGCTTTTGAGCTGAAGACAAATAATCTAAAATTTATTTTTTTGGAAGATCAAAATAAAATATTAAATCAAACTAAAACTAAAAGGTATCTTGCAACTATCCCAAATCATTGAGAAATTATCAATTTTACCTCGGAATTTGTTGTTACTTTAGAGAAAGTGCCAATATGTATATATAATCACCTCACCTGCATCTAGAACGTTGAAGTCGTGCTATGATGGTAAGTACACTGCGCGGGAAAAACACTTTAACCTTACAGCCCCAGATCCCATGAAATCCCATTTCCCAGCATTCTGGTTCCACCTGGCGCTGAGGTTTTTGTCTGAAATAATGGCCCCGGGCTATATAGCTGGGCGAATACACTCGCCCAGCACAGCTTCCCCCGTGGCGCAGTTGGTAGAGTGTCCGCCCGCCAACCGAGAGGTCGTGGGTTCAAACCCCGGGGCGTGGCACCTCTTGTTGTGTGTGCTTTTTTCGCTTGAAAAATCTTTCGTTGGAAAATCCACCGGGTGGGTTAGGGTTATTGAACGATTTTTTTTCTTCTTTTTAATTTTCACTTTTTTTCTCTAATTTTACCCTGATTATTGAACGATTTTTTTTCTTCTTTTTAATTTTCACTTTTTTTCTCTAATTTTACCCTGATTAACCCTTACAGCCCCAGATCCCATGAAATCCCATTTCCCAGCATCCTGGTTCCACCTGGCGCTGAGGTTTTTGTCTGAAATAATGGCCCCGGGCTATATAGCTGGGCGAATACACTCGCCCAGCACAGCTTCCCCCGTGGCGCAGTTGGTAGAGTGTCCGCCCGCCAACCGAGAGGTCGTGGGTTCAAACCCCGGGGCGTGGCACCTCTTGTTGTGTGTGCTTTTTTCGCTTGAAAAATCTTTCGTTGGAAAATCCACCGGGTGGGTTAGGGTTATTGAACGATTTTTTTTCTTCTTTTTAATTTTCACTTTTTTTCTCTAATTTTACCCTGATTATTGAACGATTTTTTTTCTTCTTTTTAATTTTCACTTTTTTTCTCTAATTTTACCCTGATTAACCCTTACAGCCCCAGATCCCATGAAATCCCATTTCCCAGCATCCTGGTTCCACCTGGCGCTGAGGTTTTTGTCTGAAATAATGGCCCCGGGCTATATAGCTGGGCGAATACACTCGCCCAGCACAGCTTCCCCCGTGGCGCAGTTGGTAGAGTGTCCGCCCGCCAACCGAGAGGTCGTGGGTTCAAACCCCGGGGCGTGGCACCTCTTGTTGTGTGTGCTTTTTTCGCTTGAAAAATCTTTCGTTGGAAAATCCACCGGGTGGGTTAGGGTTATTGAACGATTTTTTTTCTTCTTTTTAATTTTCACTTTTTTTCTCTAATTTTACCCTGATTAACCCTTACAGCCCCAGATCCCATGAAATCCCATTTCCCAGCATCCTGGTTCCACCTGGCGCTGAGGTTTTTGTCTGAAATAATGGCCCCGGGCTATATAGCTGGGCGAATACACTCGCCCAGCACAGCTTCCCCCGTGGCGCAGTTGGTAGAGTGTCCGCCCGCCAACCGAGAGGTCGTGGGTTCAAACCCCGGGGCGTGGCACCTCTTGTTGTGTGTGCTTTTTTCGCTTGAAAAAAATTTCGTTGGAAAATCCACCGGGTGGGTTAGGGTTATTAAAAGCTTATGCTTAGTGGATGGGAAATCGTGACACAGGTAATAGACTGGCAGTATGCAGGGGAATTGTGCTCATATTTTATATATGGCCACTGATATTTCTGGTAAGGGAAAACCATCTTTACAATAAAGGCCACGAAAAAAACACGAATTTATGTTTTTGAATTGTTTTTAAATGCTTTTGAAAAATTCTTTTTGTTTGTTTTTTTGATAAAAATTCACAACACATACATATACCACACACAAAATAGCCAGCCCGATCGACCCTACCTGAGAGGTCCGTTTGCCCGTACGACAAGCCTTTTTTTCGTGGCCTTAGTGTGGTTATTACAATCCAATTGACGACCTTGAAACGTTATTAGCTCATCATTAGAGCAGTCAAACTACAATTATAACAGAAAGTCATCTGCGAAAAATTAACAAAACATTTCAGTAAACTTACTTTACACACTAAATGGTCTTATATTACCCTAGGTATCTACAGATATTTTTATTTTTAGAATTATTTCCGCGGAAAAGCCCCAAAGAAATCTACAACAACAAAATTGAACCAGATGTTGTTAAAAAAAACTCACATTGATCATTTTAATATCCTTGAAAAATTGCATATTCAGTCTACCGTTATAATAGCCTATAAGCAATAAGCCGGTGAAAAGTAAGAATCTACCCAACATTAACGCTTACTGTGAATATATTTATGAACAATTACTAAAAATTTCTCCAATCAATTAACGCACACAAGTTATTAAGAAATACAAATCGGTGTAGATTTGCAATTATATACTTGGTGCTGACGTGTGCTATTTCCTAAGCGACCTAGAAAGTCCACAACGGTAGAGCTAAGTGATTGCGAGTGAAACACTTTGATTAAGTGTCAACAGCCATCATTGCCCTGAAGTTGAAAACCGCAAAAGGGCAAATGATATAGTGTGCTCGCCAATTCGCAGTTAACTCTCTTCAGAATGTTCATATGTAGAAAGGGGTAAAAGATCAAAGATACGCGGTGGAGGGTATATTTTCTTTTGTCGGCACATCGGCAACACCCCCTCAATTAAGCTCATAGCAGTATTCATAAATACTGCAACTACATTATCTTTCACGGCAGCTTTTGGCCGTTGGTTTTAAGGGCGCAATGTGTTCCACAGGAATTCTGATATTTTCACAAACCAAATTCTACGCATGCCCAGAA
Organism: Ophiura sarsii; assembly: GCA_035610835.1. Lineage (NCBI taxonomy): Eukaryota > Metazoa > Echinodermata > Ophiuroidea > Amphilepidida > Ophiuridae > Ophiura > Ophiura sarsii. The sequence goes on from CM069441.1 coordinate 107,729,179, forward strand.
GACCTTGATTCTGTTGTTTATATCGAGATTTGATTTCAAGATTTGTCCGAAGTGCCATATTATCGGCTAAATCCAGATGGCCCTTTTTAGGATGTCGTCTGCTCATTCTCTCTTCAATAATGATGCAGGTAGTTTGCCGGATGTCCGTCAAATCAAGCCGCATGACATAGTGAAGCACTTAAATAAAAAGAAAGCTAAACCCAATCTGGAAAGCTTACACTATGACCAGCAGGGGCGGAAATTTCTTGTTAGGTGTGGGGGGATGATAAGTGTTTACCCAAAAAAATGAAATTGAGCTGGTATTATTTTTACATTACAGTGATATCATCATAATAACAAACTATATCACATATAATTTTCGTTTCCATAGTAAAATCTAATTTGAATGTTTTCCATGTATACAGAGACGTGTGCTATATACAGACCTAAACAATTGAATAACGTAACAGAAAAGTAAACACACACATCACACAACTGTCAAACATGTTAACATTTAAACTTAGCGGATTATTTTAATGCTGCTTGAAGGCCTCATCGAAGGTTGTTTTACCCATTTAGAATATATTCCTATATACCATCTATGCGGTGCGCAGCACCGCACTCCGAGCTATGCTCGAACAGGGGAGTGTCTGAGGGGGGATGTGCCCCCCTCAGAAGTAGAAAATATTTCAATTTTCAAACTCATTTGGTGCGATTTGGTGTATACTTTTGACCAATATTGTATTGAAAAGCCATCGCTTCATTTTCAATAAATATTTTGTTTTTAATCAATGCACAAAAGAAGTTGAGCAATTTTTATACTGATATATTCTGGATTTTAGTATAGATGGTTTAAAAGCTCCAACTGGGGGGAGTCTGAGAGGGGATGTGCCCCCCTCAGAAGTAGAAAAAATTTCAATTTTCAAACTCATTTGGTGCGGTCTGGTGTATACTTTTGACCAATATTGTATTGAAAAGCCATCGCTTCATTTTCAATAAATATTTTGTTTTTTTATCAATGCACAAAAGAAGTTGAGTATTTTTTATACTGATATATTCTGGATTTTAGTATAGATGGTTTAAAAGCTCCAACTGGGGGGAGTCTGAGAGGGGATGTGCCGCCCTCAGAAGTAGAAAAAATTTCAATTTTCAAACTCATTTGATGCGGTCTGGTGTATACTTTTGACCAATATTGTATTGAAAAGCCATCGCTTCATTTTCAATAAATATTTTGTTTTTTTATCAATGCACAAAAGAAGTTGAGTATTTTTTATACTGATATATTCTGGATTTTAGTATAGATGGTTTAAAAGCTCCAACTGGGGGGAGTCTGAGGGGTGGGGGTGTACCCCCCTCAGAAGTATAATTGTTTTCAATTTTCAAACTCATTTGGTGCGATCTGGTGTATACTTTTGACCAATATTGTATTGAAAAGCCATCATTTCATTTTCAATAATTTTTTTTTTTTTATCAATGCACAAAAGAAGTTGAGTATTTTTTATACTAATATATTCTGAATTTTAGTATAGATGGTTTAAAAGCTCCAATAGGGGGGAGTCTGAGGGGGGTGTACCCCCCTCAGCCCCTCAGAAGTATAATTGTTTTCAATTTTCAAACTCATTTGGTGCGATCTGGTGTATACTTTTGACCAATATTGTATTGAAAAGCCATCATTTCATTTTCAATAAATGTTTTGTTTTTTATCAATGCACGAAAGAAGTTGGTCATATACTGATATATTCTTGATTTTAGTATAGATGGTTTAAAAGCTCGAACAGGGGGATTCTGAGGGGGGATGTGCCCCCGCTCAGAATTGGATTTTTCTTTTTTTAAATTTCTATCCCATTTGGTGCGATTTGGTGTGTACTTTTGACCAATATTTTATTGAAAAGCAATCACTTTATTTCTGATCAATATTGGTTTTTAAATAGGCAGATAGATAGGCCTATGCCAGAAAGAAGTTAATTAGTTACCTCCAAAAGATGGATTCTATTCTAGTCAAAGTATCTTCGCGTATGTATCCTGACCAACGTACAATAAACTCCAAACGTTCTTATGTCCCTCGCATGCCTCCCCGCCCGCCTTTCTTTCTCTTTTTCCTTTTTTCTCCTTTTTCCCCCTTTTTTTCTTTCTTTTTCCCCTTTTCCCCCTTTTTTTTTTGGTAGATGTGAAAAATCAGGGGGGGGATGATTACATTGACCATCCCCCCAGGTCAAAAAGTGTGTGGGGGGGGGGGGGATATATCCCCCATCCCCCCCCCCCCCCCGGATTTCCGTCCTTGATGACCAGAGAACCAGACATGACAGATTCAGATCCAGATTCTCTGCTTTGCTTTCCTTGTCACTTGAACTATGATAACTTTGAGTCGAGTTTAAGGCTCTGAATCTGATATCTCATCTCACGAAAGTCAAATGAAGCAAATGGCCGGCCATCAATGAATGTCAACGACCCTTTTCAAGGATTATAAAGGTGTCAAGCAGTGTGTGGACATGTTGAACGGACACACTCTTTGCTATAAAGGTATTCCTATATCAACACTCAAGTGACATTTGGAAATTGGGTTTTTAAAATTAATATTATCCTCAAATTAAAGAACAACAAAAAGGAGAAAACCACCATCAGATTACTCTTTCCTAAAAACGATGCGGGCAGTGTATCGGATTTCCTTTAAAGCTAGCCGCATAAAGTACCCAGAACTCTTATGGAAGGAAGAGTAAGGGTGCCTCCTTGCAGTACACCAGTCCTAATCAGGAAACTTACACTATGACCCGGGGGCAGATTATTGTCACTCCTTGTCACTTGCACTATAGTAACTTGTATTGAGATCTGAGGTTCTGAATCTGCTATTACTCTCATCTCACAAAAGTGAAATGAAGCAAATGGCCGGGTATCTATACATGTCAACGACCCTTTTAAGGATTAAGTGTCAAGCATTAGTCTGTGGAGGTGTTGAACGGATATACTATTTTCTACAATGTTAAGCTTATATCAACACTCAAGTGTAATTTGGAAATTGGGTATTTTAAACTGAGGAATATGTTCAAATTAAAGAACAACAAAAAGAGGCTACGTTGAGCTCGTGTAAAATATTGTTCGTCAGTATATGTGAATAAGTTCTCTTTTAACACTTTCCACGCGGTTATTAGTTTTACCATATACAAAACAGATTTTTCAGAAACCTTTCCCAACTTTCGAAGTCAATCTCAAGAATTACTGAACCAATACTAGGCATGTTTGTTCTTATTGTAATGCATTTCTCATAGCGATTCCAAATGCGGTGATGAAACTAAATAATGTTGACATTTTGTGAAATTTTGGAACTTTAATCTGCAGACGCCTGCCGCGTGGAAAGCGTTAATACTTTAAGCAAGGCATGTGTAATGCCTTGGTCTAAAGCCAATCTTTCTTCAGGGAAGAATTATATTCTTAAAAATTATAATTCTATCAAAGTAAATCAGCATCGAATTAGCTTAAGGGATCATGATGATATAACAACCGGTGTATAGAAACCTTTGGAATTTTTTTTTAAAAGAAATATTTAAATATTTTTGAAAAAAGTCGACATTGTTGATTTTTTAACAGATTTCCATAATCTTGACGAAAAATTAAAAAAGAAATCGGCCAACCGACCGATTCTACCTGAGAGGTCTGTAAACCGTAAACAGTAAACAGGGTTTTATGGTTGTCATCTAACGGATTTTTGTTCTTCATTTTAAAATAGGCATATCCATGTGCGAATTACTAATGAGCTACTAGGCCTACATTATTAACAGCTAAAAAATGATCGATCATTTTCCACACTCAATTGACGCTTAGACCCACTGGAATTGGTTATCACTACACATCTTCACGTAATAAATAATATCGCATACATACCATCAACCGTTTTTTAGCAAGTATTTACTTGCAATGTTGTTTTAAGACCAATACCTTCGGGGTATAAATGGGTTTATTATTTTATTCGTTTCATATGCCAGATATTGTTATGATTGTCAAGTTATTCGCAGGTTTTTAATGCACTGGATGTGTTCATATGCCACCTGACAGCTTCAGACATGAACGTGACAAATTTCGAAGTTTCTTTTCAATACAACGTTGTCTGTTTTTATCATCTCCATAGGAGGATGCTTTTGCCAGCCTGTACCAGCCTGTATCAGCCTGTGCAACGGCAGATTTGTTGTGCAGTCTAGCATACTTAGCACCACTGCAGTGCCAACAGGACGTTTCCCAAAAACAAACAGTTCAAAACATATGTTAAAGTAATTAGCAGCTGCAAGTCATCTGACGCCCATCCTATACGAGTAATTTGGTGATAGGCATAACTTATGAAGTTGAATCTGAATTAGGTATCCATTGTATTGTGTTTTTAAACAATCAAAGGATCTTGATGAAAAACAAAGAGACGACTGAATTGAAATCAATCAACAATTCTAACGAGAATAAGTTATCCGTTGATTTTACTTCTTTCTGTAAGTAAGGATAATACATAGTATTCCCCATAGTGATATATTTTACCTCAGGAAAACACAAGATAAAGATTGAGTGTGATGCAAGGGAACGTGAAGTGCTGAACTACCCCAGGGCTCAAATACAACTCGATATAAATGAATCTGCTTGGTTTTAGAGCAATCGCTTAACTGATGTGCTGTTTTACAGAGAGAACAAAAAAACTATGTTTCCCGTAGAGCAAAATTTGGAGTTTATTTGGCTTCTTTCGAGTCAATATTTTAAGCAATTCGTACTTAAATCAATCAATCATTTTTTAACATTTTGAAATCTTAAATAGAATTCAAAATGTTTAAAATTTATTGATTGCTTTTGGAAATACACTTTGAAGGTTTAACAGTCATCTTTTTTTTCTTTGGCTAGTTTTGTAACCATTCTTAATCATATTGAACCCAGATAGAAATAAGAATAACAAAAGCAAATTTCGAATTAAGATTATTAGTTATTGTCCAAGACACGAAACATTTAACTTTTAGCCACATTGTCAAGAGAAAAAGGTCAATGTATAATAGTCTGTGCGTAGTATACAGCATTTTCTGCAGCTCGATTTTACCAAATTTAGTAATATTGAGGGTTTCACTAAACCCGTAATGGTTTTTCACTATGGTGCACAATGAGGGCCATAATTAAGCAATCAAATTAAATATTTTTTTAAAAATATAAAGAATATAGACTCGGACAACCTGGCGTGATTTAAATCAACAAATACCTTCAAAATACATTGTTTTGAACCCGGTCCTTCTCGCATTCGCGGAGATAGGATAGTCCACTAGACCACAGGTACTTTGTTTACATAGATACCAGACGAACGAGCACTTATGTATACAAAGCCTTTGTTGAGAGCCTCTATCAGCCGAAATACATGAGTAAATATTAACAATTTATAATGGCCTATAACTTATAAGCATGATTCTAGCAGAATCTACATGTGTAACAAGCTAAATTAAATTAAATACACGCGATGATTCAATCAAATTAAATGATAATGCAATCATGACTAAGCCCCTTTAAAATTGATTTGGCATTCAAACAAATCAGTCAGCTACCTGATTGTTATGCAACGCACAGACAAATCGAGATACAAATCTTACCGCGATAATGCTTTAGCCTGTCTTGAAGTTCCCGAAAAGTTCAGCTTCATTTGTATGGGTTTGTATTGCATTCGGCAATGCATGACCAATAACATAATGTATGAAGCAAAACAATAAATAAGTAAGATGTAGGAAGCTTTACCAACTAACAATCCTTTCTCAACTTTGGTCCAACTCTATAAAGCTCAACTTAGGAAGAGTTCTTAAGACTCTTCTGTAAAAGGCTTGAGAAGAGTTCAATAAACGCTCGTCACTGAAGGGGTCTAATCTTTTATGCCATAGGGCACTGTTGTTACATTAATGTTAAGTTGCTATATTAGATTCAAATTATATTTTGCCTGTCATTATATTTTTGCTTGTGTTGCTATATCTATTGTCCGTTGCTGATTGATATATAATAGCCTGCTAAATATTTTGGGCTGAAATGTATGGCTAAGATATTCCTCTACATGAATTGTGGCCTCTATGATACACCCGTACTCCAAACTGCCCCAAGCCTGAATCTCTCTTGATGTCATCAGGAGTAGCCAGCCATTAAATAAAATCCATCTGTTGCATCTAAATGCACTCTTTGAATTTGCCTGTGAGGGATGATATATCTTAGAAATTTGATAGCATGCTCTTCATGGTAATAACTACCTGCAAAAGTATGCGAAGAGAATTACGTCGAAAACAGTGGTGTACGTCTAAAAAAACTGTCAATTTTGGATCAAATATGTCACTACAATTGTATGATATTGGGCTATTCCAGATAATATGTGCACACACCCATATAGAGGGGTAATTTTTAATTTTTGAACATTCTCGGATATCCGAGAGCATTTTTTTTTAATGTGGATTTCCGGTCCAAATTGATCGAAACAAATCTGGATTTCCGAACCCCTCTACATTTATAGGGAGAGTTTATGTAGGATAGATATTGCCTGGAACAGAAAAGTCTGAATTTCCGATGGTCAATCGAACCTAAAAAGTCCGGAAATCCGAACCTCTCTATAGGGGGTGTGTACATATTATCTGGAATACCCGGTGGTGCGTTGCTCGTAATACTGTGGTGGTAACGTCGCGTGCATGTTTGCGCATGGGCGCCCTGATGCAAGCCTATACGCACCCACACGGGCGGGCAAAAAATGTAATGTTGTATCATATAAATATGAGCCACGGGAGATGGTTTAGAGTAGGCCTGGGGGGTTAATGAAGTGATGTGGTATCGGGAGGTTCATGAAGTAATGTGGTTTGGGATAGGTTAGCGCACTTTTCAAGTTGTTATCAATTTGTTCCCGAAATGTCAACAATACAAATGGAAAACCTTTTGAAGATTTGCATGCACGGCTGCAAACGATAATGCCCACGTGACCATTGTGACCTAAAAACTTGCGGGTACGAGTATCAAGGCCATGGAGGGCGATTCATAACAGGACCTGACATTGTATGCATTCACAGTTAGAGAGAATATTATCTCAAAATAAAACTGTCCCTGGCGTATCTAGGGGGGCCAGCAGGCCATGCCACCCTCTCGAATCACCCTAAATCTTCTTGCTTTATTTCTACAGAATGCTGAATCTTTGCCTTAAAATGCCTAAACCCCAGGAGCTTCCATGGGCCCTAAGGTGGGCTTGGTGTGGATGTTGTTTAAGTTATAATTTGAATGTGTACACTTTGTGTTTGGTTTTTCATCCTGTTACCTAATAGTAATACCTATGCAGGAATAATTTGTTTTTTAGTTACTTGGAAAAATGCAAAAAAAATACTGCTTCAGAATGCTGAGTCTTTGCCTTAAAAATGCCAAAAACTCATGAGCTTCCAGGGACCTTACCCCACCCGCTGGTAGCCTTATCGCTTCCCTCGTTCCGCTGACAAGGATACGAAATTTGGCCCATCAAAACAGTTCTGGATACGCCCTTGCCCTTAGCTGTTACAGTAGCTATCGGTTGATACAAATTGTATAAAAAACTTACCTCCTTTGGAGAAATTCATTTTAGAAATGTAAATAGAGCAATATCGCGCTTTGCGTGTATATTTGCAACAACTGACATATTGTTAATTACATAAGCTTCTACACAACGCATATTGGGCACACATTCAAAGGATAAAAGTTCATGTCCTATGATGTCTATGTTTTGAGTGATTACATTGTCTACTCTCGGGACATTTATTTTTACAAACATTCAACATTGACGATTTCTCTACAGAGACATCATACAAAACTTAAAAGGGATAAGGTCATTTGAAGTTGTGTGCATCTTAGGATGTCCGGCTCTTACTTAGCATGATTGAGATGGATGGTATTGTCATAATATCTTTATTATCTGGCAACGAAATACAGTATTTGTAAACAAGTGTGTTTCCAAGGTATTATAAGGCGAACAAAATATCGAATATTAACTCAAGTCCCTTTAGTTATGTCAATAAAGTGAAGGCTTGTAAATAATGGAGGGTGTAGAGGCCATAGAGGCCACAATCTTCGGTGCGTCTTTCAACTTTGCCGTTTTCAATTTCCACAGTTCATTCTTCACAGCACGCTATCGGTGGGGCTATCGGCTTTATGGCGTTTACTTTTAATGGCCTAAAGTGGCCGTTAGAGGACTGGCTAAGTGGTAATACGAAAGCTTGTGACAACTAGCTGGACACGAGGATCGAATCCCGCCAATGGACCATGGTTGGTTTTACCATGGAAGTACGGTCTGATTCTTCCATAGTTTACTGAATCGTGTTATCAGTGGCGTAGCCACGGGTGCAGGGGAGGGGGCGGCCCCCCTCCAATATTAGAGTCGTGTCGGTTGAGACTCGACACTGTCGGTCGAGATTGGTACTGTCGGGCAGTTGCCCCACCTGACAGAAAAAATAGTAAAATAGTCGTAACATTTGTACATAATAATCTCCAAATGTATGCAGCAGTGGGCTAAATAAAGGGAAATGTTATAGAGAAAACTGATGAAAACCCGGACAATTGGTCATTAGTTGCTGGCGGTGCGATTGTTTTGTGACCGTGCGAAAATGTTTGACCTCACCATCCCCCCCCCCCCCCCCCCCCCCCCCCCCCCACTTATTTGAAATTCACGAGGTGACTTGAAAAAAAATGTGGGGCAACCTTTTACGAAAACTTCACTGCACTGTCGGTTCACTTTCATTTTTCGCCCCCCCCCCCCCACCCAATAAGAAATACCTGGCTACGCCACTGCGTGTTATTGTCTACCTAGAGTCGACTAGAGCACTGTCTTAAAAGAAAGCGTAGGAAGAAACACCAATCTACCGGCCTCCGAAGTTTCATCGCAACTTTAATTCAACTTTACTAAGGATTGAACATTCCTGCACACCCTCTGCGTTGAATCCATTTATGTCTATTAGCTGTAACAAACTCGAAAGAACATACTTGTTTCATTACCAAGACAAATACCATTTAGTATGAGACATTCAATGTAAAAATATACGCTTATTCCCAGTTGGTATTCAGCACAGATTGGCATTCTGTTTTGTTAGTGAATGCGGAATGTTATGGAATCCCAAGTGTGTTACGTACAAACAGCTCGAAATTGTATTCTATGTTAAGAAGCATGTTGTTAAGTCGCAGGGTTTATGATCTACGCCGAGAAACTCGTCCCAAGGAAGCTACCGTCTGTTGAATCGCTATACATTAACCATTAACTTTCTTTGCTGAACCCTGTTAAACAAATTAAAATTTCAAGACACTCAGCTGGAATACCTAAACCACAATTTATATATCAATAATTACTCTCTGTAAGCGGAACCATTTTATATTCGCGACCATTTTACTTTTTTTCTCAAGAGACGGATGACGAAGTAGGGGTGCATTCAATGTAATTCATGTGCACCGTAATTCAACAACAATTCAGCACAAGCATTTTTCATTCTTTGAAATATTGCTGATTGCAAAAACCGATACGTCCCGTTAAGGAAGACATTCATTGCAATAACTGGATATTAAAAATACCATTACATACTAGTATAGAGATGTATACTCGTAATGGTGTAATGAAACACAGAAAAGCAAAACAAACTAATAAGCATGTACATACTCAGTCATGATCGGTAATGAGACATCGTCTAAACATACATAAACATGACTTCCTTTGCGGTATATTTGGACACAGACCAGTATAACCAGTGATAACTGAGAATGCATAGCTCAATATTTATGGTAATAGTTGTGGTAAAAGGACACAGACCAGATTGAGTGCTGGGAATACACATACACATCGGTAATGGGACACAAAACAACATGAGGAGCAACGTTTTAAAAAAAACGGTTTAATTAAAAGAGTTTTCTAAGACGTTCAAAACGTCTGCAAAACGTTAATGTGTTTGCTGGATATACAGATACATGTTCATATGAAATCCTGTGCGGTCATGAGACAAAGAACAGTATGAGTACCTAGAAATATGAAGAGCTTAGTTCCAAAAGGAGCTAACTCACATTTTTTTGATAAAAGTTGAGTTACGTGCCGCGGAACATGAAAGAGAGTTACATAATACATCTTTTAAACTTTACTCTACATCTGTAGCATGTTCGGGTCCAAAGTTATGGCCCTCGGTAATTTCCGGAAATATCCGGTAATTTCGAATATAATTCACTATTTGTTTTAAACCAAAATGGTGGAAATATGGGTTTTTTTATCATTGTAAAAACATTGATAGGAATATCCTTAATGATATGCAATGAAGAAAACGTAAAATGTATGGATTATTGTTTTGAAAATTGCACACGAACAAAATATTATTGTTATTTCAAAAATGGTGCCAAATTTTCCAAATTTTCAGTTTTCTCACGAAATAACAAAAAAAAATCATAATTTAAAAAGTTGAAGAGGTATTTGAATGCGGTTTTCTGTTTTCAATGTGATTTGATATTGTCTTTCAGGTGTACCTTATTTGGGGGAAAGTTGTTTGGTAAAGTGATTTTGAAAATGGTCGAAACATTTTTGTTCCAATTGGCGCTAACATTCCGAAAATAAAGAAAGACATAGGAAATACAGTGAAAATCAAAAAATGAAATCAAACAAGTTTTTAAGCTTACACGTATGGTATATTTCATATGAAAATTAGCATAATCAAAGAAGTGCAACATCCTCATTTAAAAAAACGTTGCTTTTCTCCTATTTCACTTTTAGTAAGTTGGCTCCTTTTGGAAACTCTTCATATTATGTACACCTAGCACAACAATGTTCTTGACCAGGTGTTTTAATGTTAGCTCAATCAAAACCAATAATCTCTACCGAAATACACAGTAAGGCGCAAATGTCTTCCTCGATTAAACTCAATAACATCCCAAAGAAACTGGAATTTACTACAACTTTCTTTGTGTGTGGTTACTAATAAAACATCAAAACTTTTAAAAAGTATCCACTCAATTTTTATATAATGAGATGAGGTGTCAAATTACGGTGATACTAAATGTATAGCTCAGACTTTTGGTACAGATTATTGATTTTGAATTAGTTAACATCAAATCACCTGGTCAGGAACCTTTTACGTTAGGTACACTGTTCTTTGTCTCATTCCCGCACAGGAGTTCATGAACAAGACAGTATCTCTATCCACTTTAACTTTTTTTTAAACGTTTTAAATGTTTTGCAGATATTTTAAATGTGTTAAAAACTTTGTTAAAAGTTTCTAAAACGTTGCTCTTCGTGTTGTTTTGTGTCCCATTACAGATGTGTGTGTGGCTAGCTCTTATCCTGGTCTGTGTCCTTTAACCGCAAATGTTACCTCTGCCCATCTTAAATATAATGCGGTATAATGCTTTTGAATACAGAAAAAACATACTTGATGGCGGAAAACTCCCTCGATATTATACTGCAATAGTCGAAAATCAATTCTATTATTCGGAACGGAATGTTCGCCTTCAACATGTTAATAAAATAATACATAAATAGTTGTAATTGAAATTGTCACGAATGTCCGCTACAAAATTAATCACATATATCAAGGAAACACGCATGTACACGCAAATTAATGCATACTGTACCTTTCAACCACTATGTCATATGATGATAATCAGTGGGCAAAAGAGGCTCTTTTACCCACTGATCAACAACATATGACTTTAAAGAGGTTATTAAAGAAATAGATAATTGAAACTCCAACTATTCCATGAAATACAAAGGGTCATAATATTAATCTTGCCCCTATATTATATTTGCAAGTGAGAATTGTTATTGATTTTCCATGGGCGGCAAAAATGGGTTGATTTCGAGACCGTTATTTTTCAAAGTCATCCACCATGAGATTTTCGTGATTGTTGGTAGTAGTTCCATGTATGATTATAAGGCTACATGGCGCTACATGTTGTACGAATTAACCAACTTGACGCGATAATGCTAACAGCACTTGGTACAAAAGGATGGTTGAAACTCAAATCGACGACTCGACTCGAGGCTCGACCACTTTACGACTCCACTCGACTCGAGCCTCAACATTCAAATGACGCAAACTCGAGCTTCATGACTCGTAACTGAACCTTTGTGACTTTTAAACTAAACGATTCTGATTTACCATCTTTAACCCACATACATTACCGAGGTTTACCACAATTGTTGTAAAGAAACATCGGGGCGTGAGTACACCGACACCGTAGTTATCATTGGGACAGTAGAAAATACGTCTTGTGTAACAAGAGACGTAGCGTTCTGGGACCAGATTTCTTATCCATCTATGATATTATTAAAAGTAAACAAGTGAAAGAAATTATATGATACGTATCTGCATTGAAAACTGCATTAACCTCATTTATATGATTATAAACTTGCGCAAATATATTTAAATCTGATCCATTAGCGACTGTGCAAAGTCAAGTACTTTTACCACGTTTGAAGATAGAGATTCGGTGCACTTTTTTAACCTTACCGTCAATAACAGTATGTCTTGACCTGTAAGTGCCGTATCTTATTTTAAAACCAGCACAGCGTGATCGATAGTACAATTGAAATACAGGACTGTGTAATAGAATACTCTTTTGAGTGCTTAATCCATAATCATAGGATACTACACTCTTAGAAGGTCAGGATCAAATACATAAGTAGATTTCCGGCTCACTTTTTTTTGATCCTTTAAGGATCATTTTCGGATCGTTTTGATCCGTTTTCGGATCATTTTGATCCGTTTCCAGATAAATATCAACAAACGGATCAAATTCACCTTGATCAACTTTGATCTGATTTCCGGATCAATTCGATGAAACAGTTCATTGGTCAATGAGTGACTGACGTCACTCTTTCGCAAACCGATAGACGACAAGCAGACGATCTTTTGAATTCGGTCGCCACAGTTGAAACAAGGGTGAAATACCGCGGGTAAGTTATCCAGTCTAATCTGTAAAATGTTACATGATTTTGTCGGTAAAGTAGTTTTATTTTTTATGTTTGAACATGCTCTATTCTTGTGAACAAATTTCTTGTACCTGACCAGTGCCATCAGTACGATTTTCGGTCAAAATGCTCCTCACAAAATGTCACGATCACTGCGATGTACTAGGCCTACACGATGTAGTAAGCTTACTGCACTCGATATACACCTAGCACATAAAGTCCCTGCTCAGGTGCTTTGAGGTTGACTAATTCAAAATATATAATCGGTACCAAAAATCTGAGATATACATTAAAATCTGAGATATACATTACAATCTCCGCAGTTTGATACCTCATTCAACAAAATCGAATGGATACTTTTAAAGTTATGTCGATTTCAATGACCGCGGATGCAACAGAAAAGTGGCACTAGGTATAGGAAATCATTGATTTGTGTGTGATTTACCATAGACGGTAAAAATCAATGTTTTACCCGTCTATGGATTTACGCACTGAAAAACTCACAGCTTATCAGCTAAGACTTGTATTCTTCACAGCCAGATACACCCTTTGTCCCGCACATTGCGGTTATCACTAAAGACCCATTCATCTGTCACGTTCAGATAGCACACAGTTATCACACACAAATCAATGATTCCTATACCTAGTGCCACTTTTCTGTTGCATCCGCGGTCATTGAAATCGACATAACTTTAAAAGTATCCATTCGATTTTGTTGAATGAGGTATCAAACTGCGGAGAAGAAATTTGCTCATTTAATGTATATCTCAGATTTTTGATACCGATTATATATTTTGAATTAGTCAACCTCAAAGCACCTGAGCAGGGACTTTATGTGCTAGGTGTATAGTCTGCAGTGTGTACCCGGGGGTGGGGGCACTCAATCAATATTAGGTTTCACACCAGGCTCCATCAAAAATACTCCCCTTTTTTTGGCCCGGTGTTACCGAAAGACCCTTGCATGCATGCTTGTTTTTACAATCTGTCACCCGATGACCCCCTATGTTTTCACTTTTTCTTTGATTCAGTCTGATCCTGGAGTATGATCATAAGCTACAGGTACATCCGATTAAGGATCATTATTTTGATCTGTTTCAGTATCATTTGACAGAAATATTTGATCCCATTTCGGATCAAACTTTTTGATCCTGCTTGTCGGATCACTTTGATCCGGAAAGGGTAAGCTCATGTGATACCGCTTCTGGATCAAAATTGATCCTTTTCGTCTCATATTTGATCCTGACCTTCTAAGAGTGTACGGTTATGGAATAAGTGTCGTTTTTGCGCATACAAAGACAATCTTTTCACTTGTAGAGCGCCCTCAATAGAATAATTCATATAAAACTGAGCTTGCTAGGACCATGGTAATAGTAGATACAGAAGAAATAACAATGATCCATGATTAAAATTCCAAATATATTGCCGATCTTTAACCTTGATTGTTATTTAAAATCCTGTTACTGAGTCACTATATTACTATTAGAGAGCCTTATCCTAGCTTTGCGACGGTAATGCGATAATGCCACTTCTGAATACATTAAAATGCTATAGCGATAGTATCATGAGTTTGTCCCTGCTCATCTCGGTCCAATAAGAAAACGCTATTGTATTAAACTCAATAATATGGACCACTTGATAGTTGTGGCAGAGTATGTTTGGCTTGTAAAATGTTATTGTCTTTGATGTAGAGATGGTGATTATAGTTAATTAGTTTTGTTAGCTATAATTTGCGAGCAATTTAATTACCCACACGTAAGCGGAATATTAAATATTACTAATCAATGCAATTTTATCATATTCAATTTGTCAATATTATCGGTATTGTGTTATTATCCGTATTGTGTTACTCAAGGAGCTATACTTGTTGTCATTTGTTTAAATTACATTTAACATGTTTAACAAATGTGTCAGCGTATCTCTTAAGATTTTGAGCATTTATTTGAGATAGAAATGTATAAGCAATGTATGTAGCACTACTTTCAAATTGCTTATAGTCTGCAATCTGATTCAACACTAGGGTACATAGCAATGTTCAATTATTTTTAAAGTTGAATAGATAACCGGATAAGCGTATCCCGTTATAATTCCTTCCCCCTCTACTATTTCCATGCTAGGACTGTGGGTATTAAAAATGTGCGAAATATCACAGACCTGTGTGTAAAGATCGATATACAAGCAAAAGACAATATTACTTTGTTTATTTGTATCAAAGCTTTTTCTGACATAAACGGGTTAATTTTGGTTCCTACTGAAACGCAAATAGGATTTTTCACTTCGTTGAACACTTAATTACAAACCAAAGACCCTGTGGCCAATAGTCTATTGTCATTGTTGACTAAGGCAAGGCCACGTGTGGAATTTAGTTACATCAAAACGGTATTTTAGGGCATGACCACTGCCCGGCCTAAAGTGTGAATTGGAGAATTTGTGACCGTCCAATAGCTAAATCGTCGGTATAAAAGTAATTAGACAGTGGAACATAATGCTTAATTAAAGTCATAATTAATTCAACCTGGTGAGATTTAAGAAAGAACAGACCGAAGAATGTGGAACAATTGAAAGAAGACCACTTCACATAATCCGAATCAGTAACATAACAATTTACTCTCAGCCTTTATCGTAGTCCATGAAGTTACTGAAACTAGCCTCTTCTTGTAAGCTACATCGGAAGTACTAGAAGCGAATTTAGAAGTTGAATAATCAATTCTATGATTATTTTATATTGTTAATATGAATATTTATGGACATTGCATGTATATGTATTGAAATACTCCCATATGTCTGGTCTTTTCTCGTTTCCTCCATCTGTGATTAGGTTTGTTCAAATAAATTGTATCGATGGCAGCAGACGATATATCCAGAATGCAATGCGATATATCTCACTTTAATTGATACTTCCCGTCCTAAATAATAATGCTCACTATGGAGATTGTTAGTGGCGTCAAGCACCTGAAATACTTAATAATTTCACCTAGATGATTCATCGCGGTGCGCGTGGCTGACTCGCAAATTTAGTTGAAGCTCGCGCTTAAGTTTGACACTCACACACTTCCAACCTGTGAAGACGTAAATAATATATGGACAGCACGAGGGAGAGGAGGAACAACCTTTTCTTATATCTCTCAGGTACAAATTGCTGTAAGACTATTGTTTCATATAATGTAAGTTATCTGTTATTTTTAAGTAGCTATATGATTGCCTCGCTTGCATCCCCAATGCTCTTAAGTCATGTTCAGTTATGCTGAGTACCCTGCGAGTGAAAACACTTAAATGAAGCTCGTCAGTTGTGGGTATGGCCTCCAGTGTGGTTTGTTTACGGATTGGAAATCGTGACACGGGTGGCGAATATGTAGTGTACAGGATAAATTTAAACAAAACATTTGCATGCCAACCGATAATAGTTGCACCATATATAGTGGTGTTCCATAATATGTGAGATGCAGGTTTTACACATTTTTATATTTTATTTCAAGTTCGAGGACTATACGAGGACTATACTTTAATTCACATGGTATTTGAGCTGAAGACTAATAATCTAAAATCACTATTTTTTGCAGATCAAAATCAAAAAGTTAAATCAAACTAATTGTATTAAAGGTATCTTGCACCTATCCCAAATCATTTGAAAATTATCAATTTTACCTCGGAATATATTGTTACTATAAAGAAAGAAACAATATGTATATATAGATGTATTATACTCGTATATGGGTATTTCCACAGTAATGATACCTTTTCTTGTTTGTGGCTCTAAATCTTGTTTCAAATTGATTTTCTAGCTCATATTTGGCCAACACTACTGTAAAGTAGCAGGGAGATAGCGAGCAAAATTTCAGAATCCTAGCTTAATTTTGATTTTTTTTTTGTACACAAACCCTATGGTAACGGTTGTAACATTTTTTTGACATACATATGTTACAACCGTTAACTTTTCAATTTTGACATACAAAATATAAAAGGCTAAATCTTGAAAAGTTGACCATGTATGTGGGTTGTGCATATTTCTTCAGTTGACGGACATCAATTACTTGAAACAAAACCAACTGGGGGTAATTTTGATAAATATCAGGGTCTGGAGAACCGTCCGAATGCGTAACGGGTGTAACGTATGTCAATGTTACAACCGTTATAAAATTAGTCATGAAATGTCATAAAATGTCATGAAACTTGAAAAAATGACAATATTTCAAAGTCCTTTCCCATTATTCAGGTAGCCTTAATGTGTTGAATTACAAAAATCAAGGAAAGCCCTCCTAACAATTAATATGTGCTTCAGTAGGCCATTTAGTAATGTTTGACATACAGAAATGTCACATTTCTGTATGTCAAACATTTAAAATTACATACTGAATGGCCTCCTGAAGCAGATATCAATTGTTAGGAGGGCTTTCCTTGTTTTTTGTAATTCAACACATTGAGGCTACCTGAATAATGTAAAAGGACTTTGAAATATTATCATATTTTCGAATTTCATGACATTTTATGACATTTCGAGACTGTTTTTATAACGGTTGTAACATTGACATACGTTACAACCGTTACGCATTCGCAGAGTTCTCCACACCCTGATATTGATCAAAATTACCCCGAGTTGGTTTTGTTTCAAGTAATTGATGTCCGTCAACTGAAGAAATAAGCACAACCCACATACATGGTCAACTTTTCAAGATTTAGCCTTTTATATTTTGTATGTCAAAATTAAAAAGTTAACGGTTGTAACATATGTATGTAAAAAAAATGTTACAACCGTTACCATAGGGTTTGTGTAAAAAAAAAATCAACATTAAGCTAGGATTCTGAAATTTTGCTCGCTATCTCCCTGCTACTTTACAGTAGTGTTGGCCAAATATGAGCTAGAAAATCAATTTGAAACAACATTTAGAGCCACAAACAAAAAAAGGTATCATTACTGTGGAAACACCCATATATAATCACCTCACCTGCATCGAGAACGTTCTGAAGTCGTGCTATGATGGTAAGTAGTCTCCGCGGGAAAACATTTTGATAACAGCTCTGTCTGTTGGGTTTGCCCCTTATTCCTAACCCTCTTGAGTGCTACGAATTACTACGATGCGGTGTGCTTGTATCACCCGGCGTGACAGTTTTTCGATGAAATAAGGGACCGCTCATTATTTCCACCGGAGGCGGGGCCGGGATAATAGAGGGGGGGGGGGGTCACATGGTTTTGGTCAAGCAAAAAGGGGGGGTCATATGATTTTAGATTATCGGAAGGGGGGGTCATATGGTTTGGCAATTTCAAAAGTCAAAAATGTTCGCGCGCTACGCGCGCATTTCTTGGATCACACATCTTGTCTTCTTCTCATCTTGTCATTTTCAGTTCTCGCCCCCCAATATGAATAACCTAGCTACGCCACTGTAATTTGCAACAATAATTACAAACAACAATGCAACATTTTGACTGAATTAAATTTTACAAGTGGTTCAATATTGGCTCATTTGTAATGGCATATTCCAATGACAAGCAAACACAACTTTACACTCTTGTGTCCAAAAATTAAATTAAAACAAAATAAATTCTGTGTCAGCAAACTTTTTGTTTCATTTGTGGTCAAACAGGACAAATCTAAAATATCCAGCCTTTGATATCTTGCCAACTTCATGGGCATTTAAAAACAAGCATCATTGATTACTATTCACATTTCTATCAAAACTTCAAGCTCATTTGATTATGTGCAGTGGCGATTGTTACTAAAGTTTTTCATTTTGTATACACAGGAAGATCAGATGAATACAATTATTGACTGATAATGACTAATCATAACTAAACTGCTCACACAAAGTTAGGAAACTTTTTTTGATCAGGTATATTTTTATTATTGATTACCCTCTTGTATTATGTTGCAAATCAACGGAAAGCTGAAGTGTTCTTCTTTAAAATGATACCAAATGTGCAATGATGACATGTTGCTGGACTTGGCCACATGAATGAGAATGAGGCAAAGTCACAAATCAAATGTGCCAAAATTACCGTTATCTGTGCGAAACAGTCAATAGGTAATGGCCCGGGCTCTCTCCAAATCTGTTAAACGCGGCATATTGAAATTGAAAAACGTTAACTGTGTCTCAGAAAAATGAACAAGTTGTAGGCCTAAACCTTTCATCACTTACCTTCATGACCTTCCACCTGGAGTCATTGTTAACCCAGCAAATACCCAAGTAATGGTTTTCTAAAGAGATGAAGGTTAACTTGTATGTGTTGTGCTCACTGGTGCAAATCTTTGTGTAAACCATTCATGGTTCTCAAGCATGACCGGTTTGATTATTGATCATTACCTATTGACTGTTTAGCACAGATAACGGTAATTTTGGCACATTTGATTTGTGACTTTGCCTGATTCTCATTCATGTGGCCAAGTTCAGCAACATGTAAACATTGCAAATGTGGTATAATTTTAAAGAGGAACACTTCAGCTTTCCATTGATATATAACAGATACAGAGAGGGTAATAAATAATAAAAATATACTTGATTACAAAAAGTTTCCTAACTTTTTGTGAGCAGTTTAGTTCAATACTTATTTAACTCCAGAGTACCAATGATGAAAACAGACTAAACAACCAATGCACTCACAGTTGATTTCTTTCAACTTGTGATTGTAGTCCACTTTAAACTTGAAATACTCATGCATAAAAGGCACACAAAAAGAACAGGTTTGTCTCAGAAAGCCAAACGCAGAAGTTTTTAAATTGGCATTTCAAGTCATCACTTTTAAAAAAAGTTTTTTTAGGTTTGTGAGACTTTTTTAAAGTCAAATTGGGGCCAAAAAGTTTTGATTCTTTTTAGGTCATTCATGGTCACAAAAAAAAGTGGCCTGTATAAAATGAAGAAAAAAGGAATATTTGTACTACATTTCGCATAGCTTTTTTTCCAGGAAAAAAAACCCCACCGCATTTCGCATAGGTTTTTATTTTTCCAGTTTCCTCTGAGACAAACTTGTTTTTTTATTTGGCTATTAAAGTTGAGTGAATTACGAAAATGTTCATTCAGGTTTACTTGACCGTGACACATTTTTGTTCATATCCTGCTTCATAAAATCTATGACATCACAGGCAAAATATTTTTTAACATCTGCGATAGAATTTTTTTTTTTTGTTGTTGCATGCAAATCTGCAAATATATCCATGTTCACCTCTAACATGGATAGAGGTTGTGGCAAATTGGCATGGGTTTCCATGCTTGGACTATCGTTGTTGAAATAAACTTCCTTTACTGCAGGTGACACTGCCTAATCAAGGAATGTTGTGTTTGCAACAAAATGTTTTTGTTGCAAACACATGCCTTTGTGTACACCAACATGAAGTTTTTCTATTGTGATTTCCATATGATATGACTGTATGGCCTGCATGCAAATCGGTGAAAAGGCGGGAGTATATAATATTTTATTCCATATTTGTATAAAACAAGCAAGATAAAAAAAAATCAAGGTTTTGTGGTGGTGGGGGCGGGGGGGGGGGGGGGGGGGGGGGTCATATGGTTTTGGTAAATCACACAGGGGGGGTCATATGGTTTTTATGTGATAGGAAGGGGGGGTCATATACTTTTCTGAGGTGGTTTGCCTTTGGCTCCCGGCCCCCCCTCCGGTGGAAATAATGAGCGGTCCCTAATGGCCCCAGGCTATATACTTGGCGAAGTATACTGAGCCAAGTATGGTTGACCCCGTGGCCTAGTGGTAGATCGCTCTCTTCTGAACCCAGAGGTCCGGAGTTCGAGCGCCGGGGCCGTGGGGCCCTTTTCCCCCTCGCTTTTTTGCCGCGAAAAAAATGTATTTGGAAAAGGTGCCTCGGGGGTGCGGGGGTTAGGGTTTAAGGTTAGTGGATTGGATTAGGTGGCAGACATGCAGTGTGTATGTAACTGTTGAAACATAGAAACTGAGCTCATATTTCGTATGGTCAGTGATATAAATGTATACTCGTATTTCTGGTAAAAAATCGTTAAGGGGGGTTGGCCCTGAACTTCGCAATCGATTTACTTAATGTTCCCAAGTGGGGACATATTGAAGTTTTAAAATATGCATATAGTTTGACTCTGGTTGTCATGATAACCACACATAGCCTCTGATTGGCTGAACACTAAAACAAGCCTAACTAAATGAAGCCGGATTTTTATATGGTTGCCATGGTAACCGGTATCCAGCCAATCAGGTTATTTTGCACTATAATAAGAATAAGTTGCATATTTTCGGAGACACGCTGTATTGCTCTTATTTACTTTGAACAGACTGCACAGGAAAGCTCCTTCCCATCTACGTAAGGTCCACAAGGTAATCCACCATTGTTTGGTGAACAAATGCCTTCTACAGGGTAAAAGTATGTTGCATCGTTGTCAATGTCATGACTTTCATCAATTACCTCAGGAGTTGAATCCATACAAACATAGGTCGTACGTGGATTATTGTACCTCGCCGCGTTTAGTGTGCCGTTGTATTCGTTTGCCCAACCATCGGGACACTGGTACGTGCCGGGAACCAATACCTGCTGAGTGCGCCCTCCCACAGTCTCACACACGACGCAGGGTACGTCATTCACGTGATGGTCAGACTCCCCTCCATTGCGATATTCGCCTCCATAGATTCTTGATCGGGCTTCGTCTTTCGCCGAAGTTGCAATGTCCCTATAAGTTGGATGTTTGGTCAGACAAAGATAGTTTGCTCCACCCCCGACCTCTGTATTATCTCCTTCCCACGAATTCCCGTACGGCCCAGCTGCTACACCTGCGTAATTGGATGCGTTATGAGAAAAGATATGTCGGGAAAAGTGTACTTTAGATCCCATATGCTGGACTGTACTAGAATTATCCGATACTGGAACACCCAGTTCGTTCGAACAATACTACGAAGTCAGTGTTTCAGTATGATCAGTATCGGACGATACTAGCATATATAAAATGTTCCAGTATCGAACGATTACGGGAGCACAATTATGTACCAGTATCGTTCAATACTGGGACAAATCACTACGGGTACATGTGTACCAGTATCGCCCGATACTGGAACATAAAAACGTTCCTGTATTGTTCGGTACTGGAACACAATTTGGTGTTCCAGTATCGTCCGATACTGCCATACTGGAACACCAAATTGTACCAGTATCGACAGATACATGCAATTTTCATGTGCCAGTATCGTGCGATAGCTTGCGATACTGGTATCCCGGGGGGGGCCAGTCAAACATAATGTTGTACACATGCGTGACCAAAAAAACGCGTAAAAGGGGGTGTTTTTTTTCAGTGTTGGACGCGTCACGCGAGTGACGCGTTAAGGGTATCAAAAACGCTGATTTTCAAGAAAAAGGGTGGCTTAAAATCCCGGCTTAAAATACAGGTCGAACGTGTTTAGGGTAACTTATTTTGTTCCCCGTTAAATAGACAAAACTTTTTAGGGGTCATATTCTGGCAAGAACTTGTTTAGGGGTCAAAATTTGCAAGGAAAGCGCGCTAAAAACTTGTTTAGGGGGTAATTTTGCTTGCAGGGTAAAACTTGTTTAGGGGGTGTCTGGAAAAAATTTGGTCACGCATGTGTACACCATTATGTTTGACTGCCCCCCCCCCCCCCCCCCCGGGACTGGTATACCAGTATCTGGGACTTAAAGTACACCTTTTCCAATATGCCAAAAAAAAACGTACACATGACAGGAATCATCCAAAGCAAAGGAAAGGTACAACTTAGGCCATGACATTGCAGAATTCAGGCATTTGTTACGGTAAAGGAGCTGGTCCGGGTCTGAGGTCTAAACGATCATTTTGGGATGTGTTAATAAGAAGTACGGAGCGTGCAGGAAAAGATTAATTGTATTAAACTATAATTATACACACCCAAGGATCTGTTTATGAGAACTAGGGACCTGTGAGGAGCCAAGGAGCAGCCAGTTGTTTCAAAATTTGATTCAAGCGAAGGTACTTACCTCTGTATACCAATCGAGCAGTGTTATTGTTACATACAGTGCGCCCCCATCGGACATATGTTGCTCCAGATTGTACTGGTGTAGTGATATCAGCTTTTGATTGGTCTTTAGCAGCATCAGTTTCCTTAAAATTCAAAATTTGAACTCAAATGTAATAATGCACAATTGCCTATTCGAGAATCGACAAGGTCTTATTGCTATAACAAAATAGTGATTATGTTTCTTATTTAGACGGCCTTTCTGAATCGATAAAGTCTTGTTTCTAGTTATAAGACTTCTTACTTAGATAGCATTCCTGCATAGGCGGTGCAAGCGAGTGGACACGCCCTCCCCAAAAATTGTCAAGTGGGCGAACGCCTCACCCCCAACACCCCCCCCCCAACCCAACCCCTAGACTCGATCCTCATGTCTTTCTGATTTTAAACACGGCCCCTGCGAGGGTGCTCAAATGTGAAGACTGGAAAAATACAGTTCCAGAAGTGTGATAAACTCGTGAATAAACATGAGCTTATTCACGCACCATCACGCCACAAGTGCGCCGGTAGTTTCACGCGGCTTTGTACACAGTGACGCGATAGAGCGCACGATCATGCCACCCCGTGGCGCAGCAGCGTGACGATCGTTCGATGCATTGCCTTTGGATTGGACCAATCGGGTGGTATTTCTGTTGTTGCTGTGTACAAATGCGCATGCTCGGTATTGGTATGCATATTATTATATGCAAAGTTCACGTGGAATTCCACGTGAAAACCGCACACTTTTTGGACGTACTATTTTCCCAGTCCCTCTTTTTAGTCCGCCATTTTTTAAAGATGGCGGCCATATAGATGGACGCGGGGCCGCAGTCTACACAACCCCCCACAGACTACAGGTGAAGTGTTTTAATGTCACATTGGTAAAATTTCCCATTTTTGTGCGCTTCGTGCGAATTAGTTTCAATGTTTGAATAAGCTCAATTTTTCACACTTCTAGAATGTTTTCTGGACCATTTTATTTCAAAAACTGACAATATGTAAAACAAAATTGAATTGGGACTAGTCCCCCCCCCCCCCCCCCCCCCCTCGCCCCTTAACTTGTTTGTTTCTTCCGTTACTGTCTTTTGACCTCTCAAAACAATTTATACAATATTTAATTTCGCCTCTCTTAATTACATCAATGACTAATAATGCACTATTCGATATCAGTTGTCAATTTTTTTCTTCAATCTTTGAAACAAGTCTGAAATAGTCTTTAAACATGTGTAACAAAATTATTCGCATCGTACACGTTGTAGACTTTACACAATGTCTGACCATAAATGTTCAGAATTTAAATTAAAGGAGGTTTTACAAAGTTGACACACGAACGTCATAATATCATGCACATATTTTTAACCATTTGAATGTCACGATTCTTACTCACAAAGATATTTACCTTTTACAAATCATACGTGACTATCACCTCTCATACACAAAATACCGTATTTCACTTTGACAATAGAGGTTTTCCGTGTTTTGGATTAGCTAGCATCTTGTCGGGAATTTAAAGTGTGTATAAGATTTTCTTGAAGAAGACACACCTGTTTCATGGTATGTAGGTCAATTTTGTAACACGGGTCATGAAGTGAATTGGACGTCGTGCACACCGATTCAATTGAATCTAGGTCGGGTGCGAATCCCATTTGTAGTCCGTTACGCCTGGCTACATTGATAACCTCTATAAGGTCACGCGTTATGAACTCGCCTCCCAATAGGGTGGTGCCGTTACATTTTTTAGCTTCATGCTGTCATTTTCCTCAAATATTTTTAAAACCACGAAAGCTATCTCAACAAATTTGGTATCATTTTAAAGCCCTAATAACAAGCTATCTGCCTACCAAATGACATTGGTATAGCTAATACAGAAAGGGAGATACAGCTGATTGATGTTTGGGGACCAGGGGTGGTGCTGGAAGGGGTGCGTCTGGAAGGGGTGTCGCCTGTACAAACTCAATGGGGATAATCCCATGCTTTGTTCTTTTTACAATAACTAGTCATCCCCTAATGTTAAAAACACAATTTTGGTCCCATTTCAAAGGATATTTAGTAGTCTTTAAGTATGTGGTTCAACAGACTTGTCAACTATTATTAACAACTAATAATTATGGATAAGACAATGATCATTAGCTTTCTTCCTTTACGCTACACAGTCAACATGAATAATCAGCCTCAATTTACCGGATTTATAAAAATGACTATAACAGAAAAAGTGTTCAACCTATGATAGCAAAAGTATACATTTTTGGAGAGCTTGTAACTAGAGGAATTCAGACATGCAGTTTATATCAGGGAAGGGTTCATATTTAAACAAATATTTCTGAAAATTCTAAAAATATATAAAATAAAAATTGGAGATATTCACTAGCCGGTATAATTACCATACCGACGTAGTAACTTTGACAAATATATATCATCTAATGGGTAATTTCATGAGGAATTCAAATATGTAAAAAGAATAATGATAGGGGTAGGTATAACAAATATATGGATCTCAAATTAAAAATTAAAAAACTCTGATATTTTCCGAACATTTCCGATCATACCATTTTAGTTCTTGGTCGTACTATAATTTTAATGGCATATTTGGTTTCCTCATGCAATTTCACTTCAGAAAATGTATACTTTTACTACCTCAGGGGGGTATACAAGCAAATATAAATGTGTAAAGTTAAAATCATGTCGCGAAAGCCAAAATCCGTGTGTAACGCGAAAGGAGGCGAGCTTAAAACACATGACCATAATCGAAAACATAAAAAGACATACGGTTCCCATAGTTACAACTATAGATTTGTTTACCTTAAAACTGGCATCGGACTTGTTTCCGTTGAATCGATTTTCCAAAATTGATAAATTGGAAGTCAGATCATTGATGTGAAATAGAGCTTGGTCTAGGTCTTTGCGTGTCATTTTTGCAGTTGCGAGAATAACTGAATGATCTGAAGTCAAATTCGTGATGAGAACGAAGGCGTTGTCTAAATCCCCACGGAGTTCTGTGTTGGTTGAATGACTCACTGTATGATCTGAAGTCAAATTCGTGATGAGATTTAAGGCGTTGTCTAAATCCCTACGGAGTTCTGTGTTGGTTGATTGAACCACGGAGAGATCTGAAGTCAAATTCGCGATGAGATTTAAGGCGTTGACTAAATCCTCACGGAGTTCTTTGTTGGTGGATTGAATCACTGAGAGATCTAAAGTAAGGTTCCCAATTGCAAAATCTTCACGATGTTTCACATTTATTTCATCAGTCAATATCTCGTTGTGAAACAGGGCGTCGTCTAAGTCGTCATGCATCGTTGCATTTGCTGCTGTAATCGCTGAAATAACTTGAACACCAGATAAAGCCGTATATCCACTTTGGACATTGTGAAATCTTGTCTGAATCACACCAATCCAAATCGTCGTTAGTATTATCAATGAAATCGTCACTGAAAACATTACTCGCAGAATTTTCAACTGATTGCGTATGTACCTGTAAAAATAAAATATCATTGTAAAAAAGTGCAATGCAAATAAAAAATTCAAACATTTAAATCATAATGTCTAATAGTTTTAAGCTAAGATAAATCGAATGTTATGTCTATCAATCAAACAATTTAATAAGGAATATATAATATAAACAATGTTATGAGATGAGATTATCAATAATCTCTAGCAAATGTCATGATTTGTCGCTTAAAACATGTACAATTATGATACAGGGTGAGTCATGAAGTTGAACTTTGAAACTTTTTAAACGTTGCAAGAATGATGTATTAAGCCAATCGCATTTTGTATTTATCTTTGATAAACTTTTCACTGCACATAAACCCAATTTATATGTTGTCCACGAAACAGTGATTTTCAATTGACACTGCACACATAGCATTTCAACATTTGAATATCCCGCCAACAAACCATGGAATAATTTCATATCATTATTCAAATTTAGAACATCATAAGCAATTCAGAGCATGGGTAAGGTATGTTAGTTATGTTACTTCCATTTAAACAAGAAAGGATGTATGAAATTCCAAATACGTCACAAATTTACTCAACTTGTCTAACATGGGCCCGGAGGCCCCCCCCCCCCCCCCCCCCCCATTCTACCTTTAACTATCATTCGGGGGAATTGCCCCCTTTCGGGGAATTATAGGGTTTTACTGCATTTCTATCCAATTTCAAGGCGTCTCTCGGGGAAATCGAAACAAAATTAGTATAAAATAACTACGCGCGCATATATGTCCACGAATAATCTTTAAGAAGCCCATTTAAAACCAATTTCGCGCGCTACTCTACACGCGTATGGGGTTTCCCTAGGGAAATAGGGAAATTCTGTACACGCCACAGGGACAAACATGTGAAATAGGTGCATCATTAAATAACGTCACCAAGGCAAACGAAAAATGTTAATAACAACTATGTTATTCTTATAATAAATGTTTAACGTTTTTTCAAAATCTTCAACTTGGTTTTGAAAAAAATATGGCTTCTTTCCACTCACTATCGCAGATTTGTTGACTCACCCTGTATGCTATTTGACTTATGTGTAAATATCTTACTTGTATTCCTTAATTGAAATACCCCCGCCTGTATATTCCTCGTCCTCCATCTTGAATTGCTCATACATTATTGATTGATGTAAATCACTGCTCATCGCTGCAAGGTTTAATCCTCATCGATCCTGAACACAGAACATCAAATTGAAACGCACCGAGTTTATTACATTAGTGACTTTAAAATTACGGGGACGGCTAAGCCTGTATTTTCTGTTGAAGCAACTTGTGTCTCGGATTAAAATCGATCACAAGGAAGCATCATAAAAGGCCACGTAGCCTCTAGTGTACATAATGTATACACACTGCTTAAATATATATAATTAAATACTGAAAACATAATCATAAAGGTTGCTCAAACCATTTTGTTGTTTATGTCCTAAGCTCTAATTTGATAGGTCCCAAGCCAATATTAACGTTATGGTTATCTTCAAATAAACTCTCAACTATTGGTTCTTAGTTATGCAAATTTATCAAATAGATGAAGAAATACAAAGAAAAGTTTTATTTCGCTCATTCAACAAAAATATTAGAATTAGGGATGTGCACAACATATCTGAATTCCAGGTTTCTAGAGTACACACACATCTCTAGATATAAATTAAAATATGTTTTGAACTTAATGCTAATTAACTATGTAAATAATACGCAAATGATGTTATTTTATAAAATTGTTCTTGTAAATATTTACGCACCAAACTTGACTTTATTTGGAGGAAAAGTGGTGTTCTTTTTATTGTAATTTAAGTGAATTTGGAAAAACGGGCATGTATGGTAAGTTGCACTGTAGTACACTGAAAACCTAAACAGGGCGCCTGACTAACTTAAAGCTATTCCAGATAGTGTCCATTTTGACTAGCTTTAGCCTAGTCCAGCACTGCTGGACTAGCTTTAAGCTCTACTAGCTTGATGTTAGTCCGTCCTAAGCTGGACTAGTTTAGGCTAGTCGTTCGACTAGCTTTAAGTTAATAATAATAATAATAAGTTAGTCCAGATAGTGTCCATTCTGACTAACGTAAGGTTAGTCAAGCTCAAACCATATAAAGTGCTCAACAAAAGAAAGTCGTACACTTTGTTTAGGTAATTTAAAGTAACTTTCGATTATGTTTTTGCCAAACAGGCTAGATAAACATTTGGATGACTCTTTTAGGCACATTTTGATACCAAACATAACACATAGCAACAAAGATAAACCATGATTAGCGCCATTTAAAGAAAATTGGTCACTTTTCAAAAGTCACATTTTCAATACACTACGCGGGAGGAAAATGGGTGTGTGTGAGATTAACTCCGTGTGTGCCACTGTTATAACCAGGATTGACCGGCGGGCAATCGATCACACAGTGCAGCCGTTTCTCCATTCCATAAAAATCCCTTTACATTCATATCCCTAGTTTAAGTTTTCAGTGTAGGCCCTACCCGTATTGAATACCAGGCTTTTCAAACCGGCGAGTCATACAGGTGCAAGCGAAGATTTATTAAATACCAATACCATGTTAAAGATGCAAAAAACTTACTAGGCCTATGTAGACACCGGTCACTTTATTCATGTTATTCGATACTCATTAAAAGAACAAAAAACGATATTGATACATTCGAGGCTCACTCAGGCATCACGGATGTGTAAGTTGATATTATTCAACCCGGTTTGAGGGGAAGTAGTTGAAACTAATGGTCCCGCGGTAGTTGGTAGATTTGGATTACTTCCCGACTCGCCGTGGAGGGAGGTTGTCACCAAGGGACAATTATTTCTCGAAATGAACTATGTTGCATTTGCTTTTTTACACGTCATACCAGTCAGCACGCAGGTATCGCTTTAAATGAGTGACCTTGCCGATTTCTAACCCAAGCAAAGATCGATTTCAGGATGTCAACCTTGCGCTAAAACCTTATGAGAAGTTTGTTTTCCCTGAATTAATTGAGGTAGGGTTAGCTGGCAGCCATGATGAGGAAGTAGGTGGATTGTTCGTAATTTTCTCTATAATATGATGCCAAATCTGACATAATTGGTCCACAAACAGTGATTTTATCGCTAATTTTAGAATTTAACAACTTTCGTGACTTTGCTTCTTGTATCTATTCACTTGACCGGACTAAGATTCGTACGATATTTTAAGAGCAATTTCCGTACTAACGGAATCTTAAGCTTTAATTTCATATCAAAAACATTGATGCCCGACTTCTTTTTTGATAAGAAAAACCGAGTTTGATTGTCACCGATTTTCGGTCAGAAAACGAAACTTACGATCCCCCGTTAGGCCTCGCCAACTTGATTTTTAGTTTCCCGTAACACGCCCGCGCTTCATTTTCATGCCCGCGTTTGAATTCATTATTGAAATTTTTGAAAAAAATACCGTTTTTCCAATGAAAACGTCCGAATTCATGCATTTTGTGTGATGAAATTGTGAAATGTTTATTCATTTTGACCAGAATAGCCTTTCTGTAAAAAAAATATCATATGACATTGTGTAGCGCAGAAGGATCGATTTCGAACCCCGGACCTCTCGCTCCTAAAGCGAGCCCTCTACCATCTGAGCTATCAAGCAAATCTGAATATAATCGTGAGATTTTTACACTTGATCAACAACCCGTCGACGCTACGAAATGAATTTAGATCGAGACAAGATTCGAGGAGCTATTTTATAAGCATTCACTTGACCGGACTAAATAATTTTATAAAATTGTAAGCATGTTTCTAGTTACAAAAGACTATGAATATTATGATACGATGGATAAAATTGATGCCTGATTCTTCAGAAGCGACTTTTTTACCGTGAATTTGGCTTTAGTTTCGTCAAGTTTTTCTTGAATTCGGGTTTGTCGGATTGCAATAATTTGCACCGAAAATACAACATGTCATGAAGTTCACAGATAATATTAGATAATATTATTTGCATAATATGCCTTTTTACTATACAATTTCATGGCAAATGTGTTTGAAATGTGTGATTATAATCATGAAAAGAGCTCATTTACATCGTGCTATTACGAGGTCAACTATGACTGCGAAGTGGTATCGCTACGGATGAGTACTTCCGGTTCGCTTTGCTGGGTTAGAAAAGGAACGACTTTTCGCGTGGTTGCATACTGACTGATACATATTTCATTTTAACTTAAAGCTATTTATTGACAAATTAAAACAGTTTACGGAGTTCCGTGTAGTAGCGAGGGAGAAGTGGACTCAAGTCCTACATTGGGAGAACAATATCATCGAAAACCATATCTTTTCTTCACGGATTTTTATCACAAAAAATCCCAATTCTCCGTTTGTTATAGTTGCCGGCAGACGACGCCAATTTTGTCGCCAATATTTGCCAAGTTCGCTGTTCCAATTTTCAACCTCGTTGTTGGAGTCGCCGTTCGATATTTACGTAATATTTATAGTCTCTAGACGGTTTAGGGGAACTGTATTGATTTGAGGTAGGTATCCAAAATCTCCAGACCTTCGGTAGTAAAATAAACACCACAAACAAGCATTCGACAGATTTTTATTTCCCCAATTTTTAAAAAAAACCAAACACCAACAAAAAAAGAGAAAACGTATGAGGCGTAATAACTTCAAATCATACCAATCACACCGTCGTTTTCGCCGACGAGGACAACACACTAATTCGGGATGAAGAAGTTGATGCTTACAAGATGAACGACTAGACGACGTATTGTTCTATACGTGATCGGGAATATCATTCAGTAAAATTGAAACACCATGTCATTGTAAGAAGTAAAATTATCTCAACCTCAAACCATTGGATTTGGCAATTCAATTCCAGTGTAGATACAGTTTTTATTTCTTTAGTGATAGACTGTATTTTTGTATTTTTCGAACGAATTGTACAGTATCAGCCTCGCACGCAGGATTGTCACACTGAAATACACTATATCTGGCCACCGGCGAGGTTTCAATTAACAGCAGAGTGATACGGTGTTTTGTATTAATATCGATCATCAGAAGCCATCATAAAGGGCCGCGTGGTAGATGGCTCATGATGTTATGAAATAACCTCTCAAACAGTAGTAAATAACGCGTCACTCTCAATCCCAGAAACTAGTATCGATCTGAAACGATGTATATGGCCATGTGTTTTGAACTCACCACCCAAAAAGGGTGGTGGCGTTGCATTTTTGGTGACGAATCATCCATCTCTCTCTATTAACTCAACAACTAAATGTGGTAGAGCTATGGTTGAGGTGTCATGTGAAAGCCTATTTATCTAGCTACATCGTGTTAATAAATCAGGTATTTCTATAAATGTTTGGCTGAGATATGATTGATTATGTTGTGAAAGTCAGGGGTGGCGGCGGTGGCGGCGGCGGCGGTGGCGGCGGCGCTGTGTGCAATCTCTATGGGGAATATAGAAAATGTTCCCAATTCTACGTTCAATTTACTATAACTCCTCATTCCTGTATGGTACAAACATGATTTTGCTCTCATTTTGTAGATTATTTTATATTCTATAAGATTCTGTTTCAACAAATGTGACAACTATTGTGCAACAATTGTAATCATGAATCGATTGCGTTGTCCTTGGCTTTTTCCTATTCGCTACACAGTGAACTTGCCCTAATTCATCGGTTTTACATATATGACTATAACAAAAGAAATATTTAACCGATGATAGCAAAATTATACATTTTTGGAAAGCTCTCAAATAGGGGAATTCAAAAATGCCGTTTAAATCAGGATAGGGTGCATACCAAAAAAAATATACTTGTAAACTCTAATAATTATGAAATTTAAACGTTTGTGCTCATTTACTTCTCGATATAGTATATTTCAACACGTTTACCATTAACAACTATTATGTTCTGATGGGTAATTGCATGAGGAACTTAAATATGCACAGTAAAATTATGATTGGGATAGGTATCAAATTATAATCGAGTTTAAATCAAAATATGAAAAAAAATCGATATTTTTTGAACATTCTTAATCACAACATGTTACCATTAGGTCTTATCTAAATTCCAATAGCATATTTGGATTTCTTGTGAGATTACCGTTAAGAAAATATATACTTAATATGGGGTAGAACAAATAGTTATTGCGATATGCTAATTCGAATCTCAGATGGTGTAAAATGTAAAAATCTGGACATGCAACGGTAAGGGTGGCGAGTTCAAAACACACGGCCATATACTGTCCCGAGTCTATGTGGGTTCGAGTTAATCACTGAGTGAAACAGTTGTTTAAAATACTTTTAGATATTGGTAGGTAAATCGCGTCGGTGTATTCATGCAATAGATCAAGCTGTTCAAAACATTTGAAGGATTTGACTTTCCACCGACGCTTTTTTAAAAGATATTTAAATAAAGTTGTTGTCGCATCAGGCTATCATAATATCCCTATTTAGAACTGGGATTGTCAAACATACAAGCCGTACAGGTGCGAGCGAGACAGACATAGTAACAGTTTACTACAACATTTCAATACAGACGATCATCCCAGTTTTTCATTAACTCTGTTGCAATGCAATCATGCAAACAATTTGAACAGTTTTCAACTTTTTCTTCAATCTCCAGCTTACGTGAGCTATCCTCTAACCACTCGACCACGAGGCGCAAGCCCGGGGGGGGGGGGCACTCAACTTTCTTCTGGTAGGGGTGTGCCGCACGGGGTCTTAAAAGGGGGGCTACAGAACTGAACTGAGTCGATTTTATGAAGAAAAATAGGGTCTTAGGAACTGATTTCTTCAAAAAAGTAGGTCTTGAGAACTGGACTAAATTTCAATTTTGATAAAAAAGAACGCACATTTTGGTGTTAGAACGCAAAATATTCGAAGAATTGGGGCTTTGGAATGCACAATTTCGCGATTTTTGAATTTACAATAAAATTGGGTGTCTTAAGAACTGATGCAGGCTCAAAAGGGGGGGTCATAAGAGCTAGCAGCAGAGGGTGAAAAAGGGGGTCTTCAGCGCGGCACATACCTATACCCTTTTCCAATGTCAGTGCCCCCCCCCCCCCCGGGGGCGCAAGTCCAATTTTCAAAGCGTGCATGAGCCTTCTGTAAAACACGCGCTAAGTACGCTGTTGTAATTTGAAATGTGGATTAGTATAAACCGCACCCAGTCACCATCATCTGTCTGCTCGTCTGTCTAAAAACGTCAACATCATTGCCGCGGCCGTCGTCGTCGTCCATCTGTTCAATGATGAATTTCTAGTACAGGGATATTATATGTGCGCGCCAAGTCGTTTGAAGCTATATGTGTTTCGGACCAAGATAAAGACCTTGTAGTATTTAGCCCTGTCTGTCATGAAACAACTTAACACCAAGTCATCAATAAATATTCACTCTCGTTCCCTGAACGATTGCATCTATTGTATCGATCTGAACATTATGCACTCATTATTCATGTGCGCGTGGGTTCGAGTTTAATTCTGTTAAAACGCTGTTTTGCTGCTGTTCAATTATCACAAATATAGTTACGTCAATCGGACACGGTGAATGTATGTCATAATTTAATATGTTGAAATTGTTATATATAGAAGATTTACACTTTCACCCGGCGTCATCTCTTTTTTAACGATAGATTTGTTTCACAACAGCCACTATAAGGGCCATTCTGTTGTCGCAAGAGACTACCAATGCCCATACTAATCACTGCGCTTTTCAAACATACAGGTGCTATGAAACACACATAGTATCAGTTCTAAAAGACATTTCAATAGAGATTATCATCCCTGCACTAGAAAATCTTTGATCTGTTCATGGTGTGTCTAACATGTGGTCCAGTGGAATGAGCACCGCCTCATAATCAGGAGGTTGTGAGTTCGACAACCAATGCGGCAAATATGTTGTGTTCTTGGGTGAGATACTACCAGACTTGTCTCTCGCCGCACAGCCTTTATAATGGGGAGCTGGTTGGGGATAAAACCTAAGTATCTATTTAACATCTATTTGGAAAAGCGCCATATAAAATAACATCTTACCTTCTTATACCGCAAAACAGTGTGTGCAGGGGTTTAGCACTAGTGATATGATTTATGTCCAGTTGACTACCGTATTTGATATGTTTGGGCAGATACACCGTCACCAGCTTTTATTGAAGTTACACCGGAAGATTGAAGCATAATATGATATGTATTGCTATAGGTACTTCCGAATATTGTGACCTACATGTTGGAACGGATATTTGGGTTGTAGGCCCTATTGTTGGTTTTACAGAGAACATCATACGCCTTTATATTTCCTCTGCTAGACCATGGCTAGACTGACATCATTGATGACAACAGGAACTCGTCCGTAATTAAGCGCTGTGGTACCATTTTATAATGTGCATGAGAGCGCTATATAAATGCTCATTATTATTATTACGTTATTGTTTTATTGTCAGAGCTACTATCTGGGCTTTTGTACTTTGCAAAAAGATATCATTACCTCACATGCACTGGCTATTTGCCAACAAACCGCGATGTACCAATAGACAGCCCAAACATGGGTGGGAGGAAAATTGCGGTCAGCAACTGTTGAATTCTTTGTAACGGCAATGTTGGAAAGATGAATGTGTAGGAGTTCAGGATATGCTTTCGATTCAAAATACCAAGAATAAAATTGTTCTGAGCTTTCAAGAAGACACGAATATGACATGCAAATTTGGTTTCAAATACTATGATACAGAGGCCTACTGACCTTTTCACCCCACTGGTAACAACTTTGGTGGTTTTATGGGGATTTTTGAGAAATATTATATGTCATGTTTGTCAGAATTACAAAAGAAGATACCGGGAGCTTCTCAGAAACCATTATGGCCGGTCGCATTACCAAGTTTATTCAAACTTTAGAACAAGTATAGTTTAGGTCCCAGATACTGGATTATACTAGTAATACTAGTCTAGTATCGTCCGATACTATATAGAACATCCAGTATCGTTCGATACTGGTACAAAGTCAGTGTTCCAGTATCGGGCGATACAATAATAATGTACACAATAATGTACACAATAATGTACACAATAATGTACCAGTATCGTTCGATACTGGGACAAATCGCTACTGGCAAATTTCATGTGCCAGTATCGTACGACAGGCTTAATTGTATACCAGTATCTGGGACCTTTAAAGTACTTTTTATCCTAAACTTTCCTTCCCATTATTTCTGTACATGGTTCCCCTTCGTGGTTCAGAAGTTGGTAAACCTGAATCGTTAGTAAGACAAAACATACCAAGTTCTGGTTCTGCTCTATTCATTGTCCGTACAAAGCCAATCTTTTCACTTGTAGAACGCCCTCTATATTATTGAATATTCAATATATTCCTATCCTTTTGTCATAGGAAAAGAACTGTGGGTATTGATAGAATTAATGTACGGAATATCCTAGTCCGATCCTGTGTACAGTTGTAAAGATCGATATAATGTACAATTACTTTGTTATTCATTTTAAAGCTATTTCTGAGGGAAACGGGTATCAGGGTAGAAACAGTTAATTTTGGTAGGCACCTCCCGAAATGCTAATACGATGAAACAGGTTCATTTTATGTTCCCCTACCTTAACATTTTTGTGTTACAGATCAAACAACCTGAAGCCATAAAGCGTCTGATTTGCTGATTTTAGTTATGGACCACGGCAGCCTCGATGATCTTCCTGCATCGCATAGTATTTCGGCCTGTAACCATTTTAAGTCATGAAACTATCGTACAACTTGCAATGTTTCACGTTCAATTCTCAAAGCCCTAGCGTACGTAATACTGAAGCGGTTAGCGATTGAACAGCACCCACAAGAAGCTTATAAATATCCTAATGAACAATTCCCATTGTTTAAAATGCTAATCGCTTGGTTATTTGAATTTTTAAGACATATGGGGATCAGCAACGCGTATAAGAAATGTGATCTAATCTAGTGTAGTGGGCGCTGTCACACCTAGCCGATTTGGCCTGCCAAATTTTGAGGATCGGTACTAGTCCTGTAGCGCAACAGTATCCATCGCTAAGAACGGAGTTAGGTGCGGTATTGTAACTTTTGTGTATTCACCTGACACATGATGCATTGAGTGTGTTAGTTTTTTAAAGAACGACGCATAACAATCCCGCACCTTACAATCCCGCACCTTACAATCCCGCACCTTAATGTAAGAACGGTAGTACATCGTCTGGACATCGTCAGAACAACGGCCGGCGACTGTAGAAACTTTTGAACATATGTTCAAAAATGTCTGCCGTTGCGCTGTCGGAGCGAGCAATGGACTACAACGGCAGTACATGTCGGTAGAGCAACGATAGCGCCCCGTAATAGATAGGCAGCTATCCGGTGGCCTCATATTGGTACCGATGCGCCTTAGCATAGTGGCCCAGCTTTAGGGCTCCCACGCACGCAGGAATCCCGGTTAGATTCCTCAACCACGTGTGGGATTTACATCAAAACATTGCTTTAGGGAATGACCACTGGCCTACTTAATCTGTAAATAAGAGAATGTATGACCGGCCAATCGGCGGCCAATAGCTTAACTGCCGGTATAAAAGTGATAAGGCAGTTCATCCCTACGCCTAAACAACCACATCGAACTCAACTCCTCAAAGACTTTAACGATCTAGCAAGGAAAATGAGAATCAAATATATCATGCGAAATAAGCATTCTAAGTACAACATTTTCAAGTGTTCGTATCGACATATACGCCTCATACCCGTAATGTTGATTTGGAAACAAAATATATTATCAAAACATTGGCACAAAATCGTAAACTCTGGAATATTAAAACAATTATTCCCACAACCACCACTCTTGGGGGTCAGGCCATTTGGTGACCCCAGTTTTCTGAACCCAGTTTTCTGAACCCACCTGAACCCACTTTTTTATTTGTTGAATATGTAGTAAATAATAATAAAGAACATACTTTGAATTATGGTTTAAATCTGTATCATTTATGTAGGAGAAAAACAGTTTTTCTTAATAAATTAAAAACATGATATCGAGCCACGTGCGTATAGTCTCTAATTTGGTCGTTGTATAGAAAACAGCCTTGACTCAACCACCAAATATTATACCGAAGTTTAAACCTGTTTCTACTTGTCAATATATTTTTTCAAGGATATGGTCAAGGATTCTGATCTTCACTCTCTTTCGCAACGTCCCAATATCGGATACACACGGGGTGGGCTACACTGTGCATGCATATAAAACACTTTTAAATCTCGCCGGGGGTTGGTTTGGCTTTTAATAGCTGATCACACAGCCATGCACAGCCCCAGCTATCATTTGTTTGGTTTAATTACATGAATTAACAATTCAATTCACTTAATGAAATGTTTCATTCTTGTTAATAAAGTTATTTATTTTATTTATTTGTTTATTTATTTATAAGTATATTTAACTATTCATTTACTGAATAATTTAGTTATTTATGTATTCATTCATTTATTTATCCATTTATAATGAGTGTGTCTTCATCCTATATCAATCACCCTCTGCAAAATCACCCACAAAGTAATGCGTTCATGCATGTGGTTCATATGGTATCGTTGCTCGTGTCCGATTACATGTGAGTGTGTTGCGTATATGGGAGGCCCTTTTTTCCTGAGCTACACTGACATTATTTCACACAATGCACGAACGAGGCTGGGCATAAAATGCAATAAAAATAGGGTTTTACTTGTTATTTCGCCGAAATATTCAGGTATATTAGTTGTACTTGTTACCCCATACCATAACTCAAATAAAAAAGTGGGTTCAGGTGGGGTCAGAAAAGTGGGTTCAGAAAAGTGGGGTCACCAAACGGCTTGACCCCACTCTTGGCGTTCAAACGTGCAGAAAACATATCTGACCAAATCGTGAGATCAAAGCTTCCGCCATCTGTACCCCGCGGGGACATCCAAGATGCCGAATCTTAGAAACAATGCATGACCCGCCAACGCCCATACCCGGTATACATGAACCGGTTTATCCGAGTGCCGATTTCAGTGCTTTTGATCTTGAAGTACTTCAATGCCTACTTGATTTAGCGTGGGAATGAATTTATTAACTATCCCAACATGGGAACTCAATAATATTTTCGATATCATTTAATTTTAATACCTATTTAATTTGATTCTTGAACTTCATTAACCATTATATCCATAAAATATCTCTATTAATAATATCATAGAAAATTATATACTCGACCTGAGAATTAGTTTCGTAGCTAATATCATATAGCCACACAAACTATATCACACAGGCTTATACCAACGGAATAAAGATATCTTATTGTATTTTATTATGAAGTACTATTATTATTACACCAATGAATCATATTAAAACATACGCCGATCTCCCTCCCTGTTTTGCCATAAACGGCGTAGCTGATGAGAATCTCCTTATATCTAACTGAGATTCGAAACTGCGGTACTACACTAGCCCCCTCTGTTTAATAAAGCATATCATCATTATGTGCACTATGATCAACATATCAACCCTTTATTGCATATCCACATAATTTTACTCTGATAATGTGCATTATCCACAGCTTATCGGTTTTTCATGCTGTTTGGGCGAACCCCACTAGATGCTAACGAGTCACCATTACTCAATAGTCCTAGTGATACTATACTTTACATCAAAACATTGCTTTAGGGCATGACCACTGGCCTACTTAATCTATAAATAAGAGAATGTATGACCGGCCAATAGCTTAACCGCCGGTATAAAAGTGATAAGGCAGTGGCACATAATGCTTAATTATATGCTTTAAGCATTAATGCTTAAATATATATACATCTTCAAAATATAAGAAAGAACAGATCGGAGATGAAGAATATGTAACAACAATTAACTCAAGCCTTTATTGTAGTGCAAGACTTGCTGAAACTACCCTCTTCTCTTAGATGCTACACCGAAGGTCATCTTCATTTTAAGAGCACTAGAAACTTATTTAGAAGCTTTATAATCAATTATATGATTATTTTGTATTGTTAAAATAAATATTTATGGACATTTCATGTTTTAAAACATTCCCAGATAGCTGGTTTTTTCTTGTTTTGCCAAGTTCTGTAATTAGCTTTATTCAAGTCAATCTTATCGATGGCAGCAGATCATAAATAGGGGGTGCGTGATAATAGGGGGTCAAAACAAAATTTGAGTTAATAAACTGAAACTTGTCGCGCGCTTCGCGCGCATTTTATTCTACATGTTTTAATGTTGAAAAACACAAATAGGGCTCGTCCACCCTAATTTCTTTTCTTCCCCATCAACTATCATTTGTATTATAAATACAAATGGGTGTGTGGGGTGTATGTGTTGGGGCCATAAAAAGAATCAACTTCTGAATAGGGAGCTTAAAACTAATCGCTTTCGTTTAGTGGGGTCAACAAAATGATGACGACAAATTACATTTGGGACACCGCCCCCAACCCCCTTCGAACCAATTGACCGCCCCCTAAATAGTTATGATCAGTATAGAATTTATTAAAGCGGCATCAAGCCCCTGAAATAATTTCCTTTCAGACTATTGTCTATTAAATACGAAGGTAAAGTTTAAAGTTATTGTTACTTATAAGTAGCTACATAAAGTGAAAACACTCAAAAGAAGCTCGTCAGCTGGGTATGGCCTCGAGTGTGGTTTGTTTACGGATTGGAAATCGTGACATGGTTGGCAAATGTGCAGTGTACAGGGTACAAATAAAGCTTGCCCTATATACAGTGTTGTTCCCTGCGATTTCAAACGTCCGGCTTTGGTTGTACATAAGTATTATGACTGGTTTAGTACGGAGACTACTTGAATTGCACATAGAGACAAATCTTCTATTCTAGTACAAATCATCATTATTTTTTTCAGATCAAATGCAACAATTTAAAGGTAGATGACCCGATCACATTCCGATTTTCAACTTGAAGTTTTCTATTCTACATGAAAGGTCATCCTTAAAAAAGTCGTGTTCCAAAGTTTGAGTTGCATAGCTCTAATGGTTCTTATTTTAGACGCACAAGATGCTGTGAACTGTACCCATTGAGTAGTACACAAACTATATCGGTGGTTACCACCATTCGCGGTAATTCGACGTTATTTCATCGATTTCTCCGTAATTATACAGATTTAGGCCGTCAAATATCAGTATGATGATGAGAAAAATACGAGCTTTCATATGATATGAAAATCTCCGTATGTTTGAAATAATTCTGTGTTACGAAAATGTGATCGGGTCATCTACCTTTAAATCAAACAGACATAATTAAAGGTATCTTGCAACTGTCCAAAATCATGCAAAAATAATCAATGTTACCTCGAAACCTGGTCTTACTTAAAATTATCCTCTGTTGTCAATAACGTCAATATTTGCCTATTTATATCTGTTGTTATTTTAGCGATAGTGCCATATATCTACATCACCTGCATCTTGAACGTGCTGAAGTCGTGCTTATGTTAAACGATAAGTGCTGTGCGCGGGAAAAACACTTTAATAAATGCTTCGTCAGTTGGGTTTACCCTCAAGCTTATGGGTAGTGGATTGGAAATCGTGACACAGGTAATAGACTGGCAGTATGCAGGGCGAATCACAACAATCGTGCTCAAATTTGTATATATGGTTACTGATATTTCTGGTAAGGGAAAACAATCTTTACAAAAAGGTCACGAAAAAAACCCAAATTGGAAATTTGTGAATAGTTTTGATTTTTCTTTTTTTCTTTTTTTGAATTGTTCATAGCTCATCATTAGAGCAATCAACATGATCAAACTACACTAACAGAAAGTCATCTCCGACAAATTAACGAAGCATACAGCGTAGACTATATAAGTGTTATTAATCAAATTACTTTACACTAAAACAGGTCCTACCCTACACTGCTAGAATGTTGAGCAAAATACGTTGCTTAATTGCGTTTAATCATCGGTTGGGTAAATGGTTGATTCAATTTTATTCAACATAATATGTAGAAATCTAGGTGTTGTATAAAAATAAAAACTACCCAACGTTGAGCCAAACAATTTAGTAACAAGTTGGGGACCCCCCCCCCCCAGTCAAAACTCATTTTGTTGCTAAAATATTGCGTTAATTGTTTCAATTGGGCAACTGTTGAGTATTTGTCTCAGGCAATCACGCAACTTTTGTTAAGATTTACTCATGTGGTTTTTATTGATCAAATGTTGCTTAAATCATCGATTCTAATGGCGTTCGTGATGGATCTTCTCAGAATTTGGGGAATGGTTGTATACGGCATAATATCTTATCCCGTTCGCAACTTTCCTTGTCACTTGAACTATGATAAAAACTTGTCGAGTTTAAGGTTCTGAATCTGCTATTAATCTCATCTCACGAAAGTGAAATTAAGCAAATGGCCGGCTATCTATAAAATGTCAACGACCCTTTTCAAGGATTATAAAAGTGTCAAGCAGTAGTCTGTGGACATGTTGAACGGACACACTCTTTGTTATAAAGATGTTCCTATATCAGCACCCAAGTGACATTTGGAAATTGGGTTTTTAAAATCAGGAATATCCTCAAATTAAAGAACAACTAAAAGGAGGAAGCTACTAGGATGCCATAAGCTTACTCTTTCCTAAAAACGATGGGGGATGGCAGTGTATCGGATGTCCTTTAAAGCTAGCTGCATGACGTCCCAGCACTCATATGAAAGAAAATGTAGGGGTGCCTCCTTGCAGTACACCAGTCCTTATCTGGAAAACTTACACTACGACCAGGGGCAGATTATTGTCACTCCTTGTCACTTGCACTATATAGTAACTTGTATTAAGTTATTAGGTTCTGAATCTGCTTTAACTCTCATCTCACAAAAGTGAAATGAAGCATATCGCCGGGTATCTATAAATGTCAACGACCCTTTTTAAGGATAAAGTGTCAAGCATTGGTCTGTGGAGGTGTTAAACGAATACACTATTTTCTACAATGTTAAGCATATATCAACACTTAAGTGTCATTTCGAAATTGGGTATTTAAACTGAGGACTATGCTCAAAGTAAAGAACAACAAATAGAAGAAAAACGACATACGTTGAGCTGCTCATGAAAAATATTATTCACCAGTATACATGTAAGCATGGTAAGTGACTTAAAGGTCCTCTTTTAGCACTTTCCACGCGGTTATTAGTTTTACCATATTATACAAAACTTATTTTTCAGAAACCTCTCCTAACTTTCAAGTCTATCTCAAGAATTACTGAACCAATACTAGGTATGTTTGTTCTTATTGTAATACGTTTCTCATGGCGATTCCACATAATGTTGATGACATTCAATAGTTTTGACATTTTTTGAAACATTTTGGAACTGTTATCTGCAGACCCCTGCTGCGTGGAAAGCGTTAATATATACATGTGAAAGTGTCGAACAGAAATGTGTCTTTTGTCTCGTCTAAGGCACGTCAGGGTGGTGTCGTCACCTAATGATTTTTTTATTTTAAAGTAGGCATAACATGCGCGAATCACTAATGAGCATCAATTCGGCGTCAAACGGTAGGAGATATTCGACTTGTATTTGGGTTGAAAGGGGCAAAAAAGGTCACTTTTAACAAGAATGTATTGCGATGGCTAGACATAGTACTAGACCTAAATTCATAACTTTTGAATATGTGCGTACCATCGCGCTTCCACTCAAATTGATCGTTATATTGAAACGCGAACGCACAACGCGGGTTATTGATATATTGCCAAGACCTCTAAAATTCACTTGTACGCGCATCAATGACCTGGGGGCGGGGCGTTTTGAGTGACGTCGTATGGTAACAAGAGGCAGATGTTTGCTTGAGTGGGCCCTGAACATGGATACACATGACACGACTACTCGCGGCGGTACTTTCAACAATAAATACTAGGCCTACATGAAAACACACCAAAACACCATTTTTATATCGTTGTAAAATCTCAATGATGAACGTCAAATTTGGTCTGCATGGTTTTGAATAACGGGCGTTTGTTTGTACCGCCATCGCCGAGCGGCTAGCCTGCCCTACAGATACTGGTAACTGGACGTCCCTCAGCAGACTCGGTGAAATGTTGTAAGCTTCACCATGTTCTCTCTTCATGGACCTATGACACCACAAGTGACGACGACGACAATGTATGTCATGTGTCAAGCGATTGTAAGCTAAACACCGCTCATAACGTTGTGTGTCTGTCACCGGCAAACACGGCCG
Organism: Ophiura sarsii; assembly: GCA_035610835.1. Classification (NCBI taxonomy): domain Eukaryota; kingdom Metazoa; phylum Echinodermata; class Ophiuroidea; order Amphilepidida; family Ophiuridae; genus Ophiura; species Ophiura sarsii. The sequence goes on from CM069441.1 coordinate 107,772,604, forward strand.
TATCAATAATCAAGCATCGGTGAAATTGAAATCTGATTACAGATACAGGGCTAACAAACTAGAATAAGAATTTGACTGACACGCAAAAAACCCTGGGCAGGGATATGTCTCATCAGACAAAGGTGACTTTATAATAGTGTTTCAATTCAAGAAACGTATTCAAAATCGAAATCAGGCATCATCCATTTTTGTTGTAAAACCGAAACTGACATTGACAAGATTAACAAAATGTTAGGCTACATTAATTATAGGCCTACGACGTACGAGCCTACTCCTAGCTAGGCCTATAATAGCCATCCCGTCTACGACACATGACAATCCATTTAATTTTTGTCAAAACTTGACAAACACTAACGCTGCAACTAATACTAGGGCAAGACAACATACTTTTGTTTGTCAAAAAGACTCGCATGATTGAGTCATATATCAATGTAGGTCTAGGCGGCCATCAATCATTTCATGATTTACTCACCGAACATGCCGAATAACGTCGTCTCTACAATACAAAGAATGGAATCGTACAACACGATTTAGCTGCGATTTTGATATTTCCCCATCAATTGACCATAAACATAAGAAGGTTGTTGCAATTGACCATAAACATAAGAAGGTTGTTGAAGTGATCCGACTTTGATCCATGGATCCATGATTATGAGACATCATTTGCGTTGACTTTTTCAATGATGAAATAAGCTTACAAAAAATAGCTTCATAAACTTATTCGTACGGTAGATCTGAGACGAAATATTCGTCCAGGGTATGAAGTCATATTTCATATAATATTATATCCAATCGGCAAAATTGATGTTTCCTGCTTCTGAATTCTTTACAGGATCGGGAATGAACTTGAAACTTCTGTTGTTTGTTTATTTATTTTCTGTGATTGTAATTTGTGGCCCCCGAACATGCATATAATAGTTGCAGTCTGCAGAGCTGTGATTGGTCTATCTCGTAATCGTTCTTTATCATGTTTATAAAAGCTTCTCTGCTATTGGTCAATAAGTGGGGAACCCCCTAGATTGATCCATTATTCAATGGGGTTATTCAATGGGGGTGGTGTTTATTTACCTCAAGAGGAAATGACACAAAAATACGAACTCCAAAGTCAAAATATAAACCTTTAGAATAACTTATTATTTACAATTTGGATGCTAATCAGCATTAAATGACAGTTATGAATAAGATTGGTGACTTTGTACGGACTATTCTAAGGTTCTTGTTTGAAATCGCTGACTTTGTTTTGGTACCAAGGGATTGCCCCGAGGGGGCTTAGAATAGTCCGTACGCAGTCACCAACCTTAAATAATTAACAACGAAACAATTATGTATTACGCCTAGACCCACTGGAATTGGGCATAGCTGCAAATATCTTCAAGTAGTGAATAATATCACATACATACGATCAATCGTTTTCTAGCAATTACTTGTTGTGCAGTCCAGCATGCTTAGCACCACTACAGTGCCAACAGGGCATTTCCCAAAAACAAACAGTGCAAAACAAGCGTTAAAGTAATTAGCAGCTGGAGTTTATCTGACTCCCATCCAATACGAGTAATACACGGTACGGATAGGCATAACTTACCAAGTTGAATTCCAACTAAAACTTCCATTAGTATGTGTTATTCAAAATATAAAGGATCTTTAAGAAAAACAAGATAGGACTGAATTGAAATTACATCTATTGTACTACTTGCAGCAATATTTTTTAAAGACACTGGTTTAACAACATTATGGCTTTCCTTGCAATGTAATGCCAATGAGAACCAGTAGAAACTGGTGACGACAGAAACCAGTGGTCATGTGATGATGCAAGCGATGCGCTCTGCTGCGTAAGAAGTCTTTGGTGCAACTGCATAATATGTTTACATCTTAGTCCAAAGGTACAGAGTGTCTAAAATAATCTCTAACGACAACATGTCTTTTTACAGACAGCAGCTGCTTTGCTAGGAGAGCTAATCAAAAAGGGGAATGGAAGCTTACTGGCACTCTAAATCAGAGAGAGAAACAGAAAACGTCGTTGTGATGGTTTTTACAACATCAAGGAATCGACTTGAAGTGCAGCGATTGGAACAGCCCAGGTTTCAAACAAAATAACCAATTACATTTTGAAATTAGCTCAAGGGTATTAGTTGACCGTTGAACAGCTAGCCTATATATCCAGGTTGAGTTTGGTTGGGGGGATTTTATTTTAGCCGCCGCCGTTAGGGGGGAGTTTATTTTTTTAATGTTTTCATTCATATTGAGTTAGGTTGGGTAAAGGTGGTTTTTTTGGTTTTTTTACTCATCAGAGGGGGATTTTTTTTGTTGCCTAGTACATGGAGGGGGATTTTTTTTCCAAACTTACTACCCCCACCCCCTGAATATCTAATGGTGCGTCCCTTATGACCAGGCTTGTGATCAAGAACATGAGTTTTCAAATTTAAGGCTATTATGAAATTTTTTAAAAAAGGCAGGGTAAAAAGTTTGTGTTATTTTCACTTTAGTTTCTCAATGGTGGCTCTAAAAAGAGATTTTGGATCTTGAAATTATCTTCATTTTTCATGTTTGGAATTTTCTAACGAAAATTTGATCATGTTCTTCTGTATTCCTGGTGAAATTAATCCATGTAAGAAAGAACAGATTGAACATGAAAAATGTGGAATAACAGTTTACTCCAATGCTTTATTACACCGAAGGTCATCTTCATTTTAAGAGCTTCATAATCAATTCTATGATTATTTTGTATTTTTAAAATAAGTATCTATGGAGTTTACATGTATTCAAATACTTAACTTCCAGGTGTCTGGTCTTTTCTCGTTTCGCCCAGTTCTGTGATTAGCTTTATTCAAATTAATGTTATCGATGGCAGCAGATGGTAGAGTAGCTACATTAGTGTCAAAAATATAGCTCGTCAGCTGGGTATGGCCTCGAGTGTGGTTTGTTTACGGATTGGAAATCGTGACATGGTTGGCAAATGGGTACAGATCACGTTTGCCCTATTGTGCAGTGTTCCCGGACAGTGTTGTTCCCTGTGAGTTCACTATACACATTTGTCTACAATTTTAAACGTCCGGCTTTGGTTGAACATCAGTCAGTATGTATATGACTGGTTTAGTACAACAACTAATTTAATTGCACATTAAGACAAATATTCTAGTAAAAATAATCTTTCTTTTTTTTCAGATCAAATGCAACAATTTAAATCAAACAGACAGTATTAACGTATCTTGCAACTGTCCCAGACCATGCAGAAATTGTAAATGTTACCTCGAAACCTGGTCTTACTTAAAATCATCTTATGTTGTCAATAATGTTATTTACCTATATCTGTTGTTATTTAAGCGAAAGTGCCTTACATCACCTGCATCTTGAACGTGCTGAAGTCGTACTTATGTTAAACGATAAGTGCTGTGCGCGGGAAAAACACTTTAATAAAAGCTTGTCAGTTGGGTTTACCCTCAAGGTTATGCTTAGTGGATTGGAAATCGTGACACAGGTGATAGACTGGCAGTATGCAGGGCGAATCACAAGAATTGTGCTCAAATTTGTATATATGGTCACTGATATTTCTGGTAAGGGAAACAAATCTTTACAAAAAAGACCACGAAAAAACCCAAAATTGGAATATATTTTGAATTTTGATTTTTCTTTTTTATGTTTTTGAATTATTTTCAGTTGTTTTAAACATTTCGATTTGTTGTTGTTGTTGTTGTTGTTGTTGTTGTTGTTGTTGTTGTTGTTGTTGTTGTTGTTGTTGTTGTTGTTGTTGTTGTTGTTGTTGTTGTTGTTGTTGTTGTTGTTGTTGTTGTTGTTGTTGTTGTTGTTGTTGTTGTTGTTGTTGTTGTTGTTGTTGTTGTTGTTGTTGTTGTTGTTGTTGTTGTTGTTGTTGTTGTTGAAAATTCACAACACAAAACAAAACAAAAAAATAGCCTGACCGATCGACCCTACTTGAGAGGTCCGTTTGCCCGTAGAACAGTCTTTGTTCGTGGCCTAAGTGTGGTTACTACAATTCAACGGACGATCTTGAAACGTTCTTAGCTCATCATTAGAGCAATCAAACTACATTAACAGAAAGTCATCTCCGACAAATTAACGAAACATTACAGTGTAGGCTATTTATAAGTGTTATTAATAAACTTTCTTTACACTCAACCTGGTCTTACCCTAGGTATCTACAGATATTTTTATTTTGAGATTTATTTCCGAGAAAAAACACCCCCAGAAATCTACAACAAAAATCTGAACCAGATGTTGTTGAAAAAACTCACATTTTTAGCTCCTTGAAAAATTGCATATAGTCTGCCGTTATAGCATATAGCAATAAAGCCGGGGAAGAGTAAGAATCTACCCAACATCAACGCTGTATGTGAATATATTTATAAACAATTACTAAAAATATGTCTCTAATCAATTAACGCACACAACAAAGTTAATAAGAAATAGAAATCGTTGTAGATTTGCGATTATATACTTGGTGCTGACGTATGCTATTTCCTAAGCGACCTAGAAAATCCACAACAGTCGAGGTAAGTGATTGCGAGTGAAACACCTTGATTAAGTGTGTCACCTGAAGTTGAAAACCGCAAAAGGGCAAATGATATAGTGTTCCGACACAGTCTCGCCAATTTGCAGTTAGCTCTCTTCAGAATGTTCATATGTAGAAAGGGGTAAGAGATCAAAGACACGCGGTGGAGGGTACATTTTCTTTTGACCAGGCCCTGCTTTTGACGGCTCATCGGCAACACCCCGTCAATCAAGCTTATAGCGGTATTCATAGTCTCATAGATACTCAGGGGCGTAACAGAGGTTGGTTGTCAGGGGGGGGGGGGCACAGCCAAAAATATCCTGGTTAGAATAATTCCGTCCCGGAATTTTGCGTAAAAGGTTGCCCCAATTTGTTTCCCTGTCAGTCACTTCGTGAATTTCACGTAAGTGGGGGAGGGGGGGGGGGGGGGGGGGGGGGCTAGGGTCAAAAAATGTCGCACGGTCACAAACATTTCGCACGATCACAACATTTCGCACGGTCACAACATTTCGCACGGTCACAAAATTTGTTGATTTGTTTGTCAACAATTTGTTGACTGTCGTGCTATTTTTTACTGCGATTTTTTTTCTTTCTTTTCCTTTCTTCTTTTCTTTCTTTCCCCTTTTTTTCTCCATTTCCTTTTTCTTTTTCCTCCCTTTTTCCTTTCTCTCTCTCTTTTCTTTCCCTTTTCCCCTTCATTTCCTCTTTTCCCTTCCCCCCCATTTTTCCTGGTGGGTAGGTTTGAATTTCCTGCTGAGCACCTTCAGGGGGGCACTGTGCCCCCCCCCCCCCTGCCCCCGGCTGTTACGCCACTGTAGATACTGCAACTACATTATCTTTCACGGCAGCTTTTGGCGATTGGTTTTAAAAGCGCAATGTCTTCCACAAGAATTCTGACGCATGTCCGTCAAAGCAAGCCGCATGACATATAATAGTGAAGCACTTAAATAACAAAGGAAGGGATATGTGTATTCCTTGCAGTATACACTATACCTAATCTGGAAGGCTTACACTATGACCAGACATGTCAAATTCAGATCAAGATTCTCAGCTTTACTTTCCTTGTCATTGAACTATGATAACTTTGTGTCGAGTTTAAGGTTCTGAATCTGCTATTAATCTCATCTCACGAGAGTGAAATGAAGCAAATGACCGGGTATCTATCAATGTCAACGACCCTTTTTAAGGATTATAAAAGTGCCAAGCAGTAGTCTGTGGACGTGTTGACCGGACACACTCTTTGCTATCAAGGTATTCATATATCAACACTCAAGTGACATTTTGAAATTGGGGTTTTAAAATTATGATTATCCTCAAATTAAAGAAAAACAAAAAGGAGGAAGCCACTAGGATTCCATCAGCTTACTCTTGCGGGTAGTGTATCGGATGTCCTTTAAAGGTATATTATGTGATCTTTCCAGAGAACGCCCTCAACATCGAAAAAGAAATTGAAAGCAGATTTTCTTGCAGATTTACATTTCTGATCAAAAATCGTACATACATTCCAAGTTACAGGGCGATACGATTCTTAATTACTTCAAAATCATGGTTTTAGAGTGAAAATAAACTGTCGTGTTTAAAACACGACAGTTTATATTTTCACTCTAAATTCACTCTAAAACCATGACTTTGAGGTAATTAGGAATCGTATCACTCTGTAACTTGGAATGTATGTACGATTTATGATCAGAAATGTAAACCTGCAAGAAAATCTACTTTCTAAAAAAAATCATGAATAGAGGGCGCTCTCTGGAAAAGATCACATAATATGCATTTAAAGCTAGACGCATGACGTACCCAGCACTCATATGAAAGGAAGTGTAATAAGTGAAGGTGCCTCTTTTCAGTACCCCAGTCCTAATCTGGAAAACTTACACTACGACCAGGGTAGATTATTGTCACTCCTTGTCACTTGCACTATAGTAACTTGTATTAAGTTATTAGGTTCTGAATCTGCTATTACTCTCATCTCACAAAAGTGAAATAAAGCAAATGGCCGGGTATCTATATAGACATGTCAACGACCCTTTTTAAGGATTAAGGGTCAAGCATTAGTCTGTGGAGGTGTTGAACGGATACACTATTTTCTACAATGTTAAGCTTATTATCAACTATCAAGTGTAATTTGGAAATTGGGTATTTTAAACTGAGGAATATGTTCAAATTAAAGAACAACAAAAAGAGGCTACGTTGAGCTCGTGTAAAATATTATTCGTCAGTATATGTGAATAAGTCCTCTTTTAACACTTTCCACGCGGTTATTAGTTTTACCATATTATACACAACAGATTTCTTAGAAATGTAGCCCGGCTTGTCTAAGCTTTGATTTAAGCAAATGGCACTCAATTTAAATTTTGTTATCAGATCATGATCATTATTTTTATATATTACTTTCTACACTAATACAATCATAATACAGATTTCATAAGACAGAAACTAAGTCTACAAATACAATCAAAATGAACACGACATACATCAAATTTCTAAACACAACTGATCAGTACACATACAATAATCGTTGGCGCGCAAAATCCAAATTCAAAAGGGCACTCTCCAACAAGGGACTATAAAACAAACAGGATTTTAACCTGGTATATCCAATGTTAATGGAAAGGGATCAAATGTCATGTGGTTTGCAGGTCGCTGTATGTAGCAGTTGGTAATCCATAATGTCGGTGATCTCTAAGTAGGGTCATCAAGATTTACGTCCATATCCATCTCATTAATAGTTCATCTAAGATCCATCTGAGATCCTGAGAGAAGTAGGAAAAGACAAAACTACACAATAATACTACATTCTACTTAACTAGTCTTCGAGTGACAATTCAATCCTGCAGTCCCGAAAGTCAGAAATATAAATTTGCAAAACTATGAATGTATGCTTATGGTGATTGGCCGTTTCACCAACTGCACAATTCATGTAATCGGAAGTTCATCAAGTTTTATCATGAAGTAAGAAACTGCAGAATCAATTAAGCTACAAACATTTATCTATTTAAACGTAAAGATCTGCCAGTCTCTATACTGGAGAAATAATACTAATAAGGCCTATCAATCACGTGTCCAATCTTAATCCTCGGGTTCATTCAGATTCTAATTAAGTTAAATACATTAGAACATTATTTATTTATTTATTATTAAGCAGTGCTATCAATTAATCTTAAACTCATCATTTAATCAGGATACAATGATTATTTATGAAACAGTGTCATTACAATAAACATTATTTCAAACTAAGAAACCCATTTATTTATTCATGGTATAAATACTGCGCTTTACCTCCTCATTTGGAAGTAAATAGTACAGAACATTCCTATTAAAATCCCTTATGTGGTTGCTAAGATACAACCTATATTCTGGCAGGCTCATATGGACAACAAATTAAACTCTTGGCCTAGCAATGGTAAAGTATTGAACTTGACCCTTATTGAATTACAACAAGTTTGCATTAACACACAAACTGGTATACTTGCATCATAAGTATACAAATTACTTTTACAGAATCACATAATTTAGTATCATCAGATATTGAAACATTAATTAAACATTTTAATAAGTTAACGAGTGACGTCCAGCATTAAACAAGTTCAAGATACAACATTCATGATAAGGCACTTATATACAGGATCGGTTTCAGTTTTGTTAACGAAAGTACAAAACAATCTAGAATAATCTTAGTTCATGGGACACGCCCTAAATCCATGTAGAAGAAAGTCACATTAATCTACATTAATCATAATCAGTTTCTAGAGAATCAAACAGTAATACAGAACCAAAGTATAGGGGTTACTCAAATCAATTAAAATAAGAGATACATTTTACTCCTCTTCCTTGGGGAGGAAGAAGTTCTATACCGAGACTAACTCGCGCGCCAAGCCATGTCTCGAGGCTCACATTACATAATCAAAGCTCCGGCTTTATCGTCATAAAGCAAATCAAGTTCAGGCTTTATCGTAATAAAGCAATCAAGGTTCCAGCTTTATTGAAATAAAGCAAATCAAAATCAAATCAAAGATTCATCAGATGCATGTACGAAATTATGCATCGCTAGGTTCATCGTGTTTCTTACAAATATAACATTACTTAATGGAAAGATAAATACATTATAATATAATTAAACTCAATTCACCTGAGAGCCAGGTTCAACATTCCATTAAATAAATGAATTGTTCTGCAGAACAGTATATATCAAAACTATCAGTAAACACATTATGTGTGATTGTGTTGTTCTACGGTGCTAGTCATATGTTATTCAGGTTTTGTGTTATGCATCTCATGGTTAAAGCTTGTGAGTGTGTCCTGATCGCCAGGTAGATCCAGAGTGAGTGCTCCAGAAATCGGGAGGGCCTTAGTGATGACTCAGCGACCCAAGACAAGTTTGGGAGAGAGATCACTAAGTTCATCCTAAATCAACAGAGGGCACTGTTGCCTAAATTTAACAGGGTTACAGAAATCTTTCCCAACTTTCAAGAATTACTGAACCAAAACTAGGCATGTTTGTTCTTATTGTAATGCATTTCCCATGGAGATTCCAAATGCGATGATAAAACTAAATAATGTTGACATTTTTGAAATATTTTGTGACATTTTGGAACTGTCGTCTGTAGACGCCTGCCACGTGGAAAGCATTCATACATGTAAAAAATGTCCCACTGGAATTGGTTATCACTGCATATCTTCACGTAATAAATAATATCGCATACATACGATCAACCGTTTTCTAGCAAGTATTTACTTGCAATGTTGTTTTAAGACCAATACCTTCAGGGTATAAATAGGTTTATTATTTTATTCGTTTCATATGCCAGATATTGTTATGATTGTCAAGTTCTTCGCAGGTTTTTAATGCACTGGACGTGTTCATATGCCACCTGACAGCTTCAGACTTCAATGCGACAAATGTCGAAGTTTCTTTACAACGTTGTCTGTTTTTATCACGTCCATAGGAGGCTTTTGCCAGCCTGTACCAGCCTGTATCAGCCTGTGTAACGGCAAAGAAGATTTGTTGTGCAGTCTAGCATGCTTAGCACCACCACAGTGCCAACAAGGCGTTTCCCAAAAAACAAACAGTGCAAAACATGTGTTAAAGTAATTAGCAAATGCAAGACATCTGACGCCCGTCCTATACGAGTAATATTTGGTACAAATAGGCATAACTTACGAAGTTGAATCTCAACTAAGCATCCCATCATACATTGTATTTTCAATAGATAAAGGATCTTGAAGAAAAACAAAGAGAGAACTGAATTGAAATCACATCAATTGTACTACTTGCACCAGTATTTTCTGTTTAGCAACACTTATATGTCTTTTGTTGCGATATAATGCCAATTGAAACCAGAGGTAACCAGTGGTCATGTGATGAAAACGATGCATCTTCTTTGGTGCACGGCATAATATGTTAACAAATTAAGTCTTAACATGCTCAAAGTACAGGGTGTTTAAAACAGTCAGTTGACGACAACATTTCTTTTCATAAATTTTACCAATTTTGACTTAAAAATACATGGTGCATGAATATTTATCAACTATTTTTAAGGTCAGACTGTTTTTATCATGTCAGTATACATGTATTCAAGTTTACCGATACTATATTCCGGAACATCCTCTTAACAGGTATTGCGGACATTGATATTCGACGTGAGGTGCTAGGCACTGATGCCATACTCGGACGCGCGGTAAACGACGTCATTGCCATTGTCGAGAGCAAAGAAATGGCCAGGAATGCCTTGCCCACAACCGCGGCTGGAATATCCTCCTTCCGCCGAGAAAAAGCCACCCCAACAGGCACGCAGCCGACCCCGACCGTAACCGAACTGCCATGTACCCTGACTGCAAACAGACATTGTCCCTGTTCTCCGAGGGTGCTCGAGGCTTGAACACTAGACCCATGGTCAGTGCATCAAGTGCTACAGGGCGCAGCGGAGTAGCCGCGGGGGAGCTACCCGACGCAGCGAGGCATCTCAGCGCAACGACAATTCTACACGCAATAACACCCAAGTTTCCTCTGCATCCGAAACTGGGGTGATATTCGCACAAGTGTCGGCATTGCACGAAACGGGATCAAACCACCAACAGCCACCCTTACGCACTAATAACCGCCACCGTCGCCATCGACGACGCCCCCGCCGCAAGCAAACGCAGTCGGTACCACGTTCTACCCAAGTTCACGAAGGGTGCATGGCGCAGGGCCCGCTTCTTGAACCATCCGGAAGTACAGCTACACATGTCAGTGAATCATTTGGACTATCAAGCTTTCGGACGACGCTGTCCTACCACCACACCTACAACCATCACAGCGATGGCCGACACTGGAGCCCAATCTTGCCTCTGGTCAATGGACGGTTTTTTGGCTGCTGGATTCCTTGCATGTCCACGTAGACCTAATCGCAGCCAACAAGTCTCCTATCACCATAGACGGCGCTATCATTGTGCGTCTACAAGGAGTGCCCCTGAGCGATGACAAGAAATCGTGCGCCACCATGGTATATGTAAGCAAGGCAGCTCATGGATTTTACCTGTTTTGGGAAGCCATGATGGATCTTGGAATAGTATCGCACGACTTCCCCTCAGTTGGAGCAGCTGAACTTCAGCCCAACGTCCACTCAACATGCTCAAGGAGGATCACCCTGCAATCAACGCCGGTTGCTCCGCACCATCTTCAAATGAGACGGGCCCGTGTTCTTGTCCACCACGTACAGTGGTTCCCGATCGGCCCATTACGGCCGGTGGAGGTACACCAGAGCGCCCCAAGGCTTCCTATCATCCGGTGACAGATACAACCGCCGTTTTGACGCTATCCTCTCTGATTTCGACGACAAGGAGCGTTGCGTCGATGACACCATCCACTACGACACTAGCCTCGAAGCACATTGGTGGAGAACCATTGACTTCCTAATTCGTGTTGGCCAGTCAGGAATAGTTCTCAATCCAGACAAATTCCGTTTCGCACGCAGAGAGGTTGATTTTGCAGGCTTTCGGATCTCGTTCTTAGTTAACCAGGTCGCCAACTATGCACAACTACGCGACACCATGGCGCCCTTCAAACCATTCCTCAGCCCAAAGGTCCGCTTCGAATGGACTCCTGCGCTTGATGAAGCCTTCAATACGTCTAAGGGTGCCATCGTTGACGCCATCCACCGCAGCGTAGAGATATTTGACCCTACGAAGAGAACCTGCCTACGCCCAGATTGGTCATGCAAGGGCATCGGATACTTCCTATCACAGAAGCACTGTGCCTGCGAGTCCCGCATCCCTGACTGCTGCGATGATGGATGGATGGACTCGAACAGTCGAAATACTTTACTCAGGGATGCAATGACCTTCTCGTTGTCACTGATCACAAGCCCCTGGTCAAGATCATGGGAGACCGTACTCTCGATGAGATTCCCAACTCCAGACTCTTCCGCCTCAAGCAGCGTACACTACCATGGGCTTTTGAGATCGCACATCTCCCCGGCAAGACGAATACTGCCGTTGACGCCACGTCCCGACACCCCGTAAGCAACTTTGCAGAGCTATCTAGCCTCACACTACACTCAGCACAAGATGATGCCGAATGCGCCATGACTGCTGCCATCCGTCACGAGACGCAGAACATAACAGCATTGACATGGGAACGCATTGCCTCTGAGACCGCAACCTATGATGATTATCCTGTCACGCGCCAGCTTATGGATGCACCGGCTTCGGGGATGCACACCGTACCGCGAATGACGGGCTAGCCGCATTCTGGCAATACCGAGAGTCGCTCCATGTATTGGATGGTGTCATCTTGTTCAGTGACCGTGTCGTTATCCCATCATCCCTTCGTGGCGAAGTTCTCCAGACACTCCACTCCGCCCACCAAGGCGTCACGTCCATGGAATCGCGTGCTCGCGCTATCGTGTTTTGGCCGGGAATGACAAAGGACATTCAGTCAGCCCGCGAAAGATGCACAGCATGCAACCGGAACGCCCCATCACAAGCTGCATTGCCCCCTACACTATCGTCAGTCCCCGCAACACCATTTGAATCGATCTACGCTGACTTCTTTGACTTCGGTGGATGCCACTACCTAGTCGCCGGCGATCGTCTATCTGGATGGGTCGAAATCTTCAGAGCACCGCATGGTACCACCCAGGCTGGAGCGCAGGGCCTGATCGCTGCTCTCCGAACATTATTTGCCACGTTTGGCGTTCCTGAGGATATCTCGAGTGATGGAGGACCAGAATTATCTGCTTCCGCAACTGCCGGCTTCCTTACACGATGGGGAGTCCGTCACCGTGTGTCATCTGCCTACATCGCTCAATCGAATGGCCGCGCCGAAGTAGCAGTCAAGAAGGCGAAGCGCACCCTGATGGACAATGTTGGGCCCACTGGTTCCCTTGATAATGACGGTCTCTTACGGGCACTACTCCAATTGCGCAACACTCCGGATCCTGACTGCAACATCTCACCGGCGGAAATAGTCTTCGCCAGACCTATACGCGATGCCTTCTCATTTGTCAGCCGACAGAACAAGTTCACCAACCCATCCATTCGCACTACCTGGCGCGAAGCATGGGCACTTAAAGAAGATGCAATGAAAGCCCGGATGCCACGCTCACTTGAAGCCCTCAACGCTCACGCAAGGCCCCTTGCACCACTATCGCTGGGCAACCGCGTGTTCCTGCAGAACCAATACGGTCCGCATCCTACAAAGTGGGACAAATCCGGCACAGTCGTCGAGCTAAGGGACCATGACCAATATTGGGTGAAGGTTGATGGATCTGGACGCTTATCGCTAAGAAACAGGCGCTTTTTACTCAAGTTTACTGTATTTTGATCACAATTCTAAGCAAGAATAATGAAGCTTCCTATCGGCAAGCGGCGGAGTTTTGTCCCTGGTACAATGGGTTTTCCATTTTAGCTGCTACTGTTGTCTGGTCACTGAAAGTGGCCATATGCTTTGTTTTCACTTTCTACTTACTGATGAGGAAATCACAGATTCCAGAAATCACATTTGGCGTATTCTGTACAACTACAAGACTACAAAAGCAAATGCATCTTTAAATTGTATTTTGATCAACAATTCTAACGAGAATAAGTTAACCGGTGATTTTACTTCTTTCTGTAAGCAAGGATAATACATAGTATTTCCCATAGTGATCTATTTTACCTCAAGAAAACACAAGATGACGATTGTGTGTGATGCAAGGGAACGTGAAGTGCTGAACTACCTAAAGGGCTTAAATACAACTCGATATAAATGAATCTGCTTGGTTTTAGAGCAATCGTTATAAACTGATGTGCTGTTTTACAGAGAGAACTAAATAAATATGTTTCCCGTAGAGCCTAATTTGGAGTTTATTTGGAAAAGTTTACTTTTCTTCTTTCGATTCAATATTTTAAGCAACTCGTACTCAAATCAAATAGCTTCTTCTTTGGAAATCTTAAATAGAATTCAAAATGTTTAAAAATGAATGATTGCTTTTTGCTATATCTATTGTCCATTGCTGATTGTTATAATTACCTGCTAAATATTTTGGGCTGAAATGTATTGCTAAGATATTCCTCTACATGAATTATGGCCTCTATGATACACCGTACTTCAAACTTCCCCTAAGCCTGACTAACTATCTGCAAGAGTATGCGTCAGAGAATCACATCGAAAACAGTGGTATGCACCTAAAAGCCGTCAAATTTGGCTCAAATATGTCACTAGCATTGCACGATATTTGTGCGTTGCGCGTAATGCTGTGGTAACGCGTCGCGTGCACTATACGCACACACGGGCGGGCAAATAATAGAGTAAATAATGTTGTGTCTTATCTTACAATAAATCTGGAAGGGTGTGTGGGGGTGTGTTTGTTATCCTTATTTCTCCGTTAGTTGGGATCAAAGTGGCGCCTAATTCGCATGAAAGATAGAGGAAATAACGGGACTAAGTGTGTTAAAATATATTTCAGTGAAATTGGTTAACAATTGGCTCCAAAAACAGCAAAAAACTCTCGAATTTGGCTCACAAATGCCACTTGAATTGCACGATATTGTGCGTTGCGCGTACTACCACGTAATCATACCGTGGTAACACGTCGCGTGCATGTTTGCGCAAGGGCTCATTGCCGCGGTACTATACGCACTCCCATAGATAAGCGGGGCTTACCCGTAAGCTGTAGGATTTCTGTGCGCACTCCTACACAAGACGCATTTTATAAGCCACACGGGAAATGGTTATAGGCCTGTTAGAGGTATGTGGTGGTGACATGTCTTGTGGGTGTAAAACCACGAGAAATAGTTTAGGATCGGCCTAATAGTGATGTGGCACAAGTAGCGTTTTGTGGTGGTTAATAAAGCAACCTGATTTCCGAGGGTTAATGAAATAATGCGGTTTTCTGACCTGGTTTGTGTGTGGGGGAAGGGTTGTAGGGGATTTATGTGGTTTCAGAGGTACCGAGGGTTAATGAAGTAATGCGGTTTGAGAGGTAAGGTTAATAAAGGAACCACGGTAAATGGTTTAGGAAGGTGGGTTATGATTATAAATCAACCTGGTTTGTGGGTTGTGTGGGGGTGTGGGGGTGCAGGGGGTTATGTGGTTTCAGAGGTAGGTAATGTGGTATAACCATCTAGCGGGGACCCGAGCGTATCGAGGGTACGCTAGTAAATAATTATAAGCCACGGGAGATAGAGTAGGCCTGTGGGGGTTTATAGTGAAGTGAGGGTGGTATCGGGAGGCTCATGAAGTAATGCGGTTTGAGATAGGTAGGTGGTTAATAAAGTAATGCGGTTTGAGATAGGTAGGTGGTTAATAAAGTAATTTGGTATTACACATGGGAGGGCCATGCGGTAATGAAATAATATGGTTTATTTTAAGAATAACCCATGGGATATAGCCTTGATTTAAGGCGCAATTGCTGGATATCACTTTATATATAGCCTATACAAATAATACTAGTACCAGAAAAGACCCAACCACACATAACTCTCTATCAGCCCCTGATCCACCTGTTAAACTTGTCGATGCTTATAATTTTCCCGGGCCGGTCGGTTCTCGGGGCGAGTTCGGTTTTCGGATGTAGCAATTTCATAATATGACAGCCCATATGTGCGAGTTCAGTTAGGGAAGACGTCAAAACTCGACCGCCCGTTGACCGCCGGTTACGGGCGGTTCCGCCCGGTTCTTTCAGGTCAAATGTTTTACTGGTATATGAATATTCGCGCATGCAACACTGAACAGCTGCCGGTTGAATTAATGCTGTAACCGGACCAATTTACACTATCAATCTGTTACTTTGCGGTTATAATAGCTCTCTCTATAATCGTTCTATAAAAAAACCCATTCATAGACTTTCGGTATTGATTTTAAAAAGTTAATTGAGCTATAAACAGATTGAAAAAGCCAACCCCAGCGAAAATCAATAGCTGCATTGTACTGGTTGTCAACTGAGCCCATTACTTCAAGATTGTATTACTCACGCGTGTGACGAGGCACTATCAACCTGTCGTGTTCACCAGAGTGTAACTATTTGACCTCATTATGTGTGTATATTATAACAGACGACACGTTTTGTGAGAACCGGGCGGAACCGGCCGTAACCGGCGGTTGCCTGGCGGTCGAGTTTTGACGTGATCCCTTACGCAGTGATTGTAGTGTCAAAAATCAGTCTTTCTTTGAGGGAGAGTAGAGGTCTAATATTGGGAGATTATCTGTATGTAAGAGTATCTTTGCTGCCCAAAGACTTGCAGCAAGTCTAATGGGATATAGCTTGGGTATGTTGTTAATGAAGTAATATATGGTATAAGCCACGGAAGGGCTGATAACGGGAGATGGCTTTGGTAAGTAATTAGAGAATAAAGGTATTGTTTTTAGACCGTACCCGTGTTATATTGTCTGACATAAATGCGGAAGATATTATTATTTTGCAAAAAATAATACTGCCGAACGCATTTATGTCAGACAATATAACACGGGCACGGTCTAAAATCAATACCTTTATTCTCATTCTTAAACAATCATACTGAAGCCATTTATCCGGGCATTTATCAAAGAAATAAGTGCAATTTATTGTCCACATTTGACAACTTTTACCCCTTCTAGGATCGAATAACCCACAAACATACCATCCAATCCCATGCGATGAGTACACCATGCGTAATCGTCGCGTCGCCGGCATAAACGCAGGAAAGGCGGCAAAGACGCACTGCAGAAGTGCGCGTTATGGAGCAAACCACGCATTGTTCGGACGCACTGTTAAAACGTAAGCCCCACCTCCCCGTGTTAAGTTGTCTCATCTAAATGTCGCCGATTTCTCTGAGAACCAATGAGATTGCTTACACTTTCTTAGCTGTTTAAGAATGTGGTTTAAGCAATGGGGGTGAACGCATGTACATTTTTATAAGTATTAGCCACAGGATGTGGATTGGGGTACGGGGTGTAAAGTAATACGGCTTCTTATATAAAGTAGGGTCCCATACCACAGGAAATTCTTTCCGTTCCTAGCCTTAGCAGGAATAGAGCATTAAATATCTGCGTTTTGAGAATGGAGTATGAGATGCTTTATCATCGACTAGTATTATACAGGACTAGCGGTATGCTCATGCGCTACGAGGCTACCGCGCCGCCAAAAGGTCAGAATGTTGAATGTAAAATAAATTAAAAATAAATTTCATTGGTTCGCACCGCTATTCGCAGTAACGCGGACAGGGGGAGTCTGAGGGGGAATGTGTCCCCTTGGAATTTTTGTTTTTGTTTTGAATTTTCGCACCCATTTGGTGCGATTTGGTGTGTAATTTTGACCAATATTTTATTGAAAAGCCTTCATTTCCAATCAATATTGGCTTATTATCAATATCATTAAAAATTGGATTTTTTTTTTTGTCTCCATTTAATTTTGAAAAAATCAAACAACACGGCGTAAGGTTTTGAAATTGCGATTAAATTAAAAAGGATTTGCGCGTAGCGCGAAAATATTGGCTATTGTAAAAAGAATGGTTTAACAAACCGTTCCTGAAGCCATGTTGGTAAGCTTGACTGATAATTATATACCAAAAATGTCTATTTTAACACTAAAAAGTTCCAGAAAACGTTTCAGAAGCCATCTTGTTCCAATTGAATAACAAAGTAGTATAAAAATAATAGGCGCGGAGCGCGCAAAAATTTGCTATTGTAAAAATAAAGGTTTAGAAAAACGTTCTTGAAGCCATCTTGTTAAGCTTGAATAATAAATAAACAGTGAAACTAATGCGCGCATAGCGCACAAACAATGTATATTTTAACACTAAAAAGGTTCAGAAAACGTTTATGAAGCCATCTTGTTAAAAGAAAGGCTAAAAAAACCGTTCCTGCTGAAACCATTTTGTTAAGCTTGAATAATAAAACATTCCAACTGATTCGCGGGTAGCGCGCAAAAATGTGTTATTTTTACACTGAAATGGTCCTGAAAACGTTCCTGAAGCAATCTTGTTAAGCTTGAATAATAAAACATTAAAAATAATTTGTTCAAAAGCTGGTTATTTTAACACTAAAATGGTTCTGAAAAACGTCCATGAAGCCATTTTGTTTCAGCTTGAATAAAAAAAAAATGAAACAAATTCGTTCGAAACGTGCAAAAATGTCTAGTTTACTAACTAAAATGGTCCAGAAAACGTTCCTGAAACATGTTGTTATAAAGCTTGAATAAACATTGAAACCAACTCGCGCGCAGCGCGCAAAAAAATGGCTATTTTAACACTCATTTTATTTTAAAGCTCTAAAAAAACCGTTCCTGAGCGTACAAACTGTCAGTATTTTAACTAAAATGGTCCAGAAAAACGTTCCTTAAGCCCTCTTTTTATAACTTGAATAAAGAAACATTGAATCTAACTCGCGCGAAGTTTTGTCACTAAAATGGTCTAGAAAACGTTCCTGAAACCATGTTGTTAAGCTTGAATAGTTAAACATTGAAACTATACGCGCAAAAAAATGGCTTCTTTTGAGGGGGTGGGGGTGGGGGAGGGGTGGGGGGGGGGCATCGTCGCCACCCAATGGCGTATCCAGGACTGTTTTGATGGGGGGGGGGGCAACAAAACCTGAAGCCATCTTGTTGATCTTAAATATTGAAAAGTTGAATCTTATACGCGCGAAGCTCGCAAAAATTGTGATTTTAACACTAAAAAGGTACAGTATGACTTTTTGACGCTCCCCACATAATATTTAGTATAGAGAAATTGGTGTGGTTTGAGGGCCATTATAATATAAAAACCTCTAGAAAATATGCGCGTAGATCGAAAAAAAACACTAAAAGGGTCATGAAAAACTGTCCTGAAGCCATCTTGTTAAAGTTAAATAATGAAATATTTAAACCAATACGCGCGCGTAGCACGCAAAAAAATGCATTTCTAACACTAATAGTCCAGTATGATAATAACGTCCCCCACATAATACTTTCAATTTCTGGTGTGGAGGGTCATAATAATGTAAAAAAACTCTTAAGTTTTAACTAAAATGGTCATGGAAAACTGTCCTGAAAGCCATCTTGTTAAGCTTAAATAATAAAATATTAAAATTAATACGCGCGCGAAGCGCGGAAAAAAATTGCATTTCTAACACTGATGGTCCAGTATGATAAGAACTAAAATTGGTCTTGGAAAACTGTCCTGAAGCCACCTTGTTAAGCTTAAATAATAAAATATTGAAATTAATACGCGCAAAGCGCGCAAAAATTGGCATTTCTAACACTTAAAGGTAGATGACCCGATCACATTTTCGTAACACAGAATTATTTCAAACATACGGAGATTTTCATATCATATGAAAGCTCGTATTTTTCTCATCATCATACTGAAATTTGATGGCCTAAATCGGTATAATTACGGAGAAATCGATGAAATAACGTCGAATTACCGCGAATGGTGGTATACCACCGATATAGTTTGTGTACAACTCAATGGGTACAGTTCACAGCATCTTGTGCGTCTAAAATAAGAACCATTAGAGCTATGCAACTCAAACTTTGGAACACGACATTTTTAAGGATGACCTTTCATGTAGAATAGAAAACTTCAAGTTGAAAATTGGAAATGTGATCGGGTCATCTACCTTTAAATAGTCCAGTATGACGTTTTTAACGGCCAAACATAATATTTAGAATATTTGGTGTGTTTTGAGACCCATTATAATGTTGAAACCTGTTGAAAAAGTGAGCGCAAATCGAGCAAAAAACCACCAGTTTTTGTACTAAAATGGTCCAGAAAAAACGTTCCCGAAGCCCTCTTGTTAAACTTGAATATTGAAACATTGGAACTAATACGTGCAAAGCGCGCAAAAATTGGCATTTTTAACACTAAAAAAGTCTAGTTTAACGTCCCTCACATTAAAACACACACCGTGACAATGATGGGGGGGGGGGGGCACTCCCCGCTTGCATTGTCTATGCTCGTTACCCTTCCTCCTTATCTTCCTTTTTATTTTTTACTCTTTTGCCAATGGGGGTTACGCCACTGGTGATTCAGAGGGCCAAGCTGTTGGGTTTTAACTTGCATGGATGACCTAAAACTCTCCTTGCTATCAATATTTACTTTCCTTATAAAACACTCACATGGTTCAGAGACGTAGAGTTAAAGTGAGAGACACTAATAAAAGCTCCCGGCCTCTCCTCCCCCACCACTCCTCCGCCTCTCCTTCTCCCCCTCCCTTCCTCCTCTCCCTTCCCCTCCCCTTCTTCTCTCCTCTCCTCTCCTCCCCTCTTTTTTTTACCCTCTGGGGACCCGGGGGCTTGAGCCCCCAAAGCCCCCCCCCCCCCCCCCTGGGCACGCGCCTGTAAACCTTTTCAACACTCATGTGTTGTTTCATTTTGTAGGTGTTCTGGTAGGCCCTACTTACTAGCGGCAGTCCGTGCGAAGCACAGGCATCCCGCTAGTATCCTTGAATTTCCTACGTGACATTTGACTTTCTGGTAAATTATTCTTTCATGAACATCAAAGAAGGTTGAGGTAAGAAAATACTTGTTGTGTAACATAGTGTTTTGGGTCGTCTGACACATGTATGTACTAAATATTGTATAATGAAAGGTCTAATTTCAGCCATGTGATTGTGTTTATTATATCTTGATAGGTCTGATTTCAACCATATGTGATAGATTTTACTATCATTATGGCTGTAAAAGAATGATGTGATGATATAAAACAAATATTGAATGCTTTTTGCTTGTGCAATAGTAAAACTATATCACTCGGTTCAATTTAAATTATTCGATTACGCTCGGCTTCGCCTCGTGCAATGGAGAAAAAAAAAATCCAAATTTGATCTTGGGATATAGTTTGTACTATGACAGGCGAGGGCATTCAATATTTGTATACTATCACATTATTAGTTATCCCCTGCATGTTCACACAATACGGAAAAATACCTATGGTTTGGCATGGCACAAACCATAGGTATTTTTCCGTATTGTGTGAACATGCAGGGGATCACGAATTTATCGTTTAGTCTCATTAAAAAAAAAAATTAAATACTCGCGGAAACTAAACGTCAAACAATACTAGTATCTAGTTAGAGCAAGGCGCTGAATTCTCTTCCCTTCCTTACCTCCGTAAAATTCAACCCTTTAACAGGCTCTGCGCCATCGCCTCTGTCCATAACATCATCGCGAAAAACATGTCTGGTTAGGTTATATGCAGATCATTTATTTTTTGGCGTGGGTTAGACCTTTTTGCGGTATATTTCGGCCTCAGAATGTAACAGAAATCGACTCGGTTGCATTTAAATAAATCATCCGCCATCTTATTTGTTTATCGTATTTTAAGCAACTCTTCCACAGACGCAAAGCAATCGCTTTACACGTAATATCATTTCGCGCCATCTGGTAACGCGGTTAATCGACGATATGAAATATATCGTGTGGTTTGAGTTGTTGTTTACACGATATGGATCAGATTTCATACGTGTTAACCAATGAGATTGAAGTATGTACACTTACTAAACGATAAGGCTTGAAATGATGTATGTGAAATAATTATATAAAGCAATATGAAACAGATATTATATGCCTTTTTATTTATTCAATAATAAAACTATATCAATCGGTACAATTTGGATTGTTCCATCACACTCGGTTTCGCCTCGTGTAATGGCAAATTCGACATTGTAATATAGTTTTTACTCTCACATTCTATACATGCAATAGTTGTATTCCATATCACATCGTAACTCAGCACTATAATCCATAGAATGAAGACACCCATAGAAATAATCCAATACAGTGAAACCTTACAAAGGGTTGATTAACGTATAGGTGTTGCTACAGTACAGAAAAGCTATTATTTCAAGATACTTATAAATATTGTTATTACGTTACTGTTGCCGGTTATTTGAAAGTCACAGCTAATACTCAAAAAGAAGTTTGAAGCGTTGTATATAGGTATTAATAGATATATCTTATAATAATATACGTTATTCGTAATTGGCGATTTCATGTCAAAGAGGGAGACATACTCGATGTCACGCCAAAAACATACAATCTCGTACTTTTACTGCAATATAATAAACTGTGAACTTCTACATTTTCCTAGATAGTGTCGGTTTCCAGCAAACATTTCATTTCAAACTAGTGAAATAAATAGTTTATATACGTTCAAGTTTATTTCACGAATGTAATAAGGTCAAATATGAACAGCTCAGAAGTATGAAGATTCTTTATGATTAGTGCAAAGTTCACCACATTGAAAAACTACATCACTCTAGTCTCGGCTCCATAACTAGACTCGTTTTCGGAGCACTAATTGCTCTGAGCATGCCGCAGTTGGATAGCACGGCCTCTTTTGACGTAAGTGCGCCAATTACGAATAACGTCTATACAAACGCCAGTACTTAAAATGATACTATCATTCAACACTACGACGATAGAATTATTGTGAATAATATACAAAACTGAACGGTAATGTGTCAAGTAGTGCATCTAGTACCAATTTACTGATATATATTATCATAAAACAAGTAATACTCATTAAATCTAAATTAAGCATGAAGAGGTACATGTAAGTGTCACTATTTAAAACATTTTAAAACTATGCTGTAGGCCTATAAAAGTTACTCAAGTTAATTAAGCACCTGAGTACTTGAATTCTCAATTTACCAAATTGTCCAACACTCACAGATACAATACCAGGGGCAGTGCAACAAATTTTCTGGTTCCCAAAGCTAAAGGTCAGCAGTGCAATACATTTTTCTTTACTGGTATTCGGGAATGGAACTTACTACCAACTCAGGTTAAAACATCCAAAACCCATGGGCAGTTCAAAAAGACAGTAAAGAGTCACTTTCTATCTTGATTTTTCATCCATTTTTATATGCAGTTGTTTCATAAAAAGTGCAATATTAATTTGTGTGCAAATATATATGTTTTTATAATGTGCTGTTTTAATAAGGACCCCAATGGAAATAAGCCCTTTTTTGGGCTATCCTTGGCATTATATACATGTATATGTTTTCTTGTATTAATATGTTGTGTTAATTTTTGTAAGTTTTTAAAATTTGTATATTTGATCTGATGTATTGTATCTCTGTGTCTTGATATGCCAAATAAAACTAAACTAAACTAAACTAAACTCTCTACTCTTCACGAATATCCGCGCGAATAAGCCAAATAATCGCCTCGAACCCCTGCGATATCCGCTAGTATTTAACGCAGTAGTTTTCTGGTTGTGGTCCCGGTAGATGACCTGAAATGAAGGCCAATAGATGTATACATAATTATTATGTTGTTATGAATCCAATTTCATTTTGTTTAAAAACTTTAAACGTACTGTAGACTTATTGTGGGTTTTTTAATCGACATTAAAGAATTAGCCAATATTTTCAGTTAGAAAATATAATACTCAGAGAACCAAATACGCAAATGCTAAAACAATATCCTCTTAGCAATAGGCCTACATAGGGGGAAATAATTAGAGAATAAAGGTATTGTTTTTAGACCGTACCCGTGTTATATTGTCTGACATAAATGCGGACGATAGTATTATTTTTATAAGTAGAACAACGACGCCGCAGGCGGAGTTGTTCTACGCAAAAAAATAATACTCCTTTATTCTCATTCTTAAACAATCATACTTTAGACATTTATCAAAGAAATAAGTACATTTTATTGTCCACATTTGACAACTTTTACCCCTGCTAGGATCAAATAGCCCACAAACATTCCATCCAATCACATGCGATGAGTAAACCATGCGTAAGCGTCGCAGCGCCGGCATAAACGCAGGAAAAGCGCTAAAGACGCACTGCAGAAGTGCGCGTTATGGAGCAAACCACGCATTGTGAAGGTCGGGCGCGCTGTTAAAACGCCCCACCTCCCCGTGTTCTATTGTCTCATAGAGATGTCGCCGATTTCTCTGAGAACCAATGAGATTGCTTAAACTTTCTTAGCTGTTTAAGAATGGATGACATACAATGGCACTAGTAATTTCTTCAGGAATAATATACTTTTCACTCAAATGTTGCACAAATAAACAAGAATATGCATGCATATTTCCTCATTGCAGGAATGTTCAAGCAGTCTCTGAACTCTGAATGGGCCCACATATGATATTGTCACGTATTATGAACACATTGCATTTCTAGTTTGAGTTCTAGTACACTGTACATACCATGCTCATCCAGTAAATCGTTGCAGATTGCCCGCCATTCTGAGGTTGCCGTAAGCTTGTCAAAAGCGTCATTCCACCATTCTACCAAGCCGCTGTCTTTACGGACCATGACGGAATCACCTGCCTGCAGACACGATGTAATATCATCTGACGCTACTTCTGTACGTTCATCAAGAGCTGGAAAACCTTCCTTGTAGTCAAATAAGGCATCAATCTGGAGACAAAAAATGGGAAATGTTAGGTATTTTCAGTAGGAGATAGAGTTCATCCTTCGTTATTAATATGTTACAATTATATTAAGAGTCTCTTTTTGACTTTTTGAAGAAAAAATTGTCAGCAATGAAAATTTGTCAATGAAATAATAATATGTTAATAATCCCATGAAGTGATTTAAGTTTGACATTTATGAGTATATCCTTGGACTTTCGGTTTTGGAAGAAAACTGACATGGCGACGAAGGTGTTTAGATCAAGTATTTTCGATGAAGTTTTCATAAGAAAAATGTGATTTATTTCTTGAGTCCATAGCATTGATCTCATCATTCAATTACTAAGGCCACTAGCATGACATTATGACTCTATAAAGCCAGCTCAGTTTCACGATAACGTTACAAGCTATCTATGATTAACATACCGGATGACAATATGTTGCAAAAAAATGCAATATGAGTTAAACAGCCATACACAACCAGATTTGTGATCTCACAGACGACCCACTATGGGCGGCCATCACTGTCAAAAAGGTCAAAAAACAAACAAAGGTCTCAGAAAACAGGTCTCAAAAAACAAGCAAAGGTCTCAAAAAACCAGATAAATGTCTCAAAAAACAGACAAAGGTCTCAAAAAACAAGCAAAGGTCTCAAAAACAGGCAAAGGTCTCAAAAAACAGACAAAGGTCTCAAAAAACAGACAAAGGTCTCAAAAAACAAGCAAAGTCTAAAAAACTCGTAAAGGTCTCAAAATCTGGAAAGGTCAAAACTTACAGAGACGTCTCAAATCGCAATAAGGTCTTATTGTGATTTTTGACCGTAGGCCTATTCCGTTTTTTGACCGTACTGTGATTTTTGACTGTATTGCGTTTTTTGACCTTATTGCGATTTGAGACCGTATTGTGATTTTTGACCTTATTGCGATTGAGACGTCTCTGTAAGTTTTGACCTTTCCAGATTTTGAGACCTTTACGAGTTTTTGAGACTTTGCTTGTTTTTTGAGACCGTTGTCTGTTTTTGAGACCTTTGCTGGTTTTTTGAGACCTTTGTCTGTTTTTTGAGACCTTTGTCTGTTTTTTTGAGACATTTATCTGTTTTTTGAGACCTTTGCTTGTTTTTTGAGACCTTTGTCTGTTTTTTGAGACATTTATCTGGTTTTTTTAGACCTTTGCTTCTTTTTTGAGACCTTTGTCTGTTTTTTGAGACCTTTGCTTGTTTTTTGAGACCTTTTGTTTTTGAGACCTTTGCTGGTTTTTTGAGACCTTTGTCTGTTTTTTGAGACATTTATCTGGTTTTTTGAGACCTTTGCTTGTTTTTTGAGACCTTTGTCTGTTTTTTGAGACCTTTGTTTGTTTTTTGACCTTTTTGACAGTGATGGCCGCCCATACCCCACGCACAACCATCTCGTATGGATCAATAAGCTGCGTTTATCGTATTCATCGATCAAAATTAGGCTATTATCTGAAATATTGAGTTCAGTAAACACTTGAACAAATACTTATCACAAGATATGCAAATATCGATTATTAGCTTTGACAAGAGTTAAATCCAACGGCTGGTTTAATTGACCGACATTTTTAGCATTCTATTCACACACACAGCACAATATCAAAAAGATTATATTTTGCATCGCGTGCAACATCCGGTATGAATACCTCTCCGAGAACTATAGTTCAATCAGTTCCAAATTGGCGAAACAAATTTGGTATTATCTCTCCGCGCGCAATTCAAGCGTATGCGTGAGATTATAATCACACGCACGCGATTAGGGTCGCACGAACGCGGGGAACGCATATGATGCACAGTGCTGTATTTCTTCGCTGCTGTAAAGAGGTTTCGCCAATTTGAAGCTGATCAAACTATACGCTACTAGCACGGTACAGATGGAACCATTGAAAGCGAGGCGCTCCCTTCACCACGCACTATCACGCCCATCCCGTCACGCGGGTGTGTGCATCGCGACGTGGTTTGGCGCGTGCGTAATGATGGGAGAGCCTCGCTTTCATTCTAAAATGGCGATTGCGTGCAAGTAGCGTATAGAATCGGTTTAGCTTAATAAACAATGAGCGGCAGTCAACTTGGCACTTAAATATTGTGGTAGAGACACCCCTTCTAATTCCTTACCTCATCATTCAAGAGTCCAGCTAAGAGTTGATCACGTCCGGCATAATGTACGATCTGGTCAACAGAAAGGTCCGCGCCCTGTTTAAAATCAAAATATCATCGACAATGTGTAAATTGATATGGAGCAAGACATTGTTCGGACATTGTTCGGACATTTTGCTCGAAACGATTAGGAATATACATTTCTAGGGTAAAAATGTTATTTTTGTTGATAAGCAAGGATTGACCCCATATTATTTAAAGAGTCACAGTAGTTATTCTGGTTTAAAATTGTGAAATAGGGCCTATCCTTGAAGAATAACAATTGACCGGTCAAGATTACAGACCACATTAAATCAATATCGAAAAAGTTCGTGAAGAGCGGTATCATCAAATTGGAGCCCATTGGTATTTGAATTCAGCTGTATGACCATGAAAGTAGTGTTGGGAACCAGCAAGTAGTGATAACCCTGTTTTCCCCGCTTCGGAAAACGTCAATAATTTGAACTGTCTCCGTGAATAAATATGTAAACATGGCGAATGTCATATTTAACCTTCATGTTTACTTTCGTTATGACAATCGTCATTCGTGATAACTACATGTAAGATGTGTCAAACATAGCGCAGGCCTATATTTCATGTTCACATACCGTTATCCTATCCGACTCCCTTGCCACACATAGAGACGAGTATGCCCATCCATCTATGAATCCTATCTTACTATCAGTCAGATCCGTCCAAACAAAACCGGTTTTGCCTTTCTTTACCACAAAGACGACGATGATATCTTGGCTATATGGCTGGGTAAATTTAAAGGTACGTGGTCTGTCATACGTCTTCAGCCACCCTGTATTTAGGGGCAAATTGAAGATTATAAGAACAACAATAACATTAATGGTTAGTGGAGACCAGGAAAATCAGCAAAACGTCAACTAACTTCTTATCGGATCGCTTTGAATACCACAATGAAGAAACTTAGACGTGTCACTTCAGATTTGTATGAAGTAACTTGCTCATCCGCCACAGGCATATAGCTGTCAGCTTAGTGGAGACATGAACCAGAATGGACAGTATTTCGGCATATTCATAGATCTCTATCTGTATGCCATCTCACAGACGAGGTCAAGTAAACGCATTCTTTGAAAAATAAAGATTTTATTTATTTAGTGCTTCCTCTTGCTTTATGTGATCGAGACCTTATATCTCTCCAAAACCATGCCAAAACACACGAAATAGATTGCCGATTGCCAGTGGCATGCATCAAGGAATTTCATTTCATTTCATTTCATTTCATTTCATATTTATTTAGCCAAATCAACATTGCACATCTAAACACATAAATAGATGGAACATACAATAATCAAATATAATAAATATAAAAGACAATAGTAAAAAACACAGACAGAAAGCATGTTGATAAGGGAGCAGTTCCATTTGTACGCGATAAAAATTGCGAGAATGTTCCGGGCCCCGATGAGTTTTTTATCAGGCCCCGATGAGATTTTTAGCGCGTACAGTTGCGAGTAGCAAAGGATTATTTATCATGTAGCGTATTACCGCTTGTTTAAATATAACGAAAGATAAGTGGTCGGTATGTAAATAGAGCTTCGGGTTATTTATTCTAGTTGTAAGGTACAAATTCAGCATTTCATGTTTTTAGAGATAATGTTATTGATTATGGATGTTTAACGTAAATTGTATTATCCTCGTGTATTTGCTAAACAATGTCCCGCTCTATTTGCTAAACATAACCCAGGGTATGGCAGAGGCCTCGTATCGGGCCCCCATGTCTATTTTATCGGGGCCTGATGACTATTTTATCGCGTATCAACTTGAAAAACATCGGGTTCGTCCAAAACATATCAGGCCCCGATATAGTCGCGATAAATTTATCGCGTACAAATGGAACTGTTCCCTAAGACCAACGATAGGCCAAAAAGCCACAAGAGCTTATTTCCATTGGGGTCCTTTCAAGATAACAGCACAAACAAGAGAGCAACAACTAACAAGTCAAGGCATGGTACCCCCCTCCCTCTCTCAATCTGGCTTTCATTGCAAGATGAGATTTTACTTCTTTTTTGAAGTAGGCATAGTATTTCTCGATTTAATATCGCCTGGAAGAGAGTTCCATGCCCCAACCGCAGTACATTGGAAGGTGTTGCTGCCAAGTTGCCCCCGGACCCTTGGAATGACAAATTTTAGGTGGCTATCTCTGGTATTATAGCAATGGATTTCTGATACTTTCATAAAAAGTTCACTAAAATAACCTGGTGAGATGTTATTAAAATTTTTGAAGGCATGGTTCAACTTCATTTGCTTAACTCTATCATCAACATTGAAAAAACCCAATCTGTCAAGTTCAGCCTGGCCAACATGTGTTCTTGAGTCAAAACCAAGAACAAATCTAACAACCTTATTTTGAGTGACCTGAAGTCTATTTTGGAGTTTTTTAGAAAGACCGGAAAACCAAGATAAACAAGAATAGTCAAAATAGCACTGAATCAAAGCTGTAACTAAAGTTTTACGAGTTATTTGATCAAGAAAATGAGCTTGTCTGTATAAAAACCTAAGTCTGGCAACAGCTTTTTTAATAACATTATTAGCAACAGTCTCGCCTGAAAGGCAATTATCCAATGTGATCCCCAAATACTTGACAGATTGGGTAGATTTGATAGGTACATTATTGCACATAACATTAAAATCATTGTGTTTCTTTAAATTCCTCTTTGAGCCAAAAAGAATGGCCTCGGTCTTACCCAAGTGAAGAGACAACTTGTTGTCGATGAGCCACTTTTGACATGACTCTAACTCCTTGCTAAGCTTAGCAGCAATTACATCAGGATCTTTGTCATCAACAAGCAATGCACTATCGTCTGCATAAAGTTCTAGCTTACAGTCCACACTGATAGGCATGTCGTTGATGTAGCAAAGAAATAAAAGCGGCCCCAATACACTGCCCTGAGGCACGCCGCAAGTAATTGACATAGGATTTGAGCTAGTTTTATTAACACAGACAACCTGTTATCTATCACTTAGGTAAGACCTGAACCAATCTATTGACTCAACACCCATAACATGAAGTTTATTGCACAAGATATCATGATTGACCGTGTCAAACGCTTTTTGTAGATCTATTAACACCATACCCGTATAATTTCCCTCAGAAACCTGTGTACGCACGTGATCGGTGAGGTGAATGAGACACGTATCGGTAGAGTAAGTCCCTCTAAAACCAGATTGGTGAGAGTAGAGAAGTTGATGATCGGTTAAATATTGGTTAAGTTGGTTGTTGGGAATTGGCACCTCATTGTAATCGTGCAAATAAAATGGCGTATATTTTTAATTTTACTCACCCACGCATGCGTCGTAGTATCCTCCAAACAAGCCATCACCGCCCTGTGCACGGCCGCCCGGCTGTGAAGTCCAGCATCGCTGAGGAGAATCGTACACCAGTTCACAGTTTTTGCCGGCAATTTGACATACTGTAGATAAACAAAATCGTCATTATGTTAACTAAACAATCACTGACTTAACCCTATTTTGTCTCTTTATTTTGAAAATTACCGATTTATTTTACATAAAACCGTAGTTTTCTACAACCGTAGTACATAGATCGTTTTAGTGGTATGTTATAAGGGTGTCCCATAATGATTTATACCGGGAATGATGCATTTATTTTTATAGATATGAATTGTCATTGGTCAATGTGCTTATGATTCAAACACATTATATTAAGCCTTCTTAGGAATTGAATTTTAAAAATCGATAGTTTGCCCATGGCGATGACCTGTCCTGTCTGTCTTCTCGGACCTTCTAAGCATTTGGAGTTTTAAATTCATCCTTTTTAATTGTAAAAAAGTACGCCTGTCATCCCATTAAATTTGTCCCGGATTATGCTAATCAAGTTTACAGCGCAACAAGAACAGCTAATCAACATTCCCGCTATTATCTTCACGCTGAATCAGAGATCAATAGGAGTCACTGCAACAATTGAAATGGGCACTTTTCATCTGTAAGCACATACCGCGACAACATACTCGATCGATTTTAACAAACAAGGTGTCAAAATCACCGTAATTAAACTTTCCGTCTCCCGGTATTTTCATTTTTAGAATATGAGTAACAACTTTAAAATTATAGGTGCTTTTACAACAGCCGAGTTACTTTTTTTGCTGTCTTTATATCATTGTATTTTTACTTATTGCCTTTTTTTTTTAATTCCAATTTTTCTATTGATGGGCTAATATTCTGTATAGGCCTATCACTTTTAATCATGTGTGTATTTTATCTCGGTACAGCGCTTTGGTCTTTTTTCGAAAAGGCACTTTATGAATGCTGTTTAATAATGATAATAATAATAATAATTAGTAAAAATAATAATGTCACGCCATTTGGATATTTTTATCCCATTATTTCGCAAGCATTAGACTTGGACTGCAATTTTTGAAACACGGTATAAATCATTCTGGGACACCCTATTTAGGTAAGTGTGACTGTAGTTGTATTGTGAGAATCAATTTCAATTCTGATTAAGAAGAGCTCAAAAGTTCTATGGGTAGCTTGATCCAAACATTTCTTTCGCTTGCTTTGCATTAAATCCGATAATTCAAAATAAAATCATTCCAAGAACGTCTGCATTACCATCACAACAAAAGCAGAACCTCGTTTTTTGAAAAATGGTTAAGCGTAAACAACATTGAAGTTGTAATGCATTTAAAAAACCCATCAAAACAGTCCTGTGGCGATCTTAAATATATTTCCATCCAATTTACTTACATTTGATCAATAATGAAGCAGAACAACTGCAGATGTCACATAGGCTCGTAGATTACAGATTTTGCGGAAGAAAACACAAAACGCATTTCGCCGATATCTACATAAAAGGCGCTTCCGGTAATCTTTTTAGCTCTGTTATATTGCACACATTCATAATTTATAACTACGGAAATAGCATTACAAAAATGACAATTATTCATAGAAAATCCATCCATCATTCTCATAAATTCAAATAAATATGTCACTAAAACCTTATCAATGTTTGAGATCTCAAAAAAATAATAAGACTATTCTAAATGAAGGCGAAAAATAGTCATCGGCTTGATGCCGGACAAATGTTAATAACACTATAGACTTTCAAATAATCTAACATTAAAGGTATATTATGTGATCTTTCCAGGGAACGCCCTCAACATCGAAAAAAAAAATGAAAGAAGATTTTCTTGCAGATTTACATTTCTGATCATAAATCGTACATACATTCCAAGTTACAGGGCGATACGATTCTTAATTACTTCAAAATCATGATTTAAGAGTGAAAATAAACTGTCGGATAACTCCGACAGTTTATATTTTTACTCTAAATTCACTCTAAAACCATGATTTTGAGGTAATTAGGAATCGTATCGCTCTGTAACTTGGAATGTATGTATGATTTATGATCAGAAATGTAAATCTGCAAGAAAATCTACTTTCTAAAAAAAAAATGAATAGAGGGCGCTATCTTGAAAAGATCACATAATATGCCTTTAACTCGTCCATGGATGTTAACAGAGTTACGATGCTCCCAAGATGACGAGTTTTATCAGAGGTGTAGAAAGGTGTTGGGTATAAAATAACAACAACAAATCATTGATTATTTAGGCGGGTTTTAAGTTATTGGATTTTGTAGGGGCACCAAAATCTCACAATAAAATCTATTCATTTATTTTTACTCGAACTTTAGAGAAGGGACGCCGGAATCCACCCTTGCTCCGGGCGCCATCGATTCTCGCTTACGCCATTGAGAATTAAAGACTGCGATGGTTGGTGTATTTACCCTTATTTGTTAGGTCAACAGTGAGTCCTCTGAGTTCACCACTGGCGTCATCGCTAAATCAGCAACATGATTATAGACACACAAAAATGAAGGATTAGCAATGAAAACTTTGATTACTATTACCAATTATAATTTACCTGAAAAGGGTGGAATATTGCATTGGTAACATGGTTGAAATGTATATTTTGTACAACGAAAGATACATGTGGAGGAAATAACCTACAAATGCAAAATTATGAAACATTTAGGTACATTTACAGCATTTATTACCTTTTCTGGGATGTTAGATTTAGACTTATGGTGGGTCAATCTTAATTTCAAACACTGCCGTGTAATATCAGAATGCAAAATATGATTTGGTGGTGTGTACTGTTAAGGCAGAACTGCAAAACTAGTACCGAGTGACTTATATACGTAAGACTTTTACGATAGGCACCAAATTAATATTTTGCATCACCGTATACGTACGAGGGGCGGTCAGTAAATAATGAAAGTGATCATGGTATGGGATGCATGAGTGATTCTATTGAGGGGATAATGTGATCAATACAAAGTATGAACCTTTGTCTTTCAAACAATACAGTTTTGGATTTTTAAGTGTGAACTATGACGTCATAGCATTGTCTCAAAGTAAGTACACTTGGGACACTGCTAAATCAGTTATTTGGCGGGAAATTTGAATTGTTTTTATGAAACACGTGGTAAGAAGATTGCATAACATGACATCAGAAGCAGGTAAATCCCGATTTTTTTTTCTCGCATAAATATGATACAAAAGACAATAACTTTAATCCCTGTGTAATTTGGAATGTGTAATATAAGAGGAAAAAGTAAGGAGAAGCAATTGAATAAAAGGTATACAAATATCAGTATTTCAAATAGCTAATTTTCATTAAAAATGCCCAGTCAGTGAATCACTAATATTGCGGAAAATCAAACAATTTAGGAAAAATTCAAGCAATTAACCAGTTTGGAAGATTCCATATGATAGTTAACTAATTATCCGAACTTATTCGCATGAAACCTGCAGAAAAAATGCGCAGATAATTTTGAAACGGGCCCGAAATGGCTAAAATCATGAAATTTACCAGATAAAAGCTTACTGTGCCTTCAAATTCTAATCAGAAATAATGAAAAATGCTTAAATCAATGTGTTAACATATTGTGATAGTCAAAATGAAGATATACAGGAATGTATCAATCAAAGATGGCTGCCACAACCTCTCTTATTACTGTTATCTTTAGAGCTAATAGATATGTATTGTGTAGGTAATCGTCATGTAATTTCAATGGTTTGAGGAAATTTTATGAACAGCTCCTTTTGAAATCCCCACTATTATTGCTTTACATCCCACAACAATTTATTAAATTATAATCCCTCCATTGTTCTTTATCCTTTGTTGTTTTCTAAGGTATATTATTGCGGATTTTGCTAAATAAAAGCGTATTTGAGATGGTCCCTTCTTGTTCGTATTAAGGCATTTAGATCTAAAAAAGAGTGTCAAACAGAGATAAGTGTGTATTCTAACCATGTGCCAAGTGTTATCTGTTTTTATGCTTGCATTGCCGAGATATACGCAAATGTATCAATCAACCCATATTCAACATATTACATATCCAGCCAAATAATTGACAGATTTCAGTCAGTGTCTGAAACCTATTGTGTTTATGTTAATGACGTTACATAACCAAAGGTATCTAACAATCCAAAAGTGTATTGTTTGAAAGACAAAGGTTCATACTTTGTATTGATCACATTATCGCCTCAATAGAATCACTCATGCATCCCATACCATGATTCCTTTCATTATTTACTGACCGCCCCTCGTACAAGCACCAAAAGAAATTAAATTGGGACAAATGCATATAATATGATGAGTCTTACGTACTAGTTGTACAGCACGGCCTAACAAAGAGGGAGAATATCAAATTATTTTCGAAATCATGTTAACGCTTTGATGAGTTGAAAGATATGACATTCATAATAAAAGTATTGATTCAAGGTCAATAGTAATCCGACTTTGACAGGTAAAGACATGATTGCTTTCATTTGAAATGTAATTACTCTCAAGGCGAAATCATTGATCATCAGTCCAACATTTATTGCTTTAAAGGGATACGCAGTATTTATTGTTGAAGAATTATTATTTATTTAATATACATGTACTTCAGAATTCAAGATGAACATTATCACGAAAGCAGCCTTAGGCCAAAACAAATATATGTTTGATTGTCCTCGTCCGCCCGACCCTCTTAATCATTCCGACTCAAAACCCATTTTTTTCTTCTTTTTTCTTCTTTTTTTTGAATTTTTTTATTTATTTGTTTAAAAATTTCAATTTTTTTATTTTAAAAAGTCATTTTTTTGCAAATATTAGTCGAAAATCAAAATTTTCACTTTTTCATTTTTTTTTTTAAGTGTTGAGAAAATAAAAAAACTCATCAAAATATTAAAGATTTTGTTGCCCGTTTTTGTTCCCACAACAAGTACATCTCATTTTCCTTTTGGTACCTGAAAAAGGGCAAGTGAGAAAGAATAAAAAAAACCTTTTCCCGACCGACCTACCCAACTTTTAAAAGTGACCTATGGACAATCAAACATTTATTTTTTTTGCCTTATGTCCAGCATCTTTATATTGTGACTATTTATAGAGCTTTATAGCAGGGGAGCACACATGGTTTTGAAACACATTGAAACACATTTGCCCTTCTACCCTAAATAAAGGTCAAAGGTCAATTAACCACACGTTGGCAAGGATGTCCACATAGGTTTTCATTCTACCGACTTCAAAGAACATTTTGGTATATAACTCCCTAGAGCTGTGTCAGCTTAGACCGGAACCGGAAACCTATATGCTCCTTACTATACTGGTGTGAAATTCTTGTCTAAGCCGTAAATCAGAATATTTGAATGGACGTTTTGTTGTACAAAGAGGGTTGGTTTTCCTGAATCCTTACAAATTACAAGTGTAAGTTCATTCTTGTAATACAATTGTTAAAATGTACAAATCCCAGTTTGTATCATCAAAATTGCGGGCGCAGCCTCCAAGACTCTGATGAATAAACGGGGTCCACCCGCTAGTCATAAGGGTCGCTAGTCATAAGGTTCATAAGTCATAAGGGTCGCTAGTCATAACGTGTATTTTCCTATACCACGAGTGCGCTAGTCATAAACGTATATGAGGGTTCACTAGTCATAAAAATGAAGGTCAGTAGTCATAAGGCCCGCTAGTCATAAATATGATATAGGTCCGCTTATCATAATATGAAAAAGGGTTCGCTAGTCATAATATACCAAAAGGTTCATTAGTCATAATCACAATAGGGGGTCGCTAGTCATAAAATACCTAAAGGTTCGCTAGTCATAATAAAATAAGGTTCGCTAGTCATAATGTTTTAATTATGACTAGCGACCCTTTTTGAAGAAAAAAGGTCCGCTAGTCATAAATTTTCACACGGTCCCCTAGTCATAATTTTACAAAAGGTCCGCTAGTCATAATATATATAAAGTTCGTTAGTCATAAGGGTCGTTAGTCATAAAATACCTAAAGGTTCGCTAGTCATAATAAAAAAGGTTCGCTAGTCATATTTTTTTAATTATGACTAGCGAACCTTTTGAATAAAAAACGGTCATTAGTCATACATTTTCACACGGTCCGCTAGTCATAATTTTTCATACGGTCCGCTAGTAGTCATAATTTTTTTTTTTTTAAAGTGCGCTATATATTTGGGCCTACACAAAATAGCCCGCGCGCTATAGTTATGAATTAAAAAACTTAGATAAAGGCCTAAACAAAAAATAACTAAATTATAATACCTGATAATTAATTTGCTGATTTAAACCACAAAATGTAGCCCATTCCTTATCTTAACATGTCTAAATGGGGGAAATGTATACGCTTAAGTTTATTTGTCCAAAGATATGAAAGGGACACGGAAAGATTGATGATGAAAATGAGATTTGAAGAAAAAAAAGAGTTTCAATAGATATGGTTTAATAGAACCCTGAAACGTAATATTTCATGGGAAAACGCTTGAAGTGATGGCGCTAGATAGACATTCTGGTGAACTATAGTATGTGCTGGATTTAACATCGAAATTGCCAAATTGTGGAATATTACATGATATACTGCGAATTAAGGTAAACTGTTTCAGATGGTAGTTCGTATTCCTTTAAAGTATTACTTTGGTGCAAAAAAACCCAATGTTCAGGAAAATTGAGCTGGGTACGCCACTACCCTCATGTCCTTCCAATTTCAAGACTCTAGTTACGCGACTGGTTACTAATGCTTGCCGAATACTTTAGGCGTTGACTTGTCATTTTGATATTATTATTGGTTTTGAATATTTCTAATATTACTTAGAAAGAACGGGGAGAGGGGGGAGGGTAGAGGAGAGAGGGGAGAGGGGGAGAGGGGAGAGGGGAGGGAGGAGGGAGGAGGGGAGGAGGGGCACATTGGAAAAGGGTATAGATATAATAATGTATGTGCCGCACTGAAGACCCCCTTTTTCACCCTCTGCTGCTAGCTCTTATGACCCCCCTTTTGAGCCTGTATCAGTTCTTAAGACCCCACATTTGATTGAATGTTTTGTTATTGGAGGCAGCTCAGTGCTGCCGAATCAACCAACTAAGCTGGAGACCCAATACCAGGACCCAATGCATGTTCATAATGCAATAACACAGTTGTGTACTAGTACAGAATGATAATACAATGTCTTGAATAAACCATTTCTTAGGCTGATAGGGTGTATAATAATACATTTACACCCTTCCCCTCCTGCTCCTCCCCCAAAGTGTAACTCTACCAAAATCGACAACATTATAAGGTTTAGTTGTAGTTTTGATCACGCTAGCCATATTCAATGCCATGAATACCACTCGAGATATTGTGTAGACTACAAACAACAACTCCAACTGGGTTATAATATTCTCAAGGTATACTTAACACTGTATGGCATACTAAAAGAAGAAGAAAAAAATCAGTTATATTATTGCATTGAATATTGTTGTCGTTAAACTTGCAGCCTAACCCAAACAGGTGACATTGGAGGGTATTGAGCATATCTATGCAACCGTAACGCAAGTAATTTGGTATCAATAGCATGTTTGGTTATCATGGAAGATTGGTATTGGTATTATTCTATCCGTATAGCTGTCTCATATTAAATACCGATAAAAATAGACTACAATTTCAATAGAAATGAATGACTTCTATTGTTTCTGAATTTCTGAATTTCTTCAGTTGAGTTTCGACATACCGATGGTATCATACACCTTTCGATATAGATTGTAAGTTGAAAAGATACGCCTACAATCCATGTGAATAATAAAATAATATGTACAATCTCAGTAAATGGTATTATCCAATTTATATGAGTGAGTGGTATGATCGTTTTACTGCACTGTGTTTAATGAATTACACTATAACTTAGTGTGATGTGAAAAGTATTACAAATTATTAAATACTTTTAATGTCAAAATACTCGACACGTCATTGGTTTTTTTAATCACTCAGAACATAGACCAAATATAATTACAAATTATTCTTTATGATTCTTTAAAAACAAGTGACCGATTATTACCAAATGATGCTAGTGTTAGGAAAACTGGCATATTAATCTACATCTTGTTTCTTTCGACTAGTTATAGTTTTTCCCTCTTTTTTTTTAGCTGACTGTCTATGCACAGTTAAAAAGGGTGGTAATTTCCTATGATTTACTGCTTCGGAACGTCGGAAGAGATTACTTCTTTCTTCTTCTTTTTTTTGAAGGGGGGTGGTGTTTTTATCTTCTTCACTGGTTTTTTTCTAAATTCAACCTGTTCAGCTTGATAATAATAGAATTAGAACCACTAACGTTAAAACTGCGTTTTGACATGACAAGGTCTTCAACTCATTCCAATAACTGACTTAGTCTTGGAATAATTACTCGTCCATAAAGTAGTGAAATTCTGGTGGGTTATCTTTGTCATCCAGGAAACTTACATGTATCCATATGGGCCACCGGTGTGCTCAAATGACAGCTGCCATACTCTGTCACCTTCACTGGAACCTCCTGAAAAGGGGGATTACAAATGTCTTTATTAGTACGATATTTAACTCACTGTTAAATACGTTAGTCGTGTTCCTCCTAATTGGTCCTATAACTTAAGCCATCAATATTGACTAATGTTAAGTCAAAACGATGTCTTATACGACAAATAAGATGGAATTTACTAATTGTTTAACTGTAAAACGTGTACAGGTGCAGTGTCAGACTTGGTTACATTCGACTTAAAAAATCAAATATACCTTTAATCCGTCTTAATTTAGTAATAGAAGTAGAAATAGAAGTTGAAGTAGAAATAGTGGTAAAAGTAGAGGTAGAAGTAGAGTAGAAGTAGTTAAGAAGAAGTAGTAGTAGAGATAGAGGTAGAAGTAACAGTACAGGTAGAAGTAGAAGTAGAGGTAGAGGTAGAGGTAGAGGTAGAGGCAGATGTACAAGTAGAGAAAAACGTAGAGACAGAGGTAAAGATAGAAGTAGAAGTAGAAGTAGAGGTAGAAGTAGAGATTGAGACAGAAGTAGATAGAGGCAACGGTAGACGTAGATGTAGATAACGAAGTATATGTAGAGGTAGAGGCAGATGTAGATGTAGAAGTAGAAGTTGATATAGATATAGAAGGTAGAGGTAGAGGTAGAGGTAGAGGTAGAGGTAGAGGTAGAGGTAGAGGTAGAGGTAGAGGTAGAGGTAGAGGTAGAGGTAGATATGAAAGTAGAGGTAGAAGTAGAGATTGAGGCAGAAGTAGAGGTAGAGGTAGATATAGAAGTAGATGTGGAGGTAGAGGTAGAGGTAGAGGTAGAGTAGAGGTAGAGGTAGAGGTAGAGGTATAGGTAGAGGTAGAGGTAGGAGGTAGGAGGTAAAAGTAGAGGTAGAGGTAGAGGCAGAGGTAAAGGTAGAGATAGAGGTAGAGGTAAAGGTAGAAGTCGAGGTAGAGGTAGAAGAAGAGATAGAGGCAGTAGTAGGAGCGGTAGAGGCAGTAGTAGGAGCGGTAGAGTTAAAAAATAGAGGCAGAAGTAGAGGTCGAGGTCGGAGTAGAGGTATGTCGAGGTAGAGGTAGAAGTCGAGGTAGAGGCAGAGGTAGAGGTCGAGGTCGAGGTCGAGAAAGAGGTAGAAATAGAGGTCGAGGTAGAGGTAGATCTAGAGGTAGAGGTATATAGAACGTAGACGTAGAAGTAGAGGTTGAGGCAGAAGTAGAATTAGAGGTAGATGTAGAAGAAGTAGATGTAGAAATAGAGGTTGAGGCAGAAGTAGAGGTAGATGTAGATGTAGAAGTAGAGGTAGAGGTGGAGGTAGAAGTAGAAGTAGACGTAGAGGTTGAGGCAGAAGTAGAGGTAGAGGTAGAGGTAGAGGTAGAGGTAGGGGTAGGGTAGAGGTAAAGTTAGAAGTAGAGAGAAATTGAGGCAGAACTGAAGTAGAGGTAGAGGTAGAGATAGAGGCAGAAGTAGGAGAGTACGTAGAGT
This sequence comes from Ophiura sarsii, assembly GCA_035610835.1. Lineage (NCBI taxonomy): Eukaryota > Metazoa > Echinodermata > Ophiuroidea > Amphilepidida > Ophiuridae > Ophiura > Ophiura sarsii. Next base: position 107,812,315 of record CM069441.1, read on the forward strand.
TAGAAGTAAATATATAGGCAGAAGTAGAGGTAGAGGTAGAAGTCGAGGTAGAGGTAGAAGTAGAAGTCGAGGTCGAAGTAGAAGTCGAGGTCGAAGTAAAGGTAGAGATAGAGGTACAGGTCGAGGTAGAGGTAGAAGTCGAGGTAGAGGCAGAGGTAGAGGTTGAGGTCGAGGTCGAGGAAGAGGTAGAAATAGAGGTCGAGGTAGAGGTCGAAGTAGATGTAGAGGTAGAGGCAACTTAGAGGCAGAGGTAGAGGTAAAGGTAGAGGTAGAAGTAGTGGTAGAAGTAGAAAGTGGATGTAGAAGTAGAAGTAGAAAGTGGAAGTGGAAATAGCTTCAAGGAGAAGTGGAAGTACGGAATGTAATTAAGAACCAGTGTGAATTGAAGTGTGTTATCATTTACCAATATTTTCTTTGTCAATTATCTATTACCTGAATTTTGTGAATAAGTTCCAGACGACCCGCCGTTATCCTGTGATGAGCCACCGTTGTTGCTATTATTACTAATGCTGACAATGCTTATAATAAGTGCTACAGCGCCTAACACAAGAGCTATTACTACTACCGCTATAAGAACTGTGTTATTTCCGTTCTCATCTTTTGAGGTTGCCATCTTAGGATCACTGTGATGTCACTTTGACCGACTGAAAATTAAAGAAAGCGCATTTTAGAGAAACAAATAATTGACTTTTAATGTGATGATGAAAGGTGCAAGATTATTTAGGTTTATATCATGAAATATACGAACAATTAGCGATTGAAATAAATTCTGAAACTTCTTTTTGAGCAATTAATATGAATGTTTAGTGCCATGCGTGTCTTCCACTGTAATTTTGAATGTTAGAGATTGTGGTGAGGTGAGATGATATGCCATTATAAATCAGTCAGGTCCGCAAATGGAAATATTGTTTTGCTATTTTGTTTAATGAAAATTTGCCATGTATGGCACCATTGAATTAAGTCACTGGAGCAGAATATTGGAATGCCAAAAGGCCAGGCAGTTTATCTAAAAGTGAAAGTGAAAACAGCATATTTAATAACATTGATTTATAGCACTATCTCCCAATTTTATCTAGTTGCATGTAATCATATAATTTTAGTAACTTTGTGTATGTTGTGTGTCTTATGGTTTTTTATGTGGACCCATGATTCCTTTCTGGGAACGCCGTTCCCGCGTTCCCGTAGAATCGTAGCCCTGTCTCTACACATTGAACAAACGACAGGGTCGTTCTTTTGAGCGCGAAATAGTAGTGAATTTGGAACATTTTGAATGAGACTGCTCCCAGTCTCAAAGCTTCTCATGTAAGTGGCTAAGCACCTGAAACAAGTGATTGATACGAATGACTGAGGTATCGTTGGAAAGAACACATCCGCTTTCCAATGATATGAAATACAATATGAATAGATATCACGAGAGAAAAAAATCGAAAATTGGCGATTTGAACAATTCCATAACTTTTTTTAGCTACAGTCCTGAATTCCGTTCATCATGGATCCTGTATTCTCGCAGAAAATATTAAACTTAACAAATTAGTTCCCAGAAAAAAACAATATTTTTTCATTGCTCTGCTCCAAGCTTTTGGAGTATTAAGCCAGCCCCAGTGGCGTGTCCAAGGCCTCCTCCCACCTGATCATTCGGTTGAATTGCACGTATTTGGTTAAATTCAGGGGATATTTAAGTGGTTTTACTCCATTTCTATCCAATTTAAAGACGTCATTCTGGGGAATCAGAACCAAAAAATAGTTTAACAATATAGCCTAAATGTTCACGCGCGTATAGCGCGCATAAGTCCAAGACTATAGCATTTTTCCCGTCCGTTTAAAACCCCGATGTACCGTACCTCAATTATGTAGGCTCAACTATTCATGTTAGCACTAAAAAAATCACGCGCTACGCGTACTTGTTGTCAACGAACAGATAATCGGGCAAAATAGTCTAAAGTTATTCGGGTGAATAGAGGTTCCCTATAACTATGCTGACAGCATCTAGGTACGTGAGTATTATGTTATTGTCTCCAAGTTTAATATTCACGGCTGAGTTAATCTGTTTTAAACCAATGAAATAAGTTCACCTATTAAGGTTTAAAGGTAGGTGGTCCGATTGTTAGCCGGCCCGATTTTCAACTTATGTTTTCTATTCTACGTGAAGCCTGGTCATCCTTAAAATAGTCGTAGGCCTATTCCGAAGGTTGAGTTGCATAACAACAATGGTTCTTATTTTCTAAAAGCACAAGGTGACATCAAATTTGCCCATTGAGTAGTCATAGCCGGGTGGTTAACCACCTTTGGCAGTAATTCACTGCATTTTGGCCTATAACGTCCTAAATGGAACACATCTTGCACTAAACATTTTACAGAAATAATGAGAAAAATATTGGAGTTTCTTCTGATAGGCCTATCAAAGTAAAAGCTGAAGTGATCGGAACATCCACCTTTAATAGTGGACATCATTAGGTTCTCTAAAATGCATAGTGTATTATCAAAATACGGGAAATATGATGGAAGTGCTGGTAAATTTCCGTTACCAAATCAAAATGTTGATCTACATGTATTTTACGCCCGCAAGCAACATTTGTTTTACCTTTCGGAGGGGGGGGGGAGTTGGGCCTGATTCTATATACTGCTAAACGTTTGGTTTGTGTCAACCACTTCAAAATCCGGTCTATATACATGTATATAATCGCAAATGCGCGTATCGTCGGTGGTATTACATAGTGGCGTATAGGATGTACGTCACTATGTTAAAACAAAACATTTATTAGCTGTTTTACACACCAAATCAATTTGTTACTAATTACCAATTCTATTAAAGAAAATTGGCTTTCGGGCTTAGTACTAAAAATAATGAGAAAACGATATTTCATAATAATGGGTTATACATCACAGAATCTGCCAAAGTTGACCGTGCATCGCTATGTAATACCACCCGATGATACGCCACTATGTAATACCATCGACGACATGACATATGTTAGCTTATACCACCCGACGATACGCCACTATGTAATACCACCGACGACATGACATATGTGATCATTAAAATGATCTTTATAATATTTGTTAGTAGTTATTTTAGTAGTACCTATAGTATCTACATAAATACAAGTTTGGAGTGGAAAAACGTTTGGTTGGTAACTTTAAACTCAACGTGAATGGTGTCAATGCTGTCATCGTTGATTGAATACACAAATATTAAGTTAACACAGAGAGAAATCAAAGTGGGGAAAAGGAAAGTCAGTCATGACAGGCGGTTTGTTGTACAATCTAAGCAGAGAGATGTTATTACTAACCTATTACACCTCCCTGATCTAAGCATAAAAAGACAAAGCATATTAATCAAGTTAATCTGAATATGATTCCAATGTAATATTAATGGAAAAACAATATTAGTTTAATCTTACCTTATTTTTTCAAATGTTCAGACACCTGCAACCACCACACACTGATTTAGACTGTTGTTATCGCAATGAACTTCGTAATTGAAAAGGCCTATTATTTGAATTTCTAAATAAATAAATACAATACCTTATTGTGTAAGTCAGGTTTTGACCTGCATTGTGCTTGTGCATCAAACATATCAGATACGAGATATTATGCAGCGAATCTTTACAACTAGAGCAAAACAAGGTGTGGGTCAGTATGTCAAAATATATATAGTATAAAGAAAACAATCTAGTAAAATGGTAATACCCTCCCAAATATATAACGCTAGAATAGTCCAAAATCGAAAATGAAAGCTGGTGGTGTGGTATGGAAATGTGTTATCCGAAGATAGAATGGCTAATTTTGCCAAACTTTGTAACTAAGAATTCGTTTCAGTCAGTTGGTCTACTTCGTACCCCTAAAGTTGTTTAGTTTGCAAATGTAATTGATCTTATCCTGACTTTACCTATTTTCTCTCGAGGAGGAACCTGGACATAGCCGACGCCCCCTCCCGACATGCAGGGTAGCCCTCTCACTGGTTAATAATTCGACATTGCAAATCAACTGGTACTCATTGTTACTACTTTTTAGAGGGAGCGGGGGAACAACCAATACTGTGGGTGGTTTACAATTTCTTGAATCAATGTGATCAAAAGAATTACCTTGATCTCCTACATGTATGCGGCGGTCATTTTGGATTTTAAGCCCCACCGATTCAGCCCTTCAAACAGGTCACCCACGTTAAATGTGTTGATTAAAGGTGTATGTTCCGATCACTTTTTCGGGCTATGATTTTTTTTCACATCAAGATATTTTGATATCAGAAGAATCCCCATATTTTTCTCATTATATCTGTAAAATATAAGGGACCAGAACTGTTCCGTTAGAAATTAGAGGCTAAAACGTGGTGAATTACTGCCTTAGGTGGTTAACCACCAATCAGTTTGTGTACAACTCAATGGCAAATTTATTGTGACCTTGTGCTTCTAAAATAAAAACCATGTGAGTTATGCAACTCAAACTTTGGAATGCAACAATTTTAAGGATGACCTTTCATGTAATATAGAAAACATAAAGTTGAAAATCGGTCCAGTAATCAGAACTGAGACGAATAGTCGTCTCAGATCAGAACATCTACTTTTAACCCTCCTGTAGAATGGCAAGTAAACTGAGAAACGAATCTTTGCACTCAACCACCATTTCAAGACACGAATTTCCTCCGAAGCCAAAATTCACCATAAAAGTAGGGGTTTTCGTTTAAAATATTTACGGGAGTCACTCATAGAGTAAAGCGTGTCCCAAAAAACTGGTAGATATTGTCACAGCTTCTAAAACATTTGACATACAAATTATACTTTTTCTTTCTCCAAATAGAAATTTGACAATAAATATGATAAAGATATTTATAGATGAACAATAAATTAAAATCACTTTCTTCTGATGTTTCTTCAGAAGTAATAATGTGAATATAGAGGCCCTAATCGATCTTTTTGAAATAACCGTATTTTTGTAAAGGTATTCTCAATCTGAAAGGGTTAAATTGCAGGTATTTTAGATCAATATTCAGCATTAAATAGAAATACTTATTGCAGAAGTTAACTTAGTTTGACCAAACATGAAGCTATTTCAGAGAATAAACTCCATGCACACAACGCATAGGTGGTTTATTGCTAAAAATCGGTCAAAACCGGGCTCTGACCAGGCTCTATTCAAAAAAAAATCTATTTCAATAAGATAAAGCTAGATTGGTCTCAAAATTTCACCACTAATGTCAGATATATTTACTTTTATCCGAAATATGAAATAGCTACGTTTCCTACATTTTCCGTTATAAACTTTCCAGTTTCTGGACCCGGTTTTTTGGCACACGCTGTAGGCCTACATCAGTGAACGCCGCATCTTGAAAAATCACAATTATACTTATAAGCTGAGTCGCGAATTTATTTACAGTAAACAACATTTAGATTGAAACTGATATACATTCGATGACACCGTGATTCGAACCAGTAACCTTTCCTCCTGCCATAGCGCCCGGTAATGCTGACAAATAAACAACCGAACGCTGATATTTAGTCCAAACCAGCGCCCGTTGACGATCAGGAAGCTTGCCCAAGACATTGAATTTCGATTTGACAATGCTGCCACGCTGGATTTAATAAAAAGTTAGCTCCCGGTAGACTGAAAGTAGCTCCTGGGTCTCAGTAATTCTGTTATACCCTTCACAGAGGTATTCATAGTGCATGATTTTTAAGAACCGATGGAGGTGTGTAGGGTATATCATATCGTTGATCAAAGGATTTTGACCTATGACCTTTTGAAATGGAGTCTAAATAAATGTGAGTAAAACTATGGAATTGTTAAAACATAAATGATCATGGCATTCATACATTTACACTTGCATACATCCTATTCACAAAACCAGAAAAACGACAAAGAGCGACTAAATATTATTACTCATTCTTTTTTTATTATTGTCAAATAACATGACATTCAATGCATAACAGCATTATACTGTATTGTTATCTTCAACATATCTCTATCACTTATTTCAGAGGATATTAGTTGTATGTTGAGACATTGTTATTATTCTTATAGGTGACGTGTAAAGTAGTATGGATTTGAACAAGAAAGATGTGATACAAGGACACTGCTATGTGCCCTATACATATTATGATGACTATTTATGAGACGATACAAGAAAATTTCTGTTGTGTATTGTACGGCTATGTAATAATTATACATATCAAACATGAGTGAGATAGTATTAATGGGATAGTTGACAAATACATGTTACATTTGTTAGCTTATCAGATATCAATTAATCAACAATTTGAATATTGACTTGTTGTATAATAAGTACAGTATATGGTAACAGAAGCATACTTTCCAAATGCCATATCATTTTGTGCTTAATGTTTTATTCATAAGGGATTGCACTATTCAAAAACCTCTGCGAACATTATGCCACACAAAAAACTGTTATAGAAGAAAGAAGAAAATAAAATCGATTGAAGCCATTGACATGTAATACAATTAACAAAATTCTAAAATTATTCATGTGAAAATTGTTAATTTGGTGCATCAATTTTCACAATCAGGTACATGTACATTTAACCTATTTCATGTCTAAAAATGTTTCTGAATATACATCTCTTTCCAAATACTATTTACTGTTAAGTATGTTTCTTAAAAGAGAAGCTTTGCACTTTTTATCCTTATGTTGCAAGTTGGTGAATGATACCCATAACATTAACCCATGGCAAAAGTGTCAATCTTTATTTTATCAACCATATATTGTTATCTATCTTCAATGTATGTTTGCTATGGATTTTGATACCACTATAAATTACATTACATTGCATTCAAAACCTCATGAATATATGCGACATGTGCGACCCAATAAAATACCGTTCTTTTACCTGGTCCGCACAGGTCACTAACGGAGAACCAAGTACCACTATGTTAACATTAGTCACCCTGAGTATAATACGTATCAAGTTTGATCACCAAAACAAGTTTTAGTAATGCCATGGCATATTTGCACAATACTTGGTTACAAAATGTGTGTATGGTTCGCTTGCACGATTTTCGATCAGACTGATCAATTTGTAATGGGTGAAGCATTGTTAAATTGCCGTAACTTTTTTAATGAACAATTAGTAGTACAACATTTACCTCTAAACAACCGATACACAGTCATTATCTTTTATTATAGTCAGCTGCAAAGAAGTTCAGCACTTTTTTCTGTAACAACCGCGTTCTAAGCCTAAACAATGATGGAACAGAACAGCGGGACTTTGTGTCCATCTGATATCTATGGCATGAAGAATGTTACCTTTCACACTCTCATTATTTAGCATATTGTAGGGCCAGTGCTGAACTTTGCCTGCGACTATGATGACATTAAGGTAATTCAATTCAGCCTCATCAATCTTTTGTTAATTAAAACTATGTTAATCATTTGGATGCACTTCCATTCTGAATAATCAATCAAATAATACTTAACAAAAATTAAGAAAATTACACACACAACTTAAATTGCGATATGAAATACACATACAAAATAATCGAACATTTTACAAAAATAATCAAAACATATCTGAAATAGTCCATCTCATTCTATTGGCAATTAATGAGCAATGGAATCTGAGACAAACACTATATTAGATTCATAAATATTGGCCAATCGGTTATTGATATGGACCTATTCCATTAAACATCAGAGGAACCACAATGGACCAGTCATGACAATTGCGGCATTGTTTAGATGCTATTGGTTTCGCTGCGATGCAAAGAATTTCAAAGCAACTTCAAACTAGCCATCTTATAAAGGAGTTGTCCAGCAAGCACATGATATGTTGGAAAAATAATTATCAAGTCCAAATCGCATAGATAGAATAAACACATCATACTTATCATAAAAATGAATAAAAACTGCTATCTCTCGACATGCCATAGTTAAAATTCACGGTAATCGACAGTCCTGGTATCAATGACATCATGATTATTGGTGCTCAAATTTCCGCAAATGCATTGTATAACTATGGCTTCAATGATACCACCAGGACTTTCGATCACTGCGAATTAAAAAAAATTGCATGTTGTGAGATGACAGTTTTTATTCATTTTTATGATAAAGTTTTATGCTTTCTTTTATATATCTATGCGATTTGGGTTCAACAATTGGCGATAATTATTTTTCCAACATATAATTGTGCTTGCTTGGCACCTCCTTTAACAAGTGACGCATATTGATCTTTCTTGTACAAGTGAGGATCAAATTAGAAAGAAAATCAATTCGGAGCGACAGCACAAGGAACCGTTGTCACTATTCTGGATATGAAGTATACCCACAATGTGATTTAAGACACAGTTTAGCATAGAACCATATATGTGTCAATGATCAGATAAAATTTCAAATCACTGCCTTCCCCTCAATTGAGATTTCAAATCACTGCCTCCCCCTCAATTGAAAGGTAACACCTTTACTGAAATGGAACTGCAGCCAAAGTCTATGAATCTACTATAGGTTAAAAAGTCTCAGGAGGAAATCAAATAAAATTCAAAAACCAGAATATTATAAACATACAGTTAGTCATACATTATAATAGTTCAATAATCAACATTTTCCAAGAGCTCAAAAGGTGGGTTATGGTTATGGTTCGTTGAGTGGAGAATGATTTTACCACATCCATTATATTTGTGGACTGGGCTGAACATTCTTCATATCTTTAATAATATTTCTATGACAAGTTTGTAAGTTCAATAACACTATAAAGAGGAATTGTGTATGTGAATGATATTTCTGCAAGTACATTACGACTGATAGATGAAATAAACAGATAAATATGAATTATGAAGTATCTTACTTAGAAATGTTCCAACTATTACTTTTTTCACCTAATAAAGATAGCATGATAGAATTGCTTTTTCAAAACATTATCCATGATTTCCGTATGTATTTTGCCATTTCCATCCAACCACATTACAATATCCCGCTGATAAATGTCTATCTCTTCTGTTTTCTTCGGCTGGTGAATCTTACGGGAAACTATTTTGGATGTCATTTGCATCACCTTCAGTCCCTTCCTTACATTGAAGTTTATGAAGAGCTCCTTTGCAAAAACAGATAAACACCATCATTAAAATTGAACTGAACATGTCAACCCTCAACCCTTCCTCCATATGTTAACAAACCACAAGACTTTTTTGTCTAAACTTCTACATCTTAAATGTTTATTCTTACTATAGTCCCGTCACAATCCTTTGGACATACTGCAAAAGCTGAAATTTTCGCGGTGGTTTTATTTTTCCACGAAAACACATGAAAATATTGTTTTCAACATTCATGCAGTGCATCCAGAATGTCGCCCGCGAAAAAAACGATTCGCGAAAGGTCTATGGTTTCAAAATTAGCACAAATATCTTTACGCGAAAATATTAGCTTTTACAGTAATTGGTATCATACAGGTGTCTGCTGCATAAATCCGGATGAGATTTCTCACGTGTCATGAACAATCATTCCAAACACGCACCGATATTCAACCACAAAAATAGATCAAATTGTGGGTATATCCTTGGTGTAAGACATTCATAAGTTGGTCTAGTGTTAAGACCCCATTACAGAATAAAGCTGTACAATCCTTTAATAAAGGGTTTTAGTTAATTACATGCTGTCTTACACCAAGGATAAAACAAATTGTGTCCAACAGATTAAATGATAGCGACTACAAAATACACAGACCATTTTCAACCTTTAGAATCTGACACAACATGTGTACATACATAACAATTTTCTGTTCTTTGTTTTTTCCATAACGGATTAAATATTATAGCAATATATTGTAGTTATTTCAAATACACCTATCAAATTTGGGTTTGTACTATTTCATACTTTGTAATTCTCAAATTACCTTTTTTAACTGGAGGACTTTTACAAACGACTTGACATTTTGTTACAACAGCTTTAAATACATCACAATATCATATCTGTGCATAAATAGGGCCACATAAAAATAAGTCTTGGATAATAAAGGAATTTGTTTATCTTATAACCATGATTGTATATATCATATAAGACTTTAAATTTTAAGCTTTTCATCTAATGTGTGTCCAATTTCTTTGCCAACTGAATACAGGGCAAGTCAGAAAGAATGGGCACTTTTTTTCGCAAAGGCATCACACAAAATTCAGGTATGCATATTCAAAATCAATGGTGGCGCTATAAAGATCAATAATTTGCCTATCATTGAAAAGAAAAATTTTAAAAATCAACCAATGTGTTATATGTTACACTAATTTGAGTAAAGCCCAACATTTTAAAGCCAATCACAGGGATGGTAGAGTTATCAAGCCATTCTTCAATGTATTCTAATGAGGTTTGCTTTCTGAATCAGCTGAGATGCCTGTTTTCAGTTACTCATAATTCTACATTTCGATTTACTTCCAGTCATTTTAAGATTTTATACCCAACATTCATGTGCATTTCAGGTCTGTAACATGCATTGATTGGCATCTCTGAATCAGCCAGCCAACAATACTACATTACATGTTAATGCCAACCTGTTGATTGGCTTTAAAATACCGGGTTCTACTATAATGTATGTAACATTATGACGCAATGTTTAAATTGTAAAAAAAAAAGTGGTCTTTTTAGCATTATCATTGGTTTTGAATATCCAGGCCTGAAATATTTGTGGCACATTGGTGAACAAAGTGCCCATTCTTTCAGACTCACCCTGTTCTAACGAGGCTGTACTCTAAAAAGTGGACAATATCTAATAACAAATGTCTGTGAATCCATGACAAACAAATCAAATGTTGACAGGGAAAAAGAAGAATTTTACATCCAATGTTTTGAAATTAGGTTTACCTTCGGATATTAACCAAATGCATTCTATAATACTATAAAAAATAAAAGTAAATCATATTAGAATCTCTACAGCTATGTCAGTCATTGGATTTTACAATACTTTACTTGTTTACATCTCTTTTTCCAGGTACAGTTATGTTGATCTTTACAAACACTTTATTGAATTTCACTAAAGTTCACATTACATACTCAAAATTCACATCTTTTTATAATTTTTGTTTTGTTTGTTTTTAATTACGCTTAAATATCATCATGAAAATGAGTTAAGAAAATTACCTCTGATACAATAACAGCACAAAGGTTTTTTTTCTCTAAAACATTGGCAGGCTACATGTGATGATATAATTCTTTGAATTGTTTGTTCTTCATATAAAAATGAATTGATACACTTAAATGATTTAAGAGCTTGGATCATCTGATCTTAGAACAAAATAATACACACCATGATATAAAGGTACTGAATTTCAGATAATGCTAGGAGGCTAGCGGTATGCACTGATTGCTATGCTATTCAGTTGACACTTTGGGGATTTGTTATTGTTTTTTGGGGGGGGGTTTAGTTTTAATTATACACCTCCTTCAAACCATAGTCTATTTCACTTCCACAAAACAGTGACTTCACTGTGTGCAGTGCATAAACATGCGCGCCTAGTTGAGGCGCTAGCGTATACACTTCCAATTAGAAAGATGAATGATATATAGGCGCGCCTGAATATTGCGCCTCTAAGTTACGACACTGTCTAGAGTATAGACTAACTACTTAGAGACCGCTCATTACGCATACTAAAATGTATGCAATTCGTTGAAGATAAAAAATATTACCATCACCATGGCGATATTGTCGTGGGGTCGTGGGGGAACCATGGGCGCAGTGAATTTTGGGCGCAGTGAATTTTGGGCGCAGTGAATTTTGGGCGCAGTGAATTTCTAGCGCAGCTTGTGAAATGGGCGTGAATCAATATCACGCAACTCTGACTGCATGCACATGATGCCTGTGAATGGAAGGAAGCACAGCGTGTGGAGAGGCTGCAAACAAGTCACACACTACACTGACATGCGAGTAGGAGCATTGGTTTTTGGAATCGCGTATTTGTTGCTGTCATGGTGCAACGGTCCGTTCTTCGGCTTCGACTTTCAAGCGCCTTAAGCAGGCTGTGGTCTACAGGAAGTGAACTCCAGTATAACAGGAAAATCTGTTGTTAATTACATGGTTGGGTGTAGTTATTGCAAAGGTAATTTCCTTCCCTTTTTCTTGTTTGACAGTGTTACAATCGAAAACACTGCTCACAATTCAAGATTGAGACAAGTGATACAAATTGCAAGTCCTTATTATGATCCATGAAAATAAGGGAGATCAGAACATTTTAAAACAATTGTCACATAATTTGGCAAAGGCAAATATAAATATCACTGAGAAAACCTGTTAGCTTGCAGATCATGAATGAATTCATAAGGACATGAAATCATTAAATCACTATACTGCAGTACCTTGGTCTATATCAGGTCACTCTGAGATCAGATAATCTTAGTTTGTAGATGATTTAAGTGTCTCCATTACAGCATGTTTATATATCGAACAAGAAAATCCAATCAATGATATTCAATATTAACCCTTTGAACACTGACACCCCTGAGTAAACGGTAGCCCCACCCTGACACCCCTGCCGGAATACCCCTAAATAGGGCATAATGTCACTGTCTGTTACGTTGCCGTAACAGTTACTAGGACTTTTTTAGTTGATGCTTACCGTGTCTTGTTCATCCTTATTACTATTGTCAGAGTCCATGACCCTTGCTAAGACATCTGCTGCCGACGGCGCCATTGAAAAATCCCGAAATTCCTACCAAATTGATGAAATAACCCCCCAGTTATCAGCATAGATATCGTCTTCAACGCATTGTAAGACCAACTATGTGCAGCCCGTAGCCCACAAGTACTCTCCGGGTCAAAGGGCATGTTTATATTCGATGGGGATATCCCTCAATTGATTGTAAACAGTGTGCACACACCAGCGACTTTATACCGGCCGCCAGTGTATATACGATACACATATTAGGCTTTATACCGGCCGCCAGTGTTCAAAGGGTTAAGTCATCAGTGTCCATTTGAGTGTCCATTTGCATAACTTGTTATGCATGAGTACCATAGAGGGAAAAGAAGAAGTCAGTGCTCGCTGCCACCTACGGTGCCTGGGATAGTGCACCCTCGGCAAGGCTCAGCTCTGCCGAAACACAATACGCTGTGAATGCATGTAATAATAACAAGAGCATGAAGTAGCACAACGTAAAGAAAACATGTTTTCGTGCACATCACTATATTGTTCATGATGGAAACATACGGGCACTTGACCAACTTCATTAGGCCCTTGTTATTTAGACCAAGTTTACCATTCAACTTTAGCAAATGTTGGGTTTTCCAAGGGTACACTATTTTTGAGTATATAATGGACCACAGCAAAACATAGGGTGGTACAGTACGTAGCCCATCAATCTTTAATTTACCTCTTTGGTATGCGCTTGCAGGGCTGGCATAAGGCAAAACAAATGCTGTATGGCTCTCAGCCACCGACCCTAAAATCTAAAAAAATAGGGTCACATTTTATTATAAAGATTTAAATTCTACCCAAATTGTCAAAATATTACTATTTTCTGCTTAAAATAAATGTGTTTGCTTGAATAAATAGTGTTTTTAACACACAAAACACATTAGTAAAATTGACATTTACTACTCTTGTCTTGACAGCCACGGCCTGTCAGTAATATTTTCAGCAAAAAAAAAGAGAAAGAAAAAAAAGAGATTTTTGGCACTTGATAGCAACACAACAAAACTTTGTTTTGTTTTTTGGCCTAATGCACTCATACACAATAAATGACCAATATGCAGGTGTATGCTACCAGGATACACCCAAGTCACTGTCCCAAGTCAACCAAATGGGCTTTACAGTTACATTGCATTGCACACAGTAAAAAAGAGAGGAAAATGGTAACCATTTATATTCAAAAACAAAACAAAACTCTTTTTGCTGTCAAGTACTGAACATTTGCAATACTTTTCATTAATATTTCAACAATACAGCGGAGCCAAAATATCTTCTTCTCTTCTGGGAATACAGTCTAGACCAGATATTCAAATTTCTTGCAAGACTGACATTCATGTTCACTAACAACCTAATTATAATGTTTCTGTTCCAATTCATGTTGAGCAGGAATAGAGTTAACCATGTTGTAACAACAATTTTGTTCCAAGTAATGTTTACGTCCCTTCACCGGACCCTCTGATCCTCCTTGTAGAGCCAAAATCAATGCAATTTTAAAAGGGCACAAAGGCAATCACATGCAAACCAATGATTACAATATATGTCAGAATCTAGAGGCACCAACACAAAGGTTTGTATCTATCGCCCAAGGCATTTGCCCTTCGGTGCCTTTGAACCCTACTTCTGCTTCTATATGCTTGCTCAAAAGGCTATCATGTGTCTGGTGAATGGAGGTAAACACTACATTCAACGAAAAAATCATACTAACATTAAACTTTACTTATAAACACGACAAAGTCTACATTCCATAATACCTAAAGTACAAGAATTGCATCAGTGTAGATTCCAGTATTTATGCTGCGGTGGCAGTTTCTTTTGATCATGCGAGTATGTGTACACACACCACGGCAACAGAGTCATACACACGAGTATGTTTGCTGTTAACTGGAATACACTCTGATGTTCATTTCGTACTTCAAGTGCATTGGAGTATACATGCCGAGAAACCTATACTCTTTCCCATTTGAAAACACGGTTGGAAACCCTGTTTTCTATAATTGGAAGATCATCAAGCTGTAGTGTAGACGAGGGTCGAATCTTTGCAGAGTCGTAGTCTGGCGAAATAGATAGCCCACCTTACAAAACAACGTGCAAATATATTAACGTTCCTAAGTAGTATCACACACAAGGCAGAGAGAATTGCATCTGTCGTTGGAGTTTTTAATAAGAAGTGCATGATTGCAGTAAGCAAAGTCCACATAATTGTATACAATGTTCAGCATATATTAATTATTGGATTCTTGACTTGGCTTACTCATATTCTAATATTCTTTTGTGATAGAATAGTAGATATCTGTAGGGAAAAAAGAGAGAAATATAAGGAATCATTTTTAATTTTTGAAGTGAAAAACTGGGTTGAGCAATTAGTGTGTTTTCATTGAGGTGTGACATTTGGGGAGGGGGAGGGGGGGGGGGTAAACTAAAGTAAGAAGTTAATAATGAATCACTTTGACATTGCTACCAATAATGGAATTGACAACCTACTTTCCTAAACGACCTTTATATAAAACTTTTCTAGAAATAAACCAAATTATCAATTTCAATTTTAAATAATATAACCTTGCAGTTTCATTTAATCTGTACTATAATGGGATATTTCTCATGACATATTTGAGATAAATAGCTAGTTTAATGGTGCCCTTCTATCTTTTCAGTGGGATATAATAAGAGGTCAGGGCTAATAGCTCACTGATGCTCTCTCACTTAGCATAGACATCGATCTCAAACAATCGGCTCTTTTGTCTTAAATGTTTACAAAACTATCATTGAAAATTGATGTGAAGATGCTGAACCTTTCGACAATGTGGGCGATACATTATTTAACAGCAGCATTGTAAGATCAATTATGTGTAAAATGACACTCACCCTTCGCTATGTAAAACATCATGTAGAGAAGCTTTGGTAATCATTGCATCGTCACATTTAAACCACTGGTCCCTGTGTTGCCTTATAAAGCATGTGTAGTGACCAGTTTCTAACGTTCCATGGTGGTTGACTACTGCAAATAGTGAATACCTAGGAAGAGAGGTAATAAATATTTAATCCCAGAACTATTATACTTAATAGAACACCATACGTACAACCAAGAAAGCAGAGGACATCAGCTAGAGGAACATATTGTGGTTTTATGTGTGTGTTTTTATGACACATGCTTGGGGTATTGCAGGCATAGGATAGACCTTGTGTGCGCGCAAACAGGT
This sequence comes from Ophiura sarsii, assembly GCA_035610835.1. Lineage (NCBI taxonomy): Eukaryota > Metazoa > Echinodermata > Ophiuroidea > Amphilepidida > Ophiuridae > Ophiura > Ophiura sarsii. The sequence goes on from CM069441.1 coordinate 107,828,127, forward strand.
GCTGCTGGTCGTATGATTTTGTATGATGTAGTGGTGTTAGGATTTCTTTTCGCTAACATTGTATGATGTATGTATGATGAACTCCCATGGTCTTGCATTCGCAATGAATCGAAGAACTGTAGGGGGTCAACAGGGAGGACTAACATTTTTGGTCCACAGCCCCCAGGAATTGAACCGGGGTTTCCGGACTGGCAGGCAAGTGACTCAACCAGGTTTAATGTTCGGTGACTATCTATACCCGGGGGGTACTGCGGCATGGGCTAGACCTCGTGTGTGCGCAAACAGGTGCTGCTGGTCGTATAATTTGTATGGTGTAGTGGTTTTAGGGTTAAGATTACTTCCAGCTAACATTGTTGTAAAATCATCAAACTGGAGTTGAAATATTTGTAACGGAAAGCATAATTTGCTAAGTATCAAATAGGCCAAAATAGTAGCATTACATTCTGAAAAGGAATCCCTTCTGAACCAACCAATGGATACAAATGTGTATAATGCATGACACACACTATATGCTGGTTCCCTGCATCAATGGGCTCCACACAACTTATCCATAGATACAGGTACGCGCCGATTTCCACTCAAAGCTGATTTGCTGGCATAAAAGTCATGTATATTCATGATTGACAAAAAATAGATCCACAAATAAAGCCAGCGTCACACTTAGAATGATAACAAATTTGCTGATTGGCACAGACTACATGTGTATCTGCGCTAACCACAGCGCCGGACTTCACACGCACATGCACGCATGTCATAGCGCGTTCCCGGATCGCACCGTAGCTATGGCAGCGCGACAATGCATGATCGTTATTTACCTTATGCCATAACAGAACAGAGCGACAATGCAATGTGTTGAACTTACTGTTACGGCCGGCAATTGAGTAGCCTGTACCTGCACCTATGGATAAGTTGGGCTGGGGATCCAGGGTGCAGGGAACCAGCATAGACACACACATGGCCATAGGTCTTGTATTACATATTTTGTGAGTTTGACTTCATATTTGCTTGCTAAATCAAATCCATACATAATTAAATGAGGTTAACCTATTTGTTTCTGATCAGACTATGATAAATGTAATGGGCTTCATACACGAAACGGATCAACTTTGAGTGAAATGGGATTCCTTGTATGAACAAATTGATTGAAGTCCAATTATGGACATGGTGCTTCTATAGAAAGGATAACATTGATCGGCTATCAATGAACAACTGATTCCAGGTGTGTAAAGGTGGCTAGTGTGCATCAAGATACAAACTTCTCAGGTGATGAAAGAAATAATAATCATTGGCATGATGCAGGACACACAATTAAATCTAAAACACATAAATTAAATGTCAGTTTTTATATAGCACTTTTTCAATTATGCTAACAGCACGTACATTTAATCCGCTGTCATCATAGGATACATCCAAATCAGTTTGCTTCACTTAGGTAGCTGCATGTCATACATATACTGATTATTACGCACATTCCTATCAGACATTAAGATTGTGATTTCATCCCAAGGAGCTCCCCATTTTAACACCTGGGTGGTGAAAGGCAAGAGCGGTAAATGTCTTACCCAAGGGCACACCACATAAGCCGCGGTGGGACTCGAACTCACAACCTTCCGATTATGAGTGCAGTGCTCAATCCAATGCTACATAAGTATAACTCACTTGTTTTCTGAGGTAGATGTGATACTTGGGATTTGGGTGTGTTCCCGCATTCCGTTGGCACGTCGGTGAGTGGACATGTAGGGTGTCATGTCAAGCTCATTGGGAAACGATATGATGGAGGATATCTTCTTGCGGAATCTTGATGAGTGTTCAAACCTCTGCAGGACAGCAAAATGAGAGTATTTGAAATTAACAATGTAACTTACTGAATCAGAATAATAACCGACTCTTATGGACACCATCTATAGAAATAAATTAGAGAATTCAGGGCTTCTACAAAACCACCTTTCACAGTTGCTGTTCTGATGAAGTTACCAGAGTGGTAGACAAACATCATTATGTATATACTGTAACGCCTTTAATATCTATTCAATTTGTATGCATAGAGTTATTCAAATCACATCATCTACAAGATAACATGTCTGAATAAACACAGCTTCAGCATGATCATGGGTATCAAACGAACATAATTAGGATGTACATGTATGCTCATGAATCAATCATGCCATTTCTCATGCTTATCACTTGTATACGCATTCACAGTGTAAGTAGTTGAAGGTGTTTCAACATAGCTGAGACAAAAGAAACCTGAAAAATGTTATGTAAAATGAGTTTTATTTGTTGCTTTTCTTAGAATAAAAAATGCTATGCGATATACGATATGCGATATTTTTTTTGTTACATGAGACTGGCTCGATGAAATGTATATTTTAACACTACCAGAGTACAAACAAATCACATTTTGTTGACCTGTATTTAACTTCTATTTGCATGAGACAATTTTACTCTTGTAAGCAAGCAAATGAAGCTGATATGGTACTTCACAATGTGAAGTTAACATTTGAAGTGCAGGGCAGTTCCGTAATTAGGTAACCCAAATTGAAGAAATTGAAAAAATTGAAAATCGTCGATATAACCTAATTTATGTATCATATCAAAGGTTATGGGTTGTAGTTTCATGATATAATTTGGAATTTGATCTAACATTCTCGGTTTGGCTGATTTTGAGGTTGTCGCGGACGTACAGGGCATTTTTTAGTAGAAATCGCACCATGGAAGTGCAATTATTTCCATGAATGAACTAAGGCAAGTATTACAAATTGATACAATCAATACAACAATGAACATGTGTTCTGTATCATATAAAAAAGTTACTTAAAATGACCAAAATATTTAAGAATTATGCTTTTTGGATTAAATTTGGTACCTTCTGTTGCGGACGTACACTTCCCAAAAGCTGCTACTTTTAACCACTCTGTTCAATACTTTGGTAATGTTGGAAACCAATGAAGTAAGTATTTTTCTAAAGCTGATGATTCATACTTAATGTTTAAAACTTATTTTGTTCTGTATCTGTTTACATGTTTAATACATGGTCTTTTGTTAGTGTCGCGGACGTACATCTGTGTTGGACGTACATCTGTGTTCACAGATGTACGTCCGCAACACTAATATGTACGTCCGCGACGGATAAACATCAGTCAATTTTAACTTAAAGATAAAGGTTCTGATAATTTTCTCTGTTTGTTTTCTTTAGGTTTGTCCCTCTTACAAACAAAACAATATTAGTTTTCATTACAGACCTGAACACTTCAGAGAACTTTTGATAGGAATACAGGTGTACTGAAAAAATCACTTTCTCTGCGTACGTCCGCGACGGAGGGTTTTCACGCCATATCTCATTAACCGAAAATGGTACAGCAAAGGAATTTTCAGGTTTTATACTCCTACTAGAGATACTTGAAACCCAGGTGTTAATAATCAAGCAACTGGTATAGTTTAGATTTTGCAAGCCCTCAAAGTGTCTGAAATGTACGTCCGTAACTACGGAACTGCCCAGCAGCATCATTTTTAAATGTTCAAGGAAAAATAGTGAGAAAAGAAGTTATGCGCTGAAATGCAAATTTTAAAAACTACGTACACAATCTTCTGAGACAAACTGTTTTTGGTTTTTTTGCCTTACCTTAAGATGGAAGCATGCTACTAGTGGTAGTTTCTTCATAGTGAGTTGTTTGGTAGACTCCTGATTTATTTGGCATGTACTACATTTTATCTTGGCGCTACTTCCTAGATGCTCTGATCTGGTAAATCTGAAAACAAATCAAACAACATAATAAAATGTCATACACTTTATGAAGTTTCTGTCAATGCCAATTATTTTTGGTACTAGAAGATATTCATACTTTTGTCGTTTGATACTGAATGATTAATACTCTTGTATTTAAGCATCCATCGACGTCAGACAGATAAAAGATTACATTGCTTCAACTTGCTCATCCATATCTGTCAACATGGCACAGTGACCAACAGCAGAATATCAATGGGCTAAGAATTGTTGTAAAGTGCATAATGAGATATCATGGGCAGTCTATAGTACTGCAAATGTAATCCCATCTATCAGCTATTAGAAATAAGTGTATTTGTGTCAGTAACAGGGAAACCAGGCATAACAAAGTTAGTGGATTTACAGATCATTCTACAACCATGAAAAAAGGGATCCTTGTGGACAAAAAATCATATTCCACCAACAGGGACATAGTATGAAGCAATCCCTACAAAGCTTCGTTCTTTGAGCATACATAATACATATTAACATGTCAGACCCAACTCTTTCTTTAAATTGTGCTTCTGAAGACGCTAACATAGCCCCCAGGGCTGGTAAAAATGCAAAGTTTCCCGTCAAGGGAAATTCGACGTAGTTGGATTTCACGCTGCGGAGGAGGGATGTCTAAGGGGGCTGCCCCCCCCCCCCCCCTCAGAAGCTTAAGCTTTTTGAAAAATTAAGGTCCAATTGATTGGTGCATTAATTTATGCAATATCGGCTGTATAGAATGCCTATCATTTTGCTGCAAATTGCTGGTTTAGAGGCATTAAAGCACCGAGATTAATGCTGGGATTTTTTTCAAAAATAATTATTTTTGGTTCTATTATTTAAAAGTTTAAAAAATAGTTTCTGAATTTGTTTGTACACCAAGAGAGAAGTTACATTTCTCGGCAAGGGGCTTCCTGTTTTGCCTTCTTTTTCCAGCCCTGATAGCCCCTAATATTATTCTAAGAGTGATAGACAAATTGGTACATATTAAATTAATTTTAAAATGATAGGACAAATATTTACCAGTGGATTCCCACAAAGCTTACCTTCTTAGACAATCATCTAATGAGAAGGGTACATCATCAAAGCCCGTTGGAGACATCAGGCCTGCTTCACCATTAAGAACACTACCGCTACTAGTACTGGAACCTGGTGCAACATATCAATACAATAAAGGTACTGGTAAATAATCTTGTATCAATATCAGCATTTTCCATATACCTAATAAATAGCTCCTGTTTTAACAACGTTGACAAGGCATGAGACCAATTCAACAGTATAGTTAGTTTTTTAGCCTTAAGAGAATTAATTGTTTAACAACAATATTTTCCTTTTTATCACATCCCATGATGCTTTGCACCGGGTAGCTCATTAATGTCATCATAGGGTGAGTCAGAAAGAACAGGCACTTTTTGGTACCCACTTTTTTTGTGAAGGGCATCAAGAGAATTACAGGCCTGTATATTCATAATCAATAACAGTGTTAGAATGTGCATTTATTTAGCTTTGATTCAAAAAAAAAGGAATTATATACCCTTGCACTCCAGTAGATGAACACAACATTACATTACTTCTCCACTCCAAGATAGAAAATGTCTCATCGCGACAACTTATTCCAAGAAACCATTATGTACATAAACGTCATCAATTTTTATGTTATCATTCAATTAAAAGCAACGTCTAATTTGTTTCATTCATCACTTACCTGATGAGTTACTATCATTGTAAATATCTGGATTTGGTTGAAGACTACTATGAACAGTGCTAGTTGAGGTATTGCTGGTCGAATGACTCCCTGATGGACCCAGATCTAGTGAGATGTCCCAGAAAGGATCCACCGTTGTGGATACACCCCTGAAAGGAAAAGCGAAATGAGTGGGTAGGTAATGGCAAGAACGTTTGAGATGAATCATTTATTCATAGACAAATATTATAAACCTCACAATGTTTGCCTAATTGAAATAAAGCAACTGATGCCATCATAAGCGTGAGCATAAAATCCACCTGTGTTGGTAGAATTGAAATTAAATTATCTTGGGTAATAATAATTTAACCTTTTGAACTTTTGACAGTGGTTTGTTCAGTGTTGCATGTGAATTTATTCATAAACCAGTGCAAACATTTGATCTGAATCAACAAAACCGCACTGAACCGGACAGAACCAGAGGGCGCCCCTAGTCGAGTTTGATGTTGTCCCTAAAGGAATCTGATTCAAACTAAAGTAACATCTTTTCAAAGTCATGAAATCACTAGTTGCCATGGTTGACTTTTAATAGATGTTATTATAATCAATTCAATCATTTCTCAATCATTTTAAACAATTCCCACAGGTTCTATGTGACTGGTGCATAAACGCAACAGCTGCCCCTATGGAATGCATTGCCTCATTACACTGCGCCATTGTGCGTTCAACATTTGGATAAATATGTAGCGTAACACTCTGATCGTGAAATTATTGACTGTACTAAATCAATAAGAACCTGCCGACTTTTCACTGGCCCTTAAAGGGCAAGGACCTAATCAACTGCATAGTGCAAACAAAAGGTCTGATATACTGGTAGTTCAATCATAAAATCAAAACCACTGTTCCTTTAATAATTTTGGAATAGCATTTCTGTTTATTCCGTACTGCGTGATCCAGGCACTACTGGGATAAGCCTGCAGTCTGCCTAAAGCTCCATCCCCACACACTTAAAAACCCTGTATAGTATGTGTTAAAGGAATGGGGGCTTTTAGATTACTTTAGTAATAGAAAAGCTCCTTGTGAACACCACTCACCTGCATGCCTGACATGTGACATCTGATTGCAGCCCTCCCGTAAATATTTGGTCTATGATACAGTTACAATGATGAGGATTATTCCCTGATATACCGTTGTGACCTGCAAATGTCAAAATCAAATGAAAAATATGATAAACACAGTACATTACATGGGCCCATTATGAAATGGGATGATACACCTTCATAAACACTGTTTTAACACCAGTTAAGGGTGATGTCAAGCATGTATTCCAGTCATAATTACAGCATTTTTCTTATTCATTTATCTTCGATCGAGCAGGGTACATTAGCATCACATTGGACAACTTTATGTATGTGATATTACTGGGTGATTACCGGGAACACAATCTACACTGAGATCACCTTCTAACTTCTGCAGCAATGGGGTAAACCATCAAATAATTTCAATTATAATGGCAGTTTAATATGTCCCCATGAAAGAAAGAAAAAATTGAGAAGGCAAATGGCAAAGAAAACAAGATAGTGTAATGATTTTGTATATTGTTATATTAAAAAATTATGGTCCTATATAGGCAAAAGGACAACATTTTGGAGAGGAATTTACAATATTTGAATTAAAATGCCTTAATCCCAGTCAACAAACTATCAGTTGCTAACATGTTTTACAAACATTACCTTTGACTATCATAAACGGCATGAATGTCTATTACTCTGTACATTGTAGTCAGTTTATTTCAAAGGCCATTCATATTTAATCGACATGATGCACTATCATAAATTGTCCTTTTGACAGGTATATAAGGTAATGCATCTCATCTGTCAGTTGGCAGATGTTGATGTCATGTGCATAATTGTAACGCTATCCGACATTCACACACAACTACCACGTTTCTTGGAGTAGACCCCTGGATTGAGGAAAATCTGCATCAATCCTAGACATTGCACTGTATAACAAATGTCTATCAAAAGCAGCTGGCTGGCAATCTCGAAAGGTAATATTTGTTATTTCCCAACATGAATTTCATTGTGAAATTAATGGATGTTTTTTAAAAACATCCAGAATTAGGGAAAAGGCTTTGAAAATATTTGCTCATGTATAACAGATATGAAAATAAATCATATACTACTCGGACAAATGTCTTTGTGAACAAAATACAATTTTTTAGATTATACTATTGTTATTCATAGATTGCAGAGGAAATTAAAAAACCCAATAACAATTATTTTCAAATAAGACCTTGAATTTTTGCATTGTAAATCAGCATTTAGGTATAAATCCCAATATATAAAGATACAAATAAGAGTTTTGCAGTAGTCAATCAGCTGGCACTATTTCTTTTTCTTTAACATTAGTCATAGACCAGTATTCTTCATCTTCAGGTGCCCTTTGATCTAGGTCATAAAGCGCCTTACGATGTAAACAGCCTCAAGGCGCTGCACAGAAAGATATTAAAAACTACAAAAAAATCATTAAAGCTACAACAAGACATATGCTAAAAAAATACAATCAATATAACAATTATCCATGTACATACTAAAAATAAATCAAAAACCAGATACTAGATGTCAATACAAATATAGAACATAGTAAAATACATTATAAGAAGAATAAATTTAACGGTCGGAAACACGAAATATATACTATCAGTATTACTACCACACATTTTTGACCAGCAAACAACGTGGCAAAATCAGATAAAAGACATTATTAAAATATATATATATATACATAATTAAATATTTTGTATTTTTAAGAAATTGCACATGTATCATAAGGACAAAATACAAAAGACTGTCAGAAATTGCAATATTACACTGACATGACTGAAATGATGAAAACGAATATCTTTAGGCAATCGCTGTTTCACATCTCCTAACATTCAAGTATCTTGTCATTCAGATTGAATGAAAAAAATCATTGAAAACAAAAAAACAAAAACAGAAGAGGAAAAAAAAGAAACACTTAAGGGAAGTGTCAACCCTATTATTTTGATGATCAACTTTTGCTTCTAAGTTTGAGAATATTGAATAAAAGTACATAAAAGTATACATTTTTAGAAAGGAAATTTGATAAGGAAGCCGATGGTGATATCAATGTGATACCAAATAAACTAAAATTTGAGAAATGAACCAAAAAGCCAGTTTTTTACCCCAAATTTTTCAGACAGCATAACTATAAAATAAAAAATGGTAATTTGTTCTAATAATACGTTTTTGTAAACAAAACAATTTTGTCTAGGAGGCAATTTTTTCTTTTTCCAAAATAACGCTTGGTTTTGGAAATATTGCTAAAAACATCGGAAAAGTGTAAAAGTCGTGTTTTTTTGCGTACATTTCGCTAGAAATGGATGCATATCTCGAGTTTAAAATCCATAATCGAAAAAATAAAAAATTGCCTCCTAGCGCTGAAAGTCCTCTACACAATGGTAGTAAAAGCTTACCTGATAGTTTGATATATTTTTAGTTATGTTGTCTGAAAATTCGTAACATTCCTTCAAATTTGAACTTCTAGAAAACATCGATTCAGTAAAAATGTTGACATTTTCCACCATTTAAAGCTAAATGTTCACGGAACACACGGGCGTGTGACCTAAAAAGCGAGTATACTATTATGAACAATCATAATAAACTATCAGATTCAATTTATATTGTCACAATGTGAAGAAATTGGAAGAAAACTGAAATTTAAATGATCGTAAGATTGGCCTTTGTTTACATTTTAGACATTGTTTTGCGCTCTTTTGTTTTTCGCGTCTACGTCGCGGATATTAAGCGGCGCGTCTAGTATTACGCGCGGGAAGTTTCAGCGCGCGACGCAATGATCGAACAGCTGTCGCAGCATTTGAAAAGCGCGGAACTCCACTTAAATTCCCGCCAAATAACTATGCGCCTTTTCCTGACTCAAACTTACCAAAACAACAATTTAAAATCACCCAAAAGAACGGGAAATAATCGCTTCCGATTAGTAACTTATGATGGTAATGATAGAATACATATAAAAGTATAAAATAATAGAGAAATATGAAATTCAATTGTTGAATCAAGTGCCGGGTTGACACTGCCCTTAAGGGGGGACTCAAGGAAGTTTTCTTTTTAATTTTGTGAGTGCTGTAATTATTGAACTAAGACTCAAATGTACATAAAAGTATACATTTCTTTGGAAAGGAAATGGATCAGAGAATCCAAATTTGGCATCAATGTGGACAAAAAATGTTGAGTTTTTTGGGTCAAAAAAGGAATTTTGTGATTTTCTCAAATAATCAACATTTTTGGTCAAAATTGACGCCAACTTTGGATTCTCTAATCCATTTCCTATCCAAAAAATGTATACTTTTATATGCATTTGATTAATTAATAGTTCAATAATTACAGCACTCACAAAATTCATCTATCCATTACAGAGATGTAACATCTGGATTGAGAATCTGAGGTTCTAACAGATGTCATCATGAGAAAAAAACCAAGTTCCACCCCGATACTTGACAAATATGTCCCAGCCTAGATTGTGAACACTGATCATGTGATATCTTTGAGGAATCTAAGCAATAACTTACCTTTACAATGTCTATGTAGTACATCTAATGCGGCTATAAAGAATTCGTGAGCGTCCTGCTGCTCGTATCCTGCCAGGTGTCTGGCATGGGTCCATACTAGATGCAGTAACTTATACGGAATGTGTACAGACCTCAGACCTGAGTAGAACTGATAAACAGACAAAATAACGTGTAAGGATCACGATTATAAAAATGAACACTCAATAATCGTGGCAAATAAATGTTCCTAGTGAGCAAGATCATGTTGTATTTTCATATACGTGTAACAACGGGGAAAAAAATCCCATTTGAATGGATGTTATAACCATGCATAGCATATAAAAGTGGTACCTTCATTCAATTGACAGCATCAGGAAACCAATTAGTTATGTTTTATCATGTACAATATTTTGCTTTTGCTATATTCACACAACATAAACTAGTAAGTATACACTACAGTAATGAACAACAACAGTAAACCTGATCAAGGTGGCAGGCATTATTGAGTGTGTACCTTTAATGAAGTCAACCCTAGATTAATATGGCCATTTAATTGCCTCTCTTCAATTCACCGCATCAGAATACTCAATGGATCTGCACTGTCACTCTCTTGGGCTTTCAAGAAAAATCCTAACCTCATAAATCAGTGCAGCTCAACTTAATCTTCAAAGGGTTAACATCAAAGGGTCTTTCCTACTGCTTCCCTTTTAGATTTATTACTGCATGTTTACTTATTTCCCATTTGCAATGTTCCATACCACAAGAGGCGCTTGCTTGCCAAGAATTAAAGCAATTAGGTCAAGTGTCTGCACTGCTCATGAGTTATATTTAAAAATGTCTAGGAGAACGTCCAGTATGTCTTTCTTACCAGCATTTTACATGCATCCTTTAGTAAGAGTGAGATACCTTCACTTTTGCTTTTCTCCCTTCAACATATCATTTAAGAGTTTAAAATGTTGAGAACTACATTGTTCTACTGTCTGTGCAACAGCAATACAGCATTAATTTGATCCACATTTTTTTGTTCATCCTAAGATTTTATGCAATAAAATTGCAATATACCGGAATCAGTATTTTTATAGTCATGGTCCATTTGGTTTATCCCATTCTCCATGCAAAAAAATCTAAGCACAAATATAATATCGTTATAAATTGAAATTAATGTATTATTTCTCGCATCATATTCTCAGACAGCAATTATTTATGAATGCAGTAACAAACCCCTTTAATCTCTAACTCCCCCTCCTTCATTTTGTAATCCAACACAGAGATGCCTTCTTATCAAAAGGACACTGACCATCAGTGGTTATACCTAATTGAAATCCAATCATGATAGTAGGTCAAGGGGTTGTACAGGTTTAGAATGATTCACACTCAGGTGTATGTGTATACGCAGACACCACACTCAATACAACTCTTGTCTCATCCCATGCATGCGAGATGCTCAGAAAATAAAGGTCCTTGACCAGACTAAAATCTTGCATAGTAAGTGCCTGAATTTACATTGGTGAGGTTTGATAGAAGCTACATGTAGTAGATCAAAATTGATTGGATTTGAAAGGCAAATGGAGTTCCTTTAGTATGCAAATAAAATAGTAAACATGTTGGTATTGAAATTGTAAATGTAATATTTTGACTTAATTGCGATACAGATGAATATGATAAAGTGTTTCTTGAATATAAATCGCATCAATAATACACACTGTTTATCGCGGTATTGTATGATAATACAGGTCATCCTATACAGAAAGAATTGAGAGATTTGGTGGTCACTGACAACAATGTGAATTGCTATTTGAGTCATGTAGGAGATTTGGGTTATATTATAATCATTTGAGGGAAAGAGAGAAGATGAAACAGAGTTTATCTCAGCTCCAAAACATTTAGCTTGTAGGTTAACAGGTTTTTTTAATTTCATAAAACTGCTTTTTTTTTCTACAAAAATGTTTTAAAAGCAAGATGGTTCTGGAATGGCCAGTGTCCCTTTTGTTTTTGTGACAGTGCCAGATAGCCAGTCAATAAAAAGTGGATCACTCATTTTAGCACTAATATACTGTACATACGAGGGTCATTCAATGCCAGTCTTATAAAACATTCCACAATTGTATCTTAGAATCTCAGCTACAAATGCATAGTACATTTATCTGAGTATAGGTTGTACTTTTCTGGAGATGCAGTGAAAACCAAATGTCCATTTACTGTGATGGAAACCGATGAAAAATCTCCAAAGTGATTATCATTTTGCCAATTTTAAGCGACAAAACGTACCTATCTCTTTATCAGACTATAAACAATAAAAGTGACTGATTTGATCTGACAAATTTGCAATATAATTAGCCAAAACCAGATCCTGATAATCATAAAGCTTAAACCTTCCCTACAGGGAACACTGCTAAAATCATATTTGCTTTTCATAAGAACGATTTAAAGAGATCTTCAAAATAGAGGACTAAATGGAGGGATTCCAAGTCTCTCCAAGAGTTGAATTTCTACTATTGACTATCTGATTGACAATTCTGAAGTTTGCACATAAAGTGACTATCATGTTAAAGATTTAATGTACGAGGCATCACTGTGGCATGAACTGTAACACCGAATTTGACTGATTAGCAGTATTTCCGTATCCTAAAGCCTTAAAGGCATAGCGATGCATTTGAGCTGAATTATACTGTTTGCAAGTCTATAGGCAAACATAAACGCCATGTCACCTTAAAGAGTTAATATTGCTTAAAATCTTATCTATACATAATAATACCGTATTATATTTGGATATCATCCATTGTTTTCCATTTTCACTATTAAAATTGTGCTCATTTCATCTACCCATATAATATAGAGAAAAAGAAGAAGAAAAAAAAACGCATTTTTTAACAGTAATTTACCGTGACTGTTGTCCAAAATCTCTCGCTGGCTTTGACCGCATCAGAGCAAAAGTGAAACAGATATCAATTATCATACTATAAATGTGCATGATTCAGAGCTATAATCATGTAATATCTCATGAGGCTGACATTCATATTAGCGTTGTTAAGATTGGAGGAGGAAGAACTTACAGAATGACCCTTATATGTATACATGTAACAATCCTAGTCCCACTCACACACCATTGTTACAAAGTTTAATTAGAGTCAAAGACAGAATTGACAGTCATTCAACACTTAAACCAAAAAAATTAAACAAAATGAGGGGACAGTCATACAATCATTCACACAGAGACATGTATCTTATGATTTCGTAGTCTCTCCCCTGAACATATGGATAACAACAATTATTATTTATATCAGGCTTTTTAACGGTCAGGGTTCTAGCTAGGACGGGCGGCACCGGGCGGGCCTGCCCGGCGCTGGGCCCAGAATTGGGCTGGCCGCCCGGCACAATTTGTGGATAAAATCATTAAACTGCCTCGTAAAACAAGAAATTATGTGGCAGGAACCCTCAAAGTGCATTAAAAAACCCTAAAAAGACATTAAGAAGGCCTCTGGATCCCATGCCATGATCCACTGCACTTCGTTCGCTACATTTTCTCCGTTCGCCGTCAGTAAATTTACCCGGTTCTAAAATGGTCCTGGCTAGAACCCTGTTAACGGTTCAATAAAACTGTGTATAAAACTGAATATTGTTAAACCAAAGTACCTGGATGCGACCAATATTCTAAAAAATATTGCCGTCCAATATTGTTTGTGCGGCACAGAAGATATGCCCGTGACTGTGAGTATATATATATGCGCAGGTGATGCATAGTGCGAGTGATGTTTAACACTGTTAATATTAATTTTATGTTTTAATTTTGTTAAGCGCTGTGATACCATTGTATAATGTGTAAGAGCGCTATATAAATGCTCATTGTTATGTTATGTTATGGGTAAAATTTTGAGATCGGCTTTTCAATCTCACTGAGATTTAATGTCAGTTTGGGCTAATTTTTTTAAATTTTATCAAAACAGTCTGTTATATAAATAATAATAATAATACTGAATGTCTTATTTTCAGGTGATACAAGAATATATTGCACTCGCTATACAAATATTTTATACCTCATGCAATATATTCTTGTATCACCCTCAAAGCCATTCAATATTATATATAAATATATATATATAAATATAAATGCTAAATCTAACAATATTTTACTCCTTTTAAACAAATTTGTTATCACAAAAATAGGAAAAGGAATAAGAATCCAAAACATCTTTCAAAAAGTGCCCAGCACTTACTCTATTTGGCCATTGAGTAGTGTTGTGTTATGAGACAAAACCTTTCTTTTTGGTCTTATAAGGAAACACATGTGGTACAGTGTACTAATATTAGGTACAATGTATTTATAACAAGAATGGACTTATGACACTTGGACAACCAAGATAAGTAGATAAGAAATTATGATACTACTCCAAATTCCAGTTTGCCTTTTCATTTAACCATACACTTTGTTGTAAATTTCTTTCAGTCTCTGGCATACTACATATTTCTTAAATTTTACTTTTGTAAATAAAAGTCCTTAAACTGACAACAATTTGTTTAACAAAAATGATTAATATTTAAAAAACTGTCCCAAAATGGTTTAAACTTTAAGTGGGTATTTTTCAAATTTAACATTAAACACAGAAAAAAAATCAAAATACTGTGACAGTAATGAAAATATTCTACCACTAAATAACCCCATACTTATTTGTGTTGACTACCCTCCTTTCATTTCAAAACCATCAAGGACAAACAATCTTCACTGAATGGGACAGAAGAACAATTAATTTAATCAAATGAAACATTCAACATATTTTCGAAAAGAAAAAAACAAGCATTTAAGATTCACAACCTAAGGTCATAACAAGACAATCCTCAGACCATGAGGGTCATCTGTTTCAATTGTCTACTGTGACATGAGCACTACTAAGCACCACTACCCAAGGAACATTAAAACGCAAATTGAAGAACAAGTTACATACTTTACATAATGATTTGTAAACGAGAGCATGTCTAAAGACCTTAACCGCACCCCTAACGCCAGACAAAAGGCACCTCAGAAGGTAATGTAAGATGAGTACTATATGCTTCCCTGAGGGGTAATTTATTAAACCATAAACTTAACCTGCTGTCGAATGAACCAGGGGCATCCCAAGAGACATGACATTACCACACAAAGAATCATAAATTCTTGAGCCATTAACCCTAAGGCGACTGGAAAAACCCTGTTCTATTGAGCAAACAGACCTTTTCTGATAGGGTCGGTTGGTCAAGCATTTTTCCAATCAAAATGTGGCGAACATTTTGGTGTTTTTCAATCATTTTGGAAATTTTACAAAATTGTCAACTAATTTCAAATTTCATCACCTTAACGAAATAAATCCCGATTCCTTGACAGACCTAAGAGTAACTCCACAGGGAGTGTGGGTGTGTGAATATATTTCATACAATATAATTTTAGGGTGTGTACATACATGTGCTATAATACTTCACTACCCAAGGATAGCTTGTATTGAAGTTTTAATGTTCAAGAGGCATACACTCTGGGAATGACAGCAATTGAAAAATCAGAAATTCCCATAGACAAGCCATCCAATGGCAAGTTAGCTGTTGCTGGTACGTTTTTTCATTTCATTACTTCTTATGGAAATATAAGCACTATACAATATTTCTAATAGTCACAAGTACTATACAACAACCACCACCAACCACACTACAACTGCAACTTGCAAACATTTATTCTGATACTATAGAGAAGCATCTTACCTCTTGAAATAATCTTGACATCTCACACACAAGACACTGGTCTTTCCCTTCATCCATGTGACATGTATGCTTGTCGGATAGGAAGTAGTCCCGTAGAAGAGGTGTATGTGTAAGTGCCTGCACTATACAGTTCATAAAACATGTATTGCCTAAATTGATTAACCCTCGTAGACCTGGGATGATAAAACATACACACACAAAATAAATATCAAATTATGTCAGCATAATCTTTAATAATTAACATAATCTTTAATAATTAACTGTTTTCCGAGAATTCAATTAAAATGTTAAAAGAGCAATTCAAATGTAAGCGTCATTCGGACTTATGTGCAGGTAACGTATCAAGGGGAATGTTGTGTGCATGATGTATAGGGAAAGCTGACAATAACTTTACTATTATATTATTTTTATAACCCATATCATTCCTATCACGAATTCAAATGGTTTGGTCAATTTCCCAATTTATTATCAAACAAGATAAACCTATGAGTTCTCAGGTACTGCAGACAAATTGTTAATTCTTCAAACTATACACTAATCTAATTCGCATTTAACTTGTGGAAAAAGTTAGTAGACATTTTGGATTTTTGATAAATGTTTGTGAATATTTCCGGCTCTATATCTCAGAAATGCACCTATCAAATGGCCTGATTGCTTTTGTAAAAGAGAGCCAGGCCAATATTCTACCGTGTTTACTTTGGCTGATCCCTTTTGCTGGTTGGACTCTGGGTTTTTTTCAATAAGATACAACTTGTTTTGATCCATAGCTAATACACGGGACCATTATTTTGCCCAGAGTGGGCGTCGATCGTTATGAGGACGCCCATTGGCTAAGTGGTGGAATGGAATCAGCGGTCATTAATTGCAACAGCTACCTGCAAAACGATCTTAGGGTCTTGGATTAGCATCAGGAATTTGAAATTGATCTACTTGATTGTCCCCTCCTCTATAGTCTGTGACTGCGTGTGGTTCCGGCTTTAAAAGTTGTGACCTAGGTTTTTGTGTACATTATTTGGGTTTTTTAATAAATAAAGAGCAATCCAAATTATATATGTTCCCATATACTATTAAAATTGTTCATTACATAAATGGTTTTGGTCGGTTACTTCAATAGTTATTTCTCATTGATACCCAATGGTTAGAGATGAACTCTGAATAGTGATAGTCTGACCTGCAATGCCCTAGATTATTAATGTCTGGGAAAAAGCACGGTCTAGTAACTCACTATTAATTACTTGTCTGATAAGCCCAAGATTTTTTTTCTTCAATAGTATTTGTAAGCGCTTGACACAACCTTCAAACCTAAACTTAGATGATTTTAATCTCACTGATATTTTCAATCTAGCATGTTTAATCTAGCAAGATTAAGCTCATCACTGGCTGTTCTGCCACAAATGCATAGTAATGAGTGATTAGAATCCACGACAATACATTATTCCAATCCATAGTGTTGAGTGATTCATATTCATGATGACGCATGATTGAAAACAATGGTGATGCATGATCTGAATCCATGGTGGAAAATATGGTATATAATCATGGTGATTCATGGTTCATAGTGGTGCATAATTAAAATCCATGGTAATACTTTAGTTTAATCAGTTCCAAATTGGCGAAAATTGTGAGGCTAATAATATATATGTGGGCCCAAATGGAATACCTATTTGCCAACCGCTTGCTGATATCTGCGTATGATGGGCAAACACACACTTTCACTAATAAATATGCGCAACGAAATGAATTCTTATTGCCCACGGACACAGCCTCACAATTCTCGCCAATTTGGAACTGATTAGACTATATAGTAAGTAATTCAAACCCATAGTGAATCATTATGTAAATCCATGGCAATTCATGGTTTGAATCCATGTCGATGTATGATTCAAACCTGTGATGATGATGCATGATTTAAATCCATGAAAATAAGGTACAATGGGGATAACATTATTTACATTATTTACAGGGTGTCCCAAAAGTCTATGCACGACTTTGAAGCTTTGTATTTCACAAAATATAAGTCGTATTGAAAATATGAATACATATTTAGAAAGAGGAGATGTGGGAAATAATTTTGATACGAAACTTTGGAGTAACATCTGTTTGTAATGCCACCCTAGAGTTAGAATATGTATTACTGCAAAAATGTAATTTTATACTTCGGAGAAATAAAGTTCATAGATCCATACCTATCGAGATTAACAAAAAGACGGGTAGAGTTGGTTACACGGAAAGTGATCCGTCAATTGTAATTTTTTTAATTTTTACATTATAGTGATCCCATCATAATAACAAACTATAATAGCACATATAATTTTCGTTTCTATAGTGAAATCTAGTTTAAAGGTTTTCCATTTATATAGAGACGTGTGCCAATGCAAAAACACGGACCTAAAATATTGAATAACGTAACTGTAGAAAAGTGAACACACACATTACACAGCTGTCAAACATGTGACTTGTTGATCTACCAGTCTTTTTTCTACCACATCGAGACAAATCATGCATAGTTCCTGTGTTCAAAAATGTATCCACCAACTTCAGAATGGATATTCTTCCGGGTGCGCGTTTCACTTTGAAATGTTTTCTGAACTTTTGTTGAGTATGTTGAACTGAATTTGTTTCAGCGTAGAACCATACAATTTGTATTCGCTTATCTATGCTGTAAACCATCTTGAATGAAGACTTTTGCAGTACATCGTTGTCTACTACGCCTATTTATGTTGTGAGTGACCGAGTTTGGTAATAACATTAATGTTGCAAGGTAAGCAGTGAACTGTGACTTATGCGCAACATTGCTTTCATACCGTTAATTTATGCGCACCTGTTTTTAGCAACAATGTGTGGTACTTGGTATTGGTGGGTCTCACACCGCCAAAAACTTTCAACCAGTTTTAAAATGTTGTGGGTTCACCAATAGGGTTGTGTTTGGTATCAAAATAATTTCCCAAATCTCTTCTATCAAAATATAGTTAAATTTATACCATATAATTTATATTTTATGAGATATGACTCTTCAAAAACGTGCATAGACTTTTGGGACACCCTGTACATTATTCATACCCATGGTGATGCGTGATTTAAACTTAAAACATGAGTATAACTCATGGTGATAGGTAAGTCAAACACACAGTGAAGGAGGATTTGAATCCATGGTAATGGTGATCGATTCAAATTCAATGTTGATGCGGAATTGGAATCTACGGTGACGTGTAATTCAAATATCAGTGGTGAGAAGTCGCACACACAAAAAGAGGAAGATTACTAAAAAATGCGCTGAAAAACACAAAATATGGGCTGAAAATAAAATAAAATGCTAACATTTTGGCGTTTACAAAAAAAACAAAAGCCCATTGAAATCAGCTGAAAAGAGGAACTCTTTAAATATATGGTGATGCGGCATTTGAATCCATGGTTATGTGTGATTTGATATCTATGGTGATACATGGTTAAAATCCATGGTAATGCTGGATTCAAATCCTTGATAATGCAAGATGAACCTTTTTTTAAATCATAAGAAAAATATCGGAACTGAAATATTCTTTACCTATTGTTGAATTAGTTGTAATTTTTCTTCTTTTTGGATTCATTTGCAGAAGTTCTATCTCACTCTGTGTTGCGACCCATGGTGTGAAGGCTCGTATACCACAACCTAGCAAAAAAACAAGACACAACAAATCATACAAGTGCCATTCAATCATTATTTATAACAAATTAGGTTGATATTGTCAACAGATACAGTCACTCATAAATTACAATTTACCAAGCCAAGTAGGTATTCTTAATTTATCTGGAAAAGTCCCAATTTTAGTCAAATATTAGTAAAATCCCCACCAACTACTGAATTCCTGGTAGCTAAAACAACACTGAACAGCTTCATGATATTATGCACATAAATCCACTGTAAGGCACACAAAATGTTTGTTGTATTGGCGTAACATGTTATTGAAAATTAAGGTAAATGTAATTTTTAAATTGAATAAACGAGGGTCATTCAATAAGTTCTACCTCCTAACTCGTAACATCGCTAATATGAATGTCAGCCTCATGACATTTGTCATGCTTATAGCTCTGACTCATAGCTTCACATTTATAGTAAATAATAATTGATACCTGTTTTACTTTTGTTATGATGCAATCAGAAGCCAGAGAGAGATTTTGGACAACAGACACGGAAAATTACCCTAAAGAAAAACAATTTGTTTGTTTTCTCTCCGTATTGCATGATTAGATATAACAGCCCAATTTAAATACTGACAATAGAAAACAATGGATGTTTTCTGAATATAATACTGTATTATCATGTATAAATCAGATGGTAGGCAATATTACCCTTTGTAGGCTTGAAAATAATATAATATCAACTCGAATGTAATGCTACGTCTTAGAGAACTTGAATACTGCTATTCAGTCAAATGTTCGTTGTTACAAGTCAAGCCACAATGATGCCTCGAATGTTAAATCCATTTAGTCCTGTATAACGAAGATCCCTTAGTTCTTATGAAAGCAAATATGACTTTTGCAGCGGTTCTCTGGATAGGGATAAACATAAATGAATGTCCTGGTCTGGTTCTGGCTAATTAAAGGCCATTTTGTTTCCAAGAAATCAGTCACTTTTATTGTTTATAGTCTGTTCAAGAGATATTTGTAATTTAGAATGGTTTTAATTAATCGATAGGGACTTTTTGTCTATTAGAACTGGCCAAATGAATAGCACTAAGAAGATATTTGGCTGTCTTTTAGCCGTTTCCTTCACACTAAATGGACGTTTGGTTTTCACTGCATTTCTGGAAAAGTACAATCACTACTCAGACCGGTTTACTATGAATTCGTAGCTTGGATTCCATGCTACAAAAATTGTGTAATATTTCATAAGACTGGCTTATAATAGCAAAGTTATGACGTAGGAAGTTGAACTTATTGAATGACCCTCGTATATAAATTCCTATAATCAAAACAAAGATTTGTCTATCACAGCGTATACAATTCTCCAGCGTCCCATGGGACTGGTGCGTATCATGTGTACGTAATAGCATCATTCGCAATGGCAAGGGTGCAGTAAAATAAAAAGATGTGACATACTTGTAAAAAAATAGGAATTGACCAATCGCAGCCCTAATCAACAAGACCCCACGCCGGGTTGCGACTGTTTTGGAACGCACTGCATGCAAGGACACCCTCAACCTTTTGTTATGATCGCGAGCGCTTGGATCATGACGCTGTGATCGACAAATGTTTGTTTTGATTATAATTTGATCTCAGAGAGTCAAATGAATCACGAAATATCATGAGGCTGTTTGCGATCGTCAGACTTGCTGTGTACTGTATTCCTTTTTGATGAGGAGCACCAAACACTTTTTGGGTTTTTTATTAAAAAAAATGGGGTTTTTTTGTTGGGTTTTTTTCTTCATCTGCAACTATATTGAGATTGAAAGCTTCCCACATTTTCAAGCAAGCTCCTGAGCACTGAAAAGTGATTGCTACAGATGTGGTATCGTTGCATATTTGAACATATAAGTTTTCCATTTAGCATATGACCATATTACATATATTCAAAATATAGGCAATGGACCTACGGCACATATTCTCCTGGCCACAGTCCGACATACGCTGGCGTATTTTCTATCAGCTGCGTGCGCATGTTTGAAAAATCACAAAATGCTGTTAACCAATCAGAGCGGTGAGGTCGAGCTGACATATTGCGCACCATGGATGTCCGTTGCACCATTTTTTTTGGGTGAGGTCGACCTCATGTGACATGCATCTATTGAAAAAATCAAATCAAAGGACTCGTTTGCTGTCGTTATACAAAATGTGTTCCTTTTATAATCTGCTAATCCTACCTTGAAATTTAGCAGCCTTATAACTTTCTTCACGGGCTATTCTCTCTAATTCTGAATCATACACATAGTCCATACACGCAAAACAGAAGATGGCACCATATGAGAGGTCTACAGCTGAAATACAAAGGCAAATATAATACAGTATTTTTAAGGCTATGATCTCAATTTATTTTCTACTAAAGTCTAATTAATAATTGAACGAACAATTTCAGAATAGCGTACTGCGTAAACAAGTTGAAGTAGCGTGTGCTGCTTATATCCTGCACAATTCGTACGCACTGGCTAAGGCAATCATGTATCTCTTATTTGCGTATGGAAATGGGAACTTGTTCGCTCAACAAATAATCAGACTATAACACACAGTGGCATAGCCACAGGGGGCAGGCGGCAATTGCTCAACCCCCCAAACATTTGAGTTGTTTCGGTAGAAATTGGCACCGTTGGTTGAGATTGGGAACACCACATCACCAGTATCAGAATGTTACCAGTTTCGACCATATGTGTCATTTTTACTGTAGCTTTCTCATTCTCCATAACATTAAAATGAACTTTTTTAGACTTTTTTGAATTGATAACAAGAGTCTTACTGGTCCCTAGAATACAACTTTACCTAAATTATGTCTAGTTGATAAAACGTGTTCATGTATATGTCTAGATGTGTAGCACCCAAAAAACACACAATAGAGGCAGGAATGGAGCCTTGTGTCTGGCTGTCTGCAGCTGTAGCATATACATGTCCGAGCCTATAACCAAACGTACGGTTTAAAGACAAGAAAAGAAAAAGAGACAAAATATTTCAATTAATATCATAAAAACCTAGCGATTTATACAAACTTAGCGTACACAAGAAGCTCACCTGACGAGTGATGAGTTGGCCTAAAATCATATTCTTCCATGCAACTGAATAGAAATGACCAACTTGATTCATGATTAAGCTCGAGCCACCAGTTTTGAGCACTATATTATCAGGACAACTATTAATTTTGGAATAGGAAACTCCTATACTGCGCATACAAGGGTCGTTCAATAAGTTCTACCTCCTCACTCATAACATAGCTAATATGAATGTCAGCCTCATGACATTTGTCATGATTATAGCTCTGAATCATAGCTACACGTTTATAGTAAATAGTTTATAGTAAATGGTTTATAAATAGTAAATCATAACTGATATCTGTTTCACTTTTGTTATGATGCAGTCAAAGCCAGAGAGAGATTTTGGACAACGGAAACAGTTTATTTCGGCTTCTTTTTTGGATAGTATGATTAGATATCAGAGCACGATTTAAATATCTGAATATATTACGGTATTATCATGTATAAATCAGATTATAAACAATAGTAAGGGCCTAACTATTGTAGGCTTGCAAATACATGTAGTGTATTATCAACTCAAATGTATTGCGGTATTATCATGTATAAATCTGATTATAAACAATAGTAGGGGCGTAACTCTTCTAGGCTTGCAAATAGTGTATTATCAACTCGAATGTATTGCTATGCTTTTGGCATCTGCTAATCAGTCAAATTTTCGTTTTACAAGTCAAGCCAAGGTGATGCCTCGTACATGATGTTAAATCTTTAACATAATTAGTCACTTTATGAGTTTTCTGTACATATGTACAGTATGTGCAACCTTCAGAATAGTCATTCAGGTAGTCAACGATAGAAAATTTTCTCTCTGAGATACTTGGAATCCTTCCATGTAGTCCGGTAATATATTGAAGGTCTCTTAGTTCATTAAAATCAATGATCTTTGCAGGGTTCTCTAGGGGAGGGGTAAACTTAATAGTTGTCCTGATCTGGTTCTGGCTAATCAGAGGGCACAATTTTCCATATGAAATCAGTCACATTTATTGTTTAAAGTCGGTTAAAGAGATATCTGACATTTATAACGGTCATAATTGACCTATAGCCTATAGGTACGTTTTGTCTCTTATAATAGGCCAAATGAATAGCACTAAAGCATATTGCTGTTTTTCATTCATTTTCGTCACACTAAATGGAAGTTTGGTTTTCACTGCATCTCCAGAAAAGTACAACCATTACTCAGATCAATTTACAATGAATATGTAGCTGAGGTTCCAAGCTACAATTATTTTATTTATTTTATTATTTTTCCATGTAATATTTTATAAGACTAGCTTATATAATAACAAAGTTATGAGGTAGGAGGTAGAACTTATTGAATGACCCTCGTATGTAATTTGTAAATAACAGGTCACATTTTCAGATCATTGACATCATTAATACAACAGCCCCACTTTATGAGAACAGACAGAATAAATGGTAGCGAACTAAATTATGCAAGAAATGTATATATAGACTTGCATCAAGTCCGTGAGACACAAACAACGACAGTATGGTGTAGGCCTAAGGTGAGATAATGAATACAAAATGTATTTATAAAACAAACAATGATTTTTATTTAAAACGTCAATTATCATATTTCAGGCTTGTAAATACCATCCAGCACAAACATTTTATAATAATTTTCTAAACCGCAATTTTTCAGGGAATTTTTTCAACCATTCTGTGTAAACTTCAATGGACGCACATCACATGAGATTGACCTCGGGTAAATTATGCGAGGTCAACCTTACACACAAAAATGGGGCAACGGACATCTTTGATGCGCATAACATATGTTCGACCTCACAGCTCTGATTGGTTAGCGGCATTTCAAGCATGCGCAGTAATTAAGCTGATTGTGCGCCCGCATCGTCAGACTGTGGCCAGGAGAATATGTGCCATAGGTCCATTAGGTCTATTATAGACTGAACCTAAGCAGACGACAAACAGCGTCCACAGCGCCATCAAGATATGATCACACACAAGTTAAATTTTCCCGATGAAGTAGCTTTTGATCAGCAATTTGGGATTCATCCCCCTGACTATACCTTCAAGTAATGGGAAGGGGACTGGGAGAGAGATAGATGAAGTCAGATTTAATTTTAAGTGATTAATTATTGAACCAACAAGTTTATAATATAGTGTAAACGCAGCTAAGAGATAAGCGATTGATGTAGCGCTAGCACATGGGACTTAGTGTATATTTTCGGGCTCACACAGCATCCACATGCATATGTATGCATTACGCATTAATTTAGCATACGCAGTACGCTATTAAACAATTGTTTGTTCAATAAATGATTAAACTATAGTCAACTTCAAAGTGACTTGGTGTGAGCACCCTTGAGAAGTAAAAGTTGAACAATAACATTACAGTGTGATTTGCGCTTGACATCATAGCTAGGTTCAACAAAAATGAAGTACACCTACATGTAAGGCGGCAGGCCCGCCAAGTTGATTTTTAAGTTTCCTGTAACATTTGTTTTCAAAATTCATTCATTTATTCATTATTTTTACGACTTTCATTATTATACAAAATGTGGATGTAAGACGTATTATTATGCACCGCTGCACCCTATCAAAGAATGAAATTAAGTCAATTTAGATGTAAGTTACAGAAAGGCTCTTCTGGTCAAAATGATTAAACATTTCACTTCATCACACAAAATGCATGAATTCAGACGTTTTTATTGCAAAAACTGTATTTTTTTCTCAGAAATATCAATAATGAATTCAAACGCGCGCATGAAAATGAAGCGCAGGCGGGTGACGGGAAACTAAAAATCAACTTAGCGGGGCCTAATGCAAAAAGTTCCTGACCAGCTGCTTTAATGTTAGGCTAATGAAAGTCAATTACGAGTTTCCTGTTACTTTCTTTTTGCAGAGTGATGAGGCGACTTTTTCATTATTCATTGGATGATAAGATCTCATTATTGACGTATAAATGCATGTTTGATCATGGCTTCACAAAAGGTATTTACCATAAAAAGCCCTGATTTTGAGCCTAGTTCCCAGTTTCATATTTTACACAGTGAAAAATATGTTTGAAATTGCTAAAACTCACTCCAAATTCCAATGATGTTTTGAAAATATTAATTTTTTGGCAATCTTGACATTTTGATGCGGGCGAAAAAAAGTGAAGCGGGCTGGTAACGGGAAACTTGCAATCGACTTTCAGACACCTTAGCTAATTTAACATTGGCAAACCAGTATCAAAAATCTGAGATAAGGCTACACTAGTCTTTAGTCCAATTAATAATTAAAATAATAATTGAACAAACAAGTTCTGAATAGCGTTCTGCATATTAACAAGTTCAAGTAGCATGTGCTGTGTATGCTGCATTAATGTGTACACACTTGCACCGTATGCTGCGTAAACGTGCAAGTATGCACAAATCCCCATTTTAGCACTATAACTTAAGTTAGCGTCATGTCATAATGCTACGACATAATGCCAACAATGCGAGCATGTGTACACAATGCATGTACATCATGCGGATGGATGTCCATAAACCAAGAAGTATATCGGACGCTTTCAAAAAATGACAGTGAAATCTGTAGTGTTGTAGGCCTAGTAGTACTATAGGTCGGGCGGACCTACGTCATGCCGGTGAAAATAATCAAATGCTGGTGACAAAAACTTGCGCAGATCAATCAATTAAATGGTAACCACACATTGCGCCTACTGCGAATCAAGTGCGTAACACTAAGCGTGAGTGTGTGCATGGAATGTTTTGCTTTTGAAACACGTGACTTGTTGCCAAGCAAATTTGCTAATATAACTCAAGACCGATCTTGACTATAGTCCGATTTATAATTGAATGAATGATTTGAATCAGCATTTGCATACATTGCGTGAAGCACGCACAAAGGGCGCGATCATCTTTGCGCTGCGTGCGTGGTGTTTGTTCAATTTTTAATCTTATTCATAGATAGTATAGAAGTACACGGTTTATTCCATACAGGACAATGAATAACATGAATAAAACATAACAAAAGAACTTTATACTTTGCACTCATTCAACAACAAACAGAAATTACAATACAATCAGCCTCAGCAGGCAAAGCAGGATAATTTCGGGGACAGGGACAACATTTGACTTTTGTTTTGTTTTAACTTTCATTGAGCCAAACTATCTAAAATATAAGTTATCAATAGCTCCTAAACCAAAGTAAGCAACTAATAGTAATTGTAGTTGCAGTTTAGTTTCAAAAAGTAAGAAAGTTGTTTTCGTAGACCTTTAAATGGGTTTGTGTACAACCGCAACCGGTTCTTGTTTATACCTTTCTCTTTGCACTCTCTCCCGTACTATTCCAAACAAAATGAGACAAAACTATACGGTATGATTGTGTTCCTTTGAGAGCCTTAAAGACACCCACGTGTTCACACCCCGAAAGGCTCATTTTGTGGGTGTCTACTAGCTCTAAAACAGCGTCAGTTCCCGTCTTGAAAGTTTCTTTTATTGCCTTGTTTTCGTATCGTATCCACCATTTACACACTTCTCAGATTGTTTCGGCGTATCGGGATTTTCGATTCTGTTCGATATTCGATTCATACAATGTGATTTTTTAAAGGGTTGCCAGTTCTATAACATGACCCTAAAAATTGATTGATGTAAAATCAAAATAAATGCATGATTATATTTTGAGATTTAGTCAAAATATTTAAAACCAACCTGCGACCCCTGCGATCCCCTGCGAACACTAAACGGCACTGAAAACACTCTCGACCTACTGTTTACAAGTCACCCATCACTACTCCATTCCGTGAGACCACATTCTGGTGTTAGTGACCACTCCGCAGTGCTCGCCGTCTTCAATGCCATCAGGATCGGATGGAAACCTCCCAGGAACGCGCCCATGTGGAAGAGCGTTGACGACGATAATGAATTTAGAGAGCATGCAAAAGCAGTGGCGTAACTAGACTTTTTCATTTGGGGGGGGGGGGCAAGAAGGGGCAGTGACTTGAAATGGGGGTGGGGGCTCCTAAGATCTTTTGAATCAAGAGATGCGCGCATAGCGCGCGAAAATTTTCGACTTTACAGCTATTTTTTGGACGATTGAGCTACATTTTGGCTCTTAACAAGCTTGTAGGCCTACCACAGAATATTTCATTTTGGGAAGACATATGCGCGCGTAGCGCGCGAATTTTTTTCATATGTGTACTTTTGACCATCATAATTCCATGATTCCTTTCGTCAAATGAACCGACAGTGCCAATCTCAACCGACACGATGTCATTATTGGGGGGGATTTGGTGTGTACTTTGTTTGTTAATTTCATTACAGCCGTACTTGATTTCATTTGGGGGGGGCAAGCGGGGGGGCAAGGGTTCCAAGTAGGGGGCTCGCCGCTCCCGCCCCCCTGCCAACAAATCCAACCCAAAGGAAAAAACTGTGGAGGAAAACTGGAAGTTCGTTGTTAAATCCTTGAAAGACATTGTCGACAAACACGTCCCACACAAAACTTACAGCGGCAACAAGTGCAGTGCACCATCACAAACAGTCTGAAGAAGATGAAGAGAAACTCTACGCACGTGCTAAAATAAGGGGCAGAGATACCGACTGGATACCTGGAATACTCAGAAACTTGTCAACAAGGCTATCAGGTGCAGCAAGAGAAACCACATCTCTGACATTATCAACACGTATATACAGACCCGCCCAAAAAGTTGGAGATACTAGTATCAGATCAAAGAAGAAAGACAACACAGGAGTGCCGGTGCTAAAGGTGAAGGCATTACAAAGGAGAGTGAAAAGGCAGCCGCCCTGAGTGCGCAGTTTTCAAGTGTTTTCACCAGAGAGGATCTGGATCCTTGCCAAAGATCAACCACTACCCACCCTATGAAAGTATGCCAGACATAACTGTTTCCACGGAAGGGGTCGAAAAGCTACTTCACATTGATCCAACAAAAGCTGTAGGACCAGACGAAGTGTCAAACTACGCCCTCAAGATAGCTTCTCACGAACTAGCCCCTATACGAAGCTTCATTTTTCAAAGTCAATTGACATCACCGGCGACCTCCCCGACGACTGGCGCAAACCAAATATTTCACCAATCTACAAAAAAGGCGCGAAAACAGACCCAGCCCAACTACCGTCCAATCTCACTAAGTGTATGCTGCAAGCTCCTGGAACACATCATCGACAGCCAACTCATGAGACACCTAGACAAATTAAACATCCTCTCGGACGCACAGCATGCTTTCCGCAAATCCAGATTGACTGAATCCCAGCTCATCCTTACTGTCCACGACCTGGCAAAAATCCTCGACGACCGCAGTACTACAGACCTCGCCATTTAAGACTTATCAAAAGCTTTTGACGTTGTACCCCATCACTAGACTCCTCGTCAAGCTTGACCATTATGGAGTCAGAGGAACCACCAAACGCTGGATCGAGAACTTCCTAACCAAACGACAGCAGAGAGTGACCATAAATGGATCCCCATCCAGCTGGACTAAAGTTCACAGCGGAGTCCCCAAGGAACAGTCCTCGGCCCCATCTATTCCTGCTATTCATAAACGACATCAGTGAAGCTGTCTCCAGCAAAATAAGACTATTTGCTGACGACTGCTTAGTCTACAGAGCCATAGATGGTCCAAATGATATTTATAACTCACCTACAGACCGACTTGGACAACCTGGTCAAATGGACGGAAGCATGGGGCATGCGATTCAACGCTGCTAAGTGCAACATTATGAGAGTCACCAATCGACAAAACCAAGACACACACGACTTCACCGTTGTCTGTAGCCTACAAGATCCACCACGACCAACTCGACATTTCCAAGACGTACATCGCCCCGAAAACAGACCGCGAACGAATGAGGACACGACCCCGGGGACACGACCAACAATTCAAACTCTACAACACCAGACTGGCTCCATTTACCAACTCCTAATTCTTTCCGCGTACAATCACCGACTGGAACAAACTCCCCCAATCCACCATCAACCTGCCGTCAAAAACCTCCTTCAAACAGAGCATCCCCGCAACCTTAACCCCCCCCCCCCCCCCCCCCCCCCCCCCCCCCCCCCTGTGACCACCCACCTCCTGTCAAAACTTCCCTGCGGAGTACTACGGAGCCTGATATCCAACCAAATACCAAGTATCAGATAAAGGGTGAGAAGTACTATACCAACCATGGTGAACATGACGCAGATTAATGTAAGGATTTGAACATGGCATTATTTAATTTTAATTATTGGTTGACTGTACCAGGCGTATAAATTCTTTATATGAACAAAGACATGATCTGACATAGTGCGTGTCGATAAAAGCGGGGATAAAAGTGTCCCATGAGTGACAAAAAAAATTAAAAATATACCCCCATGCTGGGTTTTTTCTAATAGACTATTTGTAAGTCCTCAATCCCGGGCCTCTATCAAATACACTTTATTCCATTAAATGTCACCACCCAGGAAAGGTGAGAAGAGACTTCTCACCTTTCCTGCACCACCTAACCTGAGACTAAAATACCTAAATTTAGGTATTTTAGTCTCAGACCTAAGGGGGCTGGCATTTTCTTCAGAAGGGGGTGGGTCCCAAATATACTGGGGGGGTCATAGTTTTTTTGACATGAAAACAGGGGGGGTCATAAAATTATTTCATTGAAAATGGGGGGGGGGGGGGGTCACAAATTTATCAAAGCATGCTTGCGTGAAGAAAAAAAAAGGTAGGGGGGATCATAAAAATATGCAGCTCTTGGATAGGGGGGGTCATGAAAAAATTGTCTGGGTCTATCCACATTTTTGGGACCCTCCCCCTTCCGAAGAAAATGCCAGCCCCCTAACTCTCGAGATTTCGATCAATTCAGTAACAGTGCGAATCCCTCTTCGGCCACTTTTGAACAGGAATTTGATTTTCAACTGAAAACTCTGCATTTGAGATTCCAATGAGGAAATGGGCCTACATCAATGCATTGTTAAAATACATCTAATAATATTCAACTTATTTTGTCGATTGTCATGTATAATAATATGAATGAAAATATGGTTTTTCTGCTCAAATTGAACTGCATCAACATTTGTTGGTATAAATCAGGAAACAAGATTTTTCCCCATTTTTGAGTTTCGACATAAAAATTATGGCAAATACGTCTACACAGGCCTGTCAAATTTAACTTAGGCCATTTTCCATAGCAGAGAACTACGGTAGATAGTCATTAAGTCCCGCATTCAGCTGCGGT
The DNA here is from genome assembly GCA_035610835.1 of Ophiura sarsii. NCBI lineage: Eukaryota > Metazoa > Echinodermata > Ophiuroidea > Amphilepidida > Ophiuridae > Ophiura > Ophiura sarsii. The sequence goes on from CM069441.1 coordinate 107,858,761, forward strand.
CGTCGTCGTTCTATGAATCACTGGCTGATTCTTGTGACCCTATTGATATGGAGCGACAAAAATACCAATGACAGCAACTTTTCCCGGGGGGGGGGGGGTACTCACGTATGTAAGGCATACGGGGATGTGCCGCTCCAGTGGGTCGTTTTTTCACGAGACATCCTTAGCCATGGGTAGGCTTTTCAGTGAAAAATCCTTAGACATGGGTCCTGTTTTCGCGAAAAATCCTTAGACATGGGTCCTGTTTTCGCGATTTTCGCGAAAATTTGCCAAAATTAGGTCTATTTTCGCGAAAATTTGCCAAAATTGGGTCTATTTTCGCGAAAAATCACCCTTAGAAATGGGTATGGGTTTTGAATCTCCAGCGGCACACCTCCGACCAAACCAAATCCGAGTACCCCCCACCGGGCAACTTTTGCCTGTACAGACGGGGCGCGATGTTTACCGTAACAAACATTTGATACCTTGACGGAAGCGCCCCCCCCCCCCCCCCCCCGACAGTACAGGTTGTATCAAAAAGAACCGTACCGAGGCAATATGATTTATTACGGTATGAATTCGATTGATATTGTTCAAACCGTTTTCACATATATCTTGCGCAAACGCCCAGCTTTCATAAGAATTTTAAATTTTGATGAAGTCGATTGCATTTTTCGTTTGTCTTTGGTGACCCTCTTTGCTGCACAACCACATTTACCTGTGTGTCCACGAGCACAGTGATAGTTTCATTTGAAATGGCACACGTTGCATCATCATATTTGAATATCCCGCCAACAAAAAAATGGAAATGTCAGTTTTTTATTAAAATTTAGAACATTATACGCTTTCATAGCATGGGTATGATTATAATTGATTATGCTAACTCACATGTAAACAAGAAAGGATGCATCAAATTCCAATAACATCACAAATGAACTCAAGTTTCCAAATTTGAGTGCGAGACACATTTGCGATTTGATGCATATTTTGGGTATCTCGTGGACAAACGTGTGAAATGGGTGCACTGGTCAAAAGGTTCACCAAAGGCAAACGGAAAATGTAATCGACTTATTTTTTCACACAAAGTTAGGATTAAATACATCATTAATTTCTTGCAACGTTTAAAAAGTTTTAAAATTCATTTTGGTTTTGAAAACAAAATGGCTTCTTTCCACTATTGCAGTCTTTTTGACTCACCCTGTACCTTATAATAGATATCCATCCGTCCATAAGACATAAGGGTTTATTTTGGTCGCCATATCTCAACTTTCACATCACTTCACTTGTATAACTATTTATTTGCATGAAATTAACATATAATATATGAAACATGTTCACCTTTATATTGCAGGTGTTAAAATTTAAAAAAATAATCATTTTGTATTTTTAATGTATTTTAGAAACACGCATATGGATCTTTAGGTGTTCACCTAAGCAGCCCGTACTGACCACAAAACCACAAGCGCATTTGTACTGTGCTTTTGGTATATGCCGATTACGCCCAAATCCGCTTAAAAAATCATATCTCAAGTTCTATCCAACTTTTTAAAAATGTAGAAACTGATTGATAACGCTGACATATTTCTTTTAAATAAATATAAATATTTTACAAAAAATATTCTGGGCCGTACTACAATTTATTTATATCCTAGTTTGGCATGTTTTTGGGTCATTTTATGCTGCTATATTTAAGAAATTTGCGTTTTTTCATGATGGTTGTAGTAATTTGGGCGCCATTTCAAAACCGAATATGATAATCAAAATGTAGAAACGGAATCACCTAAAGGAAGTGTTCCGTGAAGTAATCTCTTAAAATCAATCCGATTGGATAATATTTGGCACGGTACGGTACCCTTTAAGGTCCAATCAGCGACTGCGAAAAGTAAATTTTCAGTGTTGCATTGCTGGTCACGGTGGTCTGCGTGAGCAGTATGGGCAACAAAAGAACCAGTGTTTACCTTCTATTGTGCAACTCTCAATTGGCTATCGATTGGTCAACATGGTGAGCCAGAGCATAGATACAGCAATGTATACTGTGTATTACTGCTTATGTTAGGTGAACAAAATAACCGTAATAAGATTCATATGGTACAGTTCTTATACACCCTGTATTCCCAACCGGGCCCCACATGAGCCAATACCAATGACAGCAACGTTTGCCAGAACCGTGGCCAGGCAGTAGTCCCAAAGGGCCCACATCCCCAATCTATTCAACCGATACGCAGGGATCTTTTTGCATAGGAACTTTTACATGTTACGATGATACAAAATAATGATACAAAAATACCAATGACCGTCATTGGTATTTTTGTAAACTTTTTTGTAAATCTGTTTGCATATACATGTAGGAACTATGTTGCTAAGATTTGCATATTGATAACGAAAGCTCTAAAATAGATAGACTAAAATCTTATGACACATTAAAAAAGTTCGAAACATGATTATTACTATTTCATGTACAAATCATATTTTTTCATGGCCAAAATATAAATCATGTTTCACATAACATGGGACACGTTTTTTGACACGCCCTGTATGTTTTATAAGACAACCACCCAGGACAGACGACTCAGACGGCTAGATGTAGACTGAAAGAAAATGAGTTCAGCAAATGCAAATTAATATATTGATTTTCATGTATTTAAAACAAAAGTAAGCTAAACATGTTATTATGAAGCATCTATTCTATTGCTTTTTGCCGTAACTTTCATGAGTTTCTTTGTGGGAAAAAAGTCAAGTCCAAGACCAAGCTAAGTGGTACGGTTTTCTTATTACTTGACAATCACTGAATTCATATTGTTCAATTTAAATATATTTTTAAACTTGGCAACTGAGTATAAACAGCTGACCTCGACTTTTCGGTATCACGCACGCGCGGACAAGAAAAAAGTTTAACTTCCGGGTATGTTGTGTTTGTTTACATTTTCAATGGGATGCAAAAGGTACTCACATCACACATGAGCTTGGGTGCACAAACACTCTTTGTTTGCTTGATTTTATATACATATTTAGGCTAAGAATCGAATAGTGCAAATGATCGTTTTCAGTATTAGGACGGAAAAGCACCGACAAAATAAAACAAAATGTATAGCTATCTCTAGACTCTAAAACCGTATAATTTTATGAACTATTTTGTAGTACTACTAGTACTAGTACCAGGGGTATGTCACTGAGCTTGCCGATCGGGTCCACTTTTAAATTGAACTTAGTCAGTATAGAATTGGGGGCGCTATACCGATCAGGCGTGACGATTGTAGCAGACGACGCAACGCTGGCCACGCGTCTCTCAGACGACCCAATTTGGCAACGGGAGTGCACCATTTTGAATTATTTTTAACAGTCATCGCCCGGTTAACGATAAAAATCCTTTTAATTATGATGTATTTGTCAAAATGATAGTTTAAAATTCGCAATTACGTGTTATTCACTACGAATTCAAAATTTAGGTTTCACGTGGCCACCGTCGTCTGCAGCGCCCCCAAACCTATGCTGACTAACATGCCGTTTAACCTGCCGTTAAACCTGGTTAAACATTGTTAAACGCGTTAAACGCCGGTCACCGACACATTCCGGACGATAACCATAATTTATTCAAATATGCAAAAGGGTCCGTTTTCGCTACGTACGTTAGTATACAACTTTCCTATCCCAAAGTTAATAGTATCCCTGCTAGTACTACTAGTATGGTTGCCGAATTTGGCAAGCTCACAGACACAATACAGTTTCAGTTTTATTTACCAACAATACATATACAACAATTTTTTAACTAATAGTACAAACATGGCAATGTCTTGCTAGACGTCCCGTAACTGATGTGCGCATGCTCATACCAATTAAATTGTGTTGTCGTAGTACACGGTTTATTCCGTACGGGACGTCTAGCAAGATAGAGCCACAAACATTAGTAATAGTAGATTGACCAAAATCAGAGCAGAGCTCGCAAATATATTTGTTTCTTTCAAACAAGCTGTTTAAAGGGACACAATGTCATGTTGAATTTTTTTTAAATTTTAATTTATTTACTTCAAAATTCAAAAATTGCCATTTATTGTTGTTTCTACTAAAAAAAACCAGCAAAACTTGATTAAAACAATGTTTTAAATACGTTGAAATAACACCCATAACCATGTAAATTGCTGGTTGCAGCTCTACCAGCATTTTTGAATCTATGTGTTTTGTTGTACATCATATATTTTTGTAATTGAGGGTGCTGCCTCCACCACATCTCTTAATGCCCCTTTAACTCACACATTTGTTTTGCACTTTGTTGTTAAAAGGTGAAATAACCATGTCTTACAGTTACACAATGAAGTGTTGGGTGGAGTGTATCTTGAGTTAGATAAATTTGATATACATGATCTAAAATGCTAATGAAAAAGGGTACAGTATATCTAAGATGATGGAAAAGAAACGGATCTGATCCCATTGATTTTGATGATGACACGAATTATTGTTTGGGCATCGATGGATACCGTACTAATCATTTTGGGACAGCCTGTGTACCACACCCCTCAAGTGTAAAATGACTTTGAGTGTGATACAAGAATAGTTTACTATCAAGTGAAATTAATTTATGAATTGAAGTTGTATCCCACTGAAATTAAGCCATTTTGATAACAAAATAGATAGGAAGCACAGCACTATTTATCACTGCACAAGCCCTGGAGCGGATTGTTATAGTTGATGGCCAATCGATTATCATCATTCAGTTTAATATGTAGCACGACCTCATCATTGTGAATCCAGTGTTATCCACATGTGTATACAATTTTCTAAATAACCTATAAGTATACTTTAGTATGGGAAGGTTACTGACATACTGACCATGATAGATTTCTAAGATGATTATGCATTTATATCGCTAGATTCTTGGCATTTCAGAAGAAGTATGCCAATTAAAACCTAATAGTGACATTCTTGGACATATAAAAATATATGCATATTATGATAATCAAAGTTCATTTTGGCCATCATTTTAGCGATATAAATGCATCATTTCAGAAATCGATCATGGTCTGTCAGGTGTGTTCAGGTTATTTAGAAAATTGTAATACATGTACATGTGTGGATAACACTGTATAAAATAGCGCGCTACTACTCAAAGGATGAAGTTGTGATACAAATTTGAATGATGATAATCGATTGGCCATCAACAATGCCATGTCAGACCTGCATAGTTGCACATAACAGGTATAAATGGGCGCTTCTTATCTCTTTAGTTATCAGTCTCAGATGAAAATTAATTGATAAAACTACCTGCTTAAAATAAATTTATCAATAATAAAGAAATCAAAAATGATCATAGTAGGGCCTACAAGTAAAATACCGACCACCAACATGAAATTGCACTTGCAATTGCATATTTTTAGAATTGTTCACAAAATTGTTCACTTTCCTTGAATGATTGATTGAGTTTCGCTAGTCATATTATGTTCTGCTATATTTATAAATATATTTTCATTTTTGATTTGACACAGATGGTTGATATGAGTGTAACATCAGTGGCTGTGGCTGCAACGTTTGGGAGTTTAGGGTTGCTATGGTTATATCGCCGTTTGTTGTTGCATAGAGGGATTGTTCAGCTACAAGACAAAGTTGTACTCATCACAGGGGCAAGTTCTGGGGTTGGAGAAGGTAGGTGTAGTTATTTTATCAAGTAAGAAAGACGCAACAAAAAATAAGAGAATTTACTGAAATTCCTTCCCTTTATTTCCATTTGTTGTAAACCATGTATTTGTATAATATTAGGTCAATGAAACTTGATTGTTAGTTTCCCGTACCATTTTGTTCAGCTCATAATGAGGCCAATATTTCAAGATTTCATTGTTTCAATTTCAAGCTTGGATTTTACGACGTGAAAATATACACAATAGTTTAATTCTGCACCTTCACATGACCATCGGCTATTTCAAGTCAAGGCTGTATTCTTCATGCCCAAATAACAAACATGCCGTACACTCGCTTCTTAAAATAAGAATTTTGAGACTCATTTTGAGACTCATTCAGACAGGCAAAACTTCCTAAATCGATTGAAAAAGGTGAAAAGAAAAAAAATGTTTGAGTATAATTTTTCCAAATAATGAATTATTTTAAGATTTTGCAATACAAACGTGGCCAAAAAATCATAACGTGGGCGGGAGGGGAGTATCTCCATTATGTGCATCCAATATAATAAATAAATCATTATCGTCTTTACCCACACACAACAAATTCATTTGGTGTCAGATGTGGGATTTAAATCCACAAATCCAAAGCACAACACCAATGCGCTCTCCATAGACTACATGATAGGAAAGGCTTAAATAGATCTAGTTTCGTTGTGCACATGTTTTATGTGTTACTCATAGCTAGTAATCTATAACATAATGAATATGAACCTGGCATTTCTGCGCACTCTTTTGGCATAAACCGTCGCATAGCGACATAGTGATATTCCTAGTTAAATTTGGCCCGCGGTCTAAAAGTATGCACAGTGTGTGTAAATCGGTCACTGAAATCACAATTGAGCTCAAATCACCCAGTTTTAAATGTCAGAACACCAACTACACATTTCAAACACCACATATATATGAATATAATTTTAAACCGTATATATCACTAATTTTGTCCATCTTCTCCGCCAAATAGGAACTATTATCGTACTCAACTTTCATGGAGGATTAGAGAAAGCAAGGGTTCTAAGCACTGGGCTCCTGCTCCTACCACTGTATCATGCATAATACATAAATCATCATATGTTTGTTTACAGAATCCTATGAATAGAGAACAATGTTATGTTTTAGAACACCTCAATGCCCCAGCCCCTAACTCAACACAAAAGTTGGTAACCATGACTGTTCTAAAAATCACGGAAAATGGGTATATTTTCGATTGTCAGTGAGGACCGCGAAATCGTGAAAATAGGGGGTATTTCATGAATTGGTCTCCGCGCAATTCAAAAAATCATGGGGTATTTTACTAAGAGGAAAAAACAAATCATGAATTGTGTCACTTCTGCTCATCACATTATGGATTTATTCATTTGATTAGAACATGGTAACAACGCAAATCAATCATTTAGGGTATACTAGTTGATAACACAGAACCATAGCGCCTGTTACTGTGGAGAGCAACACATTTTTATCTATTTAATGTATGTATAAAGTGTCTTTGAAAAGGGGTGTTTGAAATGATAGTCATTAAAAACAAAAAAGGGGTATTTTCCACCCCAATTTTATCCTCGTTTTTGCCAAAAAAGGGGGTACAATTATTGGAAAATCCTTGCAAGAGGGTTGCTTTGTAATAATGAAGAACAGTCATGGTTACTAACTTTTCTGCTGAGTTGGGGTGGGGTGGGGCGGGCTCAATGCATATTATAGACATGAGAAAAAGTGTGAAAATTGACATGGAAATTCTCTCCATAGGGAATCAACATATATTAAGATTAACCATTTTGAACTGCTGTTTTACCATGCAGCGTGTGCTCATGCCTTCTACCGTGCTGGATGTAAAGTTATACTTTGTGCAAGACGAGTAACAGAACTGGAGAGGGTCAAGAAAGAATGCTGCGCTCTTAACTTAGTAAGTTATTAAGGGCGCCACAAAGGGTGGAGTACTCAAGTCTGTAGGACCCAGGTATGCATCAACTACACGGTAAAATAAAGTTTCCTATGATATCCTAATGGTGCGTTGTATTCCGTCAAAGACTTGAACCAAGAGTGGGACCTAAAGTACACTATTTCCTGAAAGTCAAACCCATGGCTGGAAAAAATGGGGAACTCAGGAAATTTGGACTTTGGAGGGAAATGTTTGGCTTTGAAGGACATTTTAGGTATTAAAATAACAAAGAATTTGAAGGGACATTTTCTCCATAAAGGGAAATATTTAAAATTAGGTTTCTAGGAAATTTGCTTTTTTCTGGCCCTGCCCAAAGGCCAAGGATGTGCCAAAATTCTTAAAATTTCTGTTAACGGTTTTTTAAACATAAAGATGCTTAGATGCTGCTACAGTACAGCTCGAAATAGAATGGACAATGTCCACACACTTCATTGCAATGTCATTGCAAAGTCATTGCAATGTCAGTGTCCATTCTATTTCGAGCTGTACTGTAAATACCTGACAATGTTTAAATATAACAAATTATCCTGCAAATTAGCTAATTTGCTATCCAATAAAGTGTCCCATGTAGAATGGAAAATGAGTGTTATTGCAAGCCTCCAAATAAGTGGGCACCCAGGAGTTATCTACTCAGTGGTCGCCAAGTTTGCGCTCCTGGTGTTTTCCAAACAGTTAAGGGAGCACATCAAAACTCGACCGCGCGGCAACTGCCGGTTCCACCCGGTTGAACCGCATATCATTGTTTAGAACAATAGAAACCGGCTGCAACCGCACGGAACCCCACGAAACCGGCGGTTGCCGGGCGGTCGAGTTTTGATGTGCTCCCTAAGTATAGGACCACCTTTTTTGTCAAAAAAGTGAAAAGTAGCTCCTGTTCCATCCATGTACACTTATTTGGAGGCTTGGTCTCTTGTCATTTTACCCATTTATTATAGAAAGCCAAAACCTACCCACCAAGAGTACTACCACTAGACTTAGCAGACCTAGAAAGCATTCCAAGTAAGGCAGAGGAAGCCTTATCTTTACATGGCAATGTAGATATACTCATCAATAATGGTGGTATTAGTTACCGTGGCGCTGCCATAGATACCAAGCTGGAGGTGGATCAGAAATTAATGGTGGTTAATTACTTTGGAGCAATTGCACTTACAAAAGGTAAATTTAGGAGACAAAAAAACCCTCTTGTGCGAGAAAACTGACCTTTTAGGTTGGGTCGGTCAGTCGGCGTTTTTCTTCCTTCTTGTATTCCCTTCAAAATGACCCAAAACAAATCCTAAACATCTGTAAACATTTTGCACCAATTTCTAAAAAATCAGTCAGTAGGTTTTTTTATTTTTAGTATCCTTATGTTATTCTTAATTGGCGCATTTACGTCGATGAGGGTTATGTGAGCTGAAAACAAGGCTAGCGATTAAGCTTAGACGAGAGTGCTGTACTTTTTCAATGAGGTGAACTTTGCACCAAACATAACAAATTCTTCATACTTCTGAGTTGTTCAATATTTGACCTTATTACATTCGTGAAATAAACTTTAACGTATAAACTATTTATTTCCACTTGTTTGAAATTAAATGTTTGCTGGTAACCAACACTATCTAAGAAAATGTAGAAGTTCACAGTTGATTACATTGCAATAAAAGTACAAGATTGTGATGTTTATCGGAGCACTAATTGCTCTGAGCATGCTCAGTTGGATTACACTCCCTCTTTTGACGTAAATGTGCCAATTAAGAATAACGTCTATAGGTCAAAACAATGCCTGTAGTGTTCTAAAGAAAGCAGAAAGTACATTGCTATTTTGAAATATACTGTACTATCTTTGGAGTAACTTCCGATTATTATTTGACCAAACAGACTAAATAGACATTTAGATGAATCTTTCCGGCACAAGTTGATACCAAAGTTGGCACCAAACAATAAAAATAAACCATAATAAGCACCATTTAAAGAAAATTAGTCACTTTTCAAAAGTCACATTTTCAATAAACTACGCGCCGGGAAGAAAAATCCACATGTTGCCTGTTCATAATCAAATAGCCCGCTCTCAGGCATGACCCAGTTGGACTGTGTGATCAATATCCGTTTCATTCCCGGCCATTCAAGTGGCACCTTCTTTAAATGGTGCTAATCATGGTTTATCTTTGTTGTTAGGTGGCAACTTTGGTATCAAATTGTGCCGGAAAGATTCATCCAAATGTCTATCTACTCTGTTTGGTCAACAAATATTCTGAAGTTACTCTAAAGGACCTAAACAAAGTGTATGACTTTCTTTTGTTGAGCACTTTATGTTGCAAATGGTATAATCAATGCTATCTTCAGAAGAAAGTTGAAAAATGGATAAATAGTAGCTTAGGTCCAATGGTTTGATTACATGGTAGATAATAACAATTGAATAACTTACTTTATTCCATAAAATTGTTTGATATGTTCATGGGAACTAAAAGATCACTATTCTTGCTGGATTTATTGTGCTGTCTGCACAGGCTAACAGAAATAACATTGGCATTAGGAAAGATGTGTATTGTGTTTTTAATGTATTTCTTTATACACAGGGCTTGCTTGTCTCTCTGTGTTATCTAGGGTTTATCTTAATGAGTTTCCACTTGTATTTGTAGGAGGGGGGCATGAAGTAAATTGGTATTGACAATATGGCTGTAAATTTCCTTTAAATGTTCTGACAATTTAAGCTACTAAAGAAACATGCGTTTAAGGGGGCTGTGGACTCTCAGGTACAGCCTCCGTAAAACTGCCGTAACTTCTTCAATATTCATTTAATCTTTATAAATGTATACAGTTTTTTGCAGAAAAGGGTTCAATGAATCCAACCATGATAATGAAATTGACCATTTTGGAAAAAATTATAAAAAACATGTTTTTTGACCCATTTTAGGTTTGGAAAAGATAACTCAAAATATATTTGGTTAAATGTTGTCATACTAGTTTTATGATAATCCTGATAACATTCCCCAGGAGCGTTTTTTTTTTTTTAATATCTTATTTTTTATTTTTTGAGTTACAGACCAAAAAGTGCCAAAAAATGTGATTTGTTCCCAAAAATGGTGATTTTCATGATTTTGGCGGTAAAAAATCACATTTTTTGGCACCTTTAGGTCTGTAACTCAAAAAATAAAAAATAAGATGTTAAAAAAAAAAAACGCTCCTGGGGAATGTTATCAGGATTATCATAAAACTAGTATGACAACATTTAACAAAATATATTTTGAGTTATCTTTTCCAAACCTAAAATGGGTCAAAAAAGGTGGTTTTTATAATTTTTTTCCAAAATGGTCAATTTCATTATCATGGTTGGATTCATTGAACCCTTTTCTGCAAAAAACTGTATACGTTTATAAAGATTAAATGAATATTGAAGAAGTTACGGCAGTTTTACGGAGGCTGTACCTGTGAGTCCACACCCCCCTTAAACGTTTAAAATGCAAACTCCCGTCCCATATTTTGCTTGCAAGCACAGAATTTGAAACCCCAGGAATTGGAATTGCAACCAAATGTTACACGTAAAATAAGCTTATTTTGATCTGAAAATGTCCTGGTTGACTATTTTTCATTCCAATACTGTATTAGGTAAAATCCTGAAATATTTCTGTATTTTGGTTTGAAACAGTGAGCAAAATTATCTATGTATAGTTGCATAAAAACTGTCTGCACTTGCTACTGCAAATTTAGTGTATTTTAACATTTTAATTGGGCTTACGTTTAGCCGTTTAGCAAATTTTCTAAACGTTTAAACTCCTTCATAAGCGTTTAAACATTTAAACGTTTACAAGTTACAGCCTTAATTGATAATTACTGTCTGTACAAGATAGCAGAACCAAAATTGGTCCTAAAAAGTGATGCTATCTTTTGAAGCACAATATTACAGTTGCGTAGCTAGGTTTTTTTTATGTTGGGGTGAAAAATAAAAGTGGGCCGACAAGGACTTGCCGCGAGTCAGAAATTTGAGAGGGGGTGAGGACGTGCCATCCCCCCCAAAAAAAAACTGACACGAAGTATCAAGCTCGATAACCGACAGTGCCAATCTCAAGCAACTCTGCCAATATCTACCAACAAGACTCGGATATCGGGGGCAGCAATCGCCCCCCCCCCCCCCCTCTGGCTATGCCACTGTAATGTTAATTGGTATTTAAAAATATGAGAAGATTTACAATCATTGTTCACATTTCATATATATTGTCAATTTCAAAATGTAACCCTATTTGATTCGTCTACAATTACAATTGATTTGTATTATTTAAATGTGTAATTTTATCCTTTTTATTTCAGCATTATTACCAAATATGATGTCTAGAAGGAGTGGATTTATTGTAGCAGTCAGCAGTATTCAAGGCAAAATTGCCATTCCATTCAGGACAGCTTGTAAGTACTTGACTATCGATATGCAAAAATAGAGATGTTTTTATCGTTCTGCAAAAGCAATCCCAAGTTGTGATGTGTGCATCACTTTAGACATGTCTCAAGCACATTCCAATTGTTATTGTGAATTGCACCTTTCTGAAGTTTGCCTACACGCATATTATTCAAATTAATTTATAATTGTTCTGAACAAACTATAGTTCAATAGATTGATGGATGTTGGAAATAACTATGTGTGGTAGATAAACAGTAATTCTTACAAGTTCTTATTTTTGTTTCGTTTTTGAGTTCTCTCAAAACAGTTATTGGGCTGTCAGATTAGAGGCCTTAATCGTTCCTTATGACCTTCCATGGAGCTCCTTAGTTTATCAAATGAATATATATGACAACCCTCTTGATATTGTCTGACACACAAACACAAAAATTGGAACATGTTAGTTTTGTGGCTCACAACTGTACAAAAGGTTTGCTCTTCAGTTCAGGATTACGATCTGTACTTGATTTCGACCTGCTTTAACTTACCTCATAAAATCTTATTTAAATCATTTTTGTTACAGATACAGCTTCCAAGTTTGCTATGCAAGCATTCTTTGACTCTTTACGAGCTGAAGTAGCCGATCATGGTATCCAGGTGTTAGTTGTTAGTCCAGGCTATATAAAGACTAATCTATCATTAGGTGCTCTATTACCGGATGGATCAACACATGGAGGTATGGTCAAATATATCTGGTATATGCATACTGTACAATCTATACTAGCCAACTTCAAATCCAGGGGACAGTGGCGTAAATTTGTTGTTGGCATTGGGAGGGGGGTGGTTTGCCAGTGGCGGCACCAGCATCAACATTTTAGGGGGAAACCTAGGGCAAGAAACAAATTTGGGTGAAAAATGCGCACAAAGCTGGCAAACATTCTTTTGCGCGCAAATGTTGGCTTTTATTTTTAAATTGCCTGAAATTAACTTTATAATTTGTTCTGAATTAGGCATTTCTATTACGGTGAGCATTTTATTATGCATAACATTGGTGGGGGTGGGAGTGATTTCATAGGCCATTCCCCCATGGTCAAATATTGGGGGATATACGCCTATGCCAGGGGAACTCACCTTTTTATGGGTTGGGGTATTTTGGTGCCATCCAGTTCTCATAGTGAAGGCTTTAGAACTGATTGTTGTTGATAAGTATAGTTGTGACCCTTTGAAGACATATCAATTTGGTTTCTGCTTTCTGAACCCTGGGGTACTGCAAACCCATGATGGTTGCCCACAATTGGCCATAATGGCTTTTGTAGGTTTTTGGGGGATTATTCTTAATGAAAATGTTTGTGTTACCCATTCGGTATCCTATCGTGTTATTCAAAATGTGTGTGTTAGTGACAGACAGTAATTAAGTACACTTATTTTCCAGATGCTTTAAATTTGATATTTTCACTGGTGGTACCAAATCAATAGCCCTTCACAAATTGAATAATATAATAAACGAGGGTTTGGTCCCCCGGTCCCCCTCTCCCCCCACTAAATTCCACCCGTTTTCTCCCCGGATAGTTTTATTCCCAAAAACCACACCCTTGGGTAAGGGTTTAATCTAGAATAGAGGGTGAAAAGGGTCTTCAGGATTAAGAATCATTTTATCACTTTCCCTAGATCTTAAAATCCAAGGTTTAGACAAATGTTTTGATATAATTGTTTGGTAATTGGACTATGTTTGTTTTCTTGCAGTCATGGATTCTACAACAGCCAAAGGAATGTCACCTGATTACGTAGCCCAAAAGATCATAGGAGGCATCGCTAGTCAACAATGTGATATGGTATTAGCACCTATACATCACAGCTTATCCATATATCTACGAGTATTAACACCGTCCATCTTTCATTGGGTCATGAGGATACGAGCTAGGAGTGGTATGGCATCAGAGAACTAATACACAATGCTCAAATTTTGATATAGCTTATGTTTGTTGACATTTCAATATTTTGATGTGTGACATGAAGGCAACAAGTTTTACCATTTTAAGTTACCTTCTGTCTACAATTTTAATGGAAATTTCTCATAATTGGACAATAAATTGATGTGGTACAAGTAATTCATCATTGCTGTATATGCTCCAATATTTGGAAGAAATTGAGTGTTGTCTCTGGCAATAGCCCCATATCTAACTTGCCAGGGGGTTCAAAGTAACATATTAATGAGTTCAGATTTATGCCAAACACAGAAAAATGGATATCGTTTTCAACATTTGAAAAAGAAGGCATGACCAAAATAGTGTATAACTTATTTAAATGGCTACAGATATTGTGCAATAATTGAAGAGTGGCTAGAATTTTAATACCAAAGTAATTCCTTTGCAAAATGATTAAATACTGGGCCAGTAGCATATCTCCTCGGGGGTCAGAATTAGACATTTCTTACAAATTTTAAGCTAATTTTAAAAGTCAAAATTTCCGATTGTTTGGGGGACAAAATGGGTTAGATCCTGAGATCATGTCTTATATTTTACCCGGTATATGGAGTAGTGTCGCCACTGCAAACACTTGAGGATTTGTGTGAGCTTATATAAAGGACAACTTTGACATTGGGAATTGCACCCATTTGGAGAATCTGAGAGGTATACTTAATTCCCATCTAATTGACAATTTGCCGCTTGCCCGGCTTGACAGGCAATTTAGTATAAAAATGGCAAATTTCCGCGCCCATAAGGTTTTTCGTAGATTTTTCGTAGATAGAAAAAAAGCCATTGATTATCCTATTCTGATGCATTGTGGGTTCGCAAATGGAGCAGATTTGCACCCGCAATCCACCCACAATGCATCAGAAAAGGATAATCAATGGCTTTTTTTCTATCTGCGATAAACCTTATTCGTCCACAAATATGATTATAGAAGCCAGTTTAAAACAAAAATGTACCTTAATGATGGCCAGATTTGTGACAAGTATGTTCTTTGAAAGATTGCGCGCACAAATGTTGCGAAGTCAATCGCTGGAATAGAGCCCAGCCGCGCTATTTTCTTTGTAACCTTAGGGTCAAACTGGTGTTCACCATGAAAAATATCCTTTGCCCCCTCTGACAAGTGACCCCAGATACGCTACTGTACTGGGCTTTTCCTTTCTGGCTGCGAGTATCTACCGTGGCAGAACATTTATATACACACACAAAAGCCCAGTTTTCTGGTGGGGGTGGGGGGGGGGGGGGGGGGGGGGGAGGGGGATAGAGCAATTCTCAAATAACAGAGTATACCTTTTACCTTTAAATGAAAATGATGATAAATGTGATAAAAAATTGCTTAATTACGTTATATTCATTGTGTCTAGGAAACTTGGCCTGTCAATTGAAAAGTATGTTGCACAATAAATAGGGGTTTAAACCCTGCATTAAACTTGAAAGTGATTTCTGAGATGTATTATTATATTAAAAATATCCATAATAATTATGCTGTTGGTCCAAGTTTTCTGTGCCTTCATTTAGTTCATGGCATCTCAGATATATTCATATAGCCTGGTCAGTCTTTGATGAACCTTGCATTATAAACTACACT
>CM069441.1:107874338-107928039 GCA_035610835.1 Ophiura sarsii
AACAAATTTGAGATATTTTTATTTTTGAGACATTATTAGTTTATAGGGAAAACATTTAACAATATTCAGTGAATTAAAATGTTCTCTTTGAAATATTTAGTTAATATAAGAGAAGTGGCGTAGCTACCATAGGGACATGGGGAAAATCCCCCCCCCCCCCCACAGAAAAAAATCCTTAAAAAACCCTTAAAACACCCTAAAAATGCCTTTGTGCCACCCAAGCCCTATTGTGGCCTAGTCCCCTAAGCTTCTCCTGATGTAGTGTGTATAGGCATTATGACAACTTACATGGACCATTTTCGAGCACGTTTTGTGTAAAACATGCCCTAACCCCCCCCCCCCCCCCCCCCCCCCCCCTCTCAAATTTTCTGAGCTGACTGCAAAAAAAATAAAATTGGGGCAACCGTTTGTGAAAATTTCGGAAATCTTGCCACCCCCTGAAAACAAGACTAGGCACGCCTAGTAGAGGCGGTCGGATATTTGGTTTATCCTTCATGTAAATTTCAGGGTATTTGGTTTATCCTTCATGTAAATTTCAGGATATTTGGTTTATCCTTCATGTAAATTTCAGAGGGAGTAAGTTTATTTGATGGAATAGCCTCTTTTTCAGAGGGAGTAAGTTTATTTGATGGAATAGCCTTTTTTTTTATTTCAGAGGGAGTAAGTTTATTTGATATGGAACAGCCTTTTATTTGATAAACTATGACAATCGAATTACTATGAGTACTAATTGGGCTAAATCAGCCAACATAGGCAACATGGAACAAAAACGATGTGAGAGAGTGACGGACGGAGTCAGTGAGCCAGGGACATTTGCGCATACTAGCTGTTCGTCTACGCCGACCAGCAAAAATCCTAGCTACGCTACTGTAAAATTAGCTTTGAAAATAACACTAAGTAATGATGAAATTAAGATAACTTTGTAGTATGCCCAGTTCATGTGGGTGCAATGAGAATGTAAACCCAAATTGGATGGTTTCCATTATAATATGAAAGTCATGGTGTAAATAAAAGTTTGAAAATTCCTTACCAAATATTCTATTTTTAAAGATGAACAAAGAGATCAATTCTCAATATATGGGAAAGTTAAAAGATAGGGCCAATTTTGGGATTAGTTTCACTTGAGTGGATCCATTGACAAACAATTGCGAAGGTTATTTTGAAAGGAAGCCAAAATTGACACTGCCTATACCATTGGATTGTATAAGCTATAATTAGCGCAGGGTTCACAGGTTTTTGCCGCAGGCGTTTGAAACCATGGTTTAAACCAGTTTTAACCGTTCGACAAAAATGGCAAAAACTAAAAAAAATGTAGTGGCAAAATGCAAAAAATTGGTGAATTCACCTCAAAAGCTAAAGAAAATATTTTTTCTGAGTTAATTATAACTTTATAAGATATGTAAAAAATTAGTAGATTATTAAGTTTGCTGGCAGTTGGCAGGAAAGCTCTTTCCTTTCCAATGGTACCATAACATTTGACACAAATTTGTTATATAATGTTCATGTATTTGTTTTCAATTTTGGGGACTTGGTAAACCAAATGATTAACTAAATATTGTGTATGTGTATTCTGATGTATTATTTATATGTTCCTAGCTATCTATGGGATTTTCATAGTTTTTGCCGGCAAAAACTGGCTAAAACCTGGCAAAAATAGTTGTTTGCCCTTTTTTGCCGGCAAAAACCGAACCCTGTCAGAGCGTGATGAATTATTCATGAGCTATTTTCAATGGGAAATTTGTATGGCAAATGATTCAACATAGACACATATTTTCTTCAATTTCTTGGAATGGAGTGAGCAGATGTTGCAGGAAACATGAATACATTAATGAGAAGAGATTCAGCAACACATTTGTTCAACTCATATTGTGAAATATGACAGTCCACATGTAATATCTGGGATGATTTTGACACCATAACCAAGTGTCCAATGACTTTTGATTGCTATAGTAGATTCATAAACTCTGGCGTATCGGTTTCGATTTTGGACCTCGTCCATTGGGCGTTAGAGGAACCCATTTTGACCAATGATGAAACAGCGGTACTTGTATAGATGTTATTATTTGCGTTATCCATAATCAAATGCTAGTGTGGCTTTAGTGATTAGTGAATATAGCTGATCATGTAGCTTTACAAATCACGGCAACCAAATACTTAATCCAACAGCTTGAAATATGTTATCCCTTTGGAAGCGGTCACCACAATAATAAAATCGACCTGATAACATTGACCTGATATAATTTTCAAAAGAAAAACGTTATGTTGGTCAACCTAATCATAATTTAGTGGATAATCAAGTTTCACTTTTTATTATTTTCCTTTTTTAAATTTATTATGCACGTGACATAAAGGAAACATTAAACTAAAAACGACCCGTTCTACATATTCATTTGTGAGAAAAAACAAATTATTCAATCATCTTTTGTATAAACATGATAAACCATGTACAAAATGAAAATGTTATATCAACCCGGAGATACGGATTATAAACGTTACTTTATGTATTTCTGGCTATGAGACCCTCTGAATACCTTTATCAATTTATCTGAATAACAACACATCTTCTTTATCAAAAATATGCGGGCAATTGACAACACCTGTTTGCAGGCAAAGTCAATGCAGATCATTTTGCCGCAAGTTCCCAGTCACTAGGTTTAATAATAGTTGTTCACCCTATCTTGACATAGTGGTGAAGACGTCACAATAGTACAGGCACTGATAATGACAAGGTATTATCCATGCATATTACGATCAAAATTCGAGTCCCTCACCCTCTTTTGCTTCTGTTACCTCTGACTGAAATGGTGAATTGGCCAATGTCTGCGAATCAACTATAGTGTACTATTAAATTAGCAAATTATACGAACTCAAGAAAATCTGACAATTGCTGCAAAAGAATCTATTCAATTGGTCCAAAGACCACATTTATTTTAAAATTACATATTATGTTCATTCAATCCATAACAAGCCTTTCACATTGAGACGATGATTGATCGATCTAATTTCTTTGTAGGCTAGTGCTTTGATGATCAATACCGAGGTCAAAGGTCAATGTCTTCTGGGTGTACAGATGAAATAAACTCCACACACAGGTGATCAATCATAGTCTCAGTGTGAAAATGCTCGATGCCTCATCATTCCATTACAAATTAAAAATACAATGTGCAAGGTTTTAAACATATTAGTGTTACCTATGAGTAAGCTATCACGAATTAGCCTAAAAACGTTGTCTCTATTCTGAGAACAAATGAATTAAAAGCAAAGGTTTTACACAAAAATCTGACGATACTGGAATTCGAACCTAGGACCTTTCGGTCGCAAGCTTATGTTATTACCACTAGACCAGCTAGGCTGTCTATGTGAGGTAGGATTTTTAATCCTACAAAAGAGGTAGGGTAGCCCATACTCTACATGTTTTACGTAATCAATCTGTACAACTCGTACAATAGAAATCTTTGCACTGAGACTAATTAGTGATAGCTTACTCATAGGTAGAACCGAAATATTGGTTTTGATTTCAAAAGAGTACTACACAATTTCCTGAATTCTTTTAGTATACTCTACCACATTTGTTTTCAATGGGGACTTTTCAAAGAATAACCCATGTCACATACACACACCCACACAGTGAATGCACAAAATGGTAGAGTATACTAAATGATAGCCACTATTCCTTTATAATAACAGTATTGATAGATTTAGATACACCATAGCAGCATTAGCATCTACATTACAATCATGGACAAGAGTCTGTATGTTTTCCCATGTGGGGGAACATCACTATTCACATTTTTTGTTCATGACTGTAATCCACTTTACATCAATACAAATACTGGATTGAGGTGCATGCATCAAAATAATGTTATGACCTGTTGGCCATCTATATAAGTAGATATCAGCTTGGCCATCTATATAGAAGCCAAGAACTATTACTTGAGATGTGTTTGTGTAAGGAATCCTAATGGCCTTTGGCTCTTGTGCTGTGCATGCTTCTTGTGTGTGACTGCATCTACACTATACTACCCCTCGTATCAATTTGCAATTGATGAATAATACAATATAAGTCCAATTGACACCGGGCATGGGGAATCGACTGATACAGACATGCTTGGGCCTAACAAAAATAAATGTTTGTTTCCGGTAACCCGACCGACCCTCTTAAAACCTGCCGACCGTACAAATTTTATCAACATTTTGAAAAAATAAAATTTATTTTCTACCTACCGTTCGTATTTTTCAGTCCAAATGTACGGAAATGTATTGAGAGAATAACAATTTTACATTCCCATTTAGTTTTACATTCCCATTTTGCCGGAGGTCCAATATGAATGTACCCATTTCCATGAATTCTGCAACAATTCTGAAGTTTTTACTTTCCGTTCGTCCGTACGCCTAAAAGTTTATTTCCATTTTTCAACAACACAGCGCAGTATTTGCGGTTATTGCAATAATTACGTTTTTGGTACCACCAACAAACCAACCAACCACATTGAATGACGTAGTGTAACATGGTAAAAATAACACACTGGGAACCGTGTGGAACAGAAAAGAAATATCATATAATTAACCTCAGTTCGGGCATGCAAAAGTCTCTCGCGCACGTGTTGAGAAGTAAAGCGCATCATCACGTTGTTCAAAGCAGATTGCTAAAAGGTTAATGCTTGTTTACATCGATAAAGTAATTCCCCAAGTTTAGCAAAGTACGATCGAAGGAAAAACATTAATTTTTTAATGAGAAAATGCAGTGTATTTACATTTAATGAATTATAATAAAATAATGAATGAAATTTGCCTCGGAAGTTGGCGTTCACTGCTGTTCAGACCGGGCGTTCATATTGCGATGACGGTCAAAATTTGGAAGCTTTGCAATTCATTTACATGGTGAATCTAAAATAATATTTTTTTGTAAAATAATTTTTTTTTCCCGACCGACCGACCCTCTTTTTTGTCAGCATGTTACCGGAAACAAACATTTATTTTTGTTAGGCCTTGTGTGCCAAATGACAGGGGAGGATTCACTAATGAATAAACAAAGAGGTATATTTGATTACTGGAGACTGATTATACAACCCTCACTTAATGTGCCCTTACCACACATGCCTCATGTGCATTGCTTCCCCAACAAAACCCAACCCTAACCCATACACGCTAAAACTGACCAGCGACATGATAATTTAAATTTGAATTTACAGTGTACTATTAATATAGCCATGGCTTGATATAACATCAGGAATCAACAATCTTGGTGAAATATTAAAAATATGTTACAAAATCTTGATCATGCTCATTTAGATTTATACAATTTTAAATGCACAGCTTGAATGTCATATTCAAAGTTAACAAACTCAAGACTCGATCTTACATTTGTACCCTTATAAAGTATTTCCAAACTTATATACTGAAAACAAAACATACTTATTACCCAGATGTCTCCTGTTTTCTTTCATCACCCTAAAATGTATGCGAGAAATGACTTTCATGAAGAAGAAAAAGATAAATTGTTGTATTTTTGCAACCAATAACAAATATCCATGTTTTTAATACAAATGACACCTGGGGATGAGAGAGGGCAATATGGTGCGGGGACTTAAAACTCATCTACATTTTGAGAAAAAGGTTCATTGTATCTAATCCAATGGTTTCCACTGACTGTTATTGTGGATGTTTCGGCAACCACTGTTTGCCTTTATCAACACATGATTTTATGAGCTGTTGCTCTCTAAAGAAGAAAACATCTAGAAACTCCAGAGACGTTGTTAAGCAGCCATCTAGCATTGGTAGCAGCCGTTCTCGCTACCAATCATGTGTTGATAAAGGCAACAGTGGTTGCTAAAACATCCACAATTATAGTAAGTGGAGACCATTGGATTAGATACAATGAACCTTATTCTCATGTATACTACCAATCCTGGGTCCTATTGCTTAAGATTCATCTTATTAAAGAAGAGTTATACTTCGTATGATTTCAACTCCTCTTTGGAAGATTGCTTAAGAATTTGTGAGTTGATTAAGATTCATAAAATAGACCCTAGGTCAAGCTTTAGAACTTGGCTCTTCTTCCTCAAGCTCAATTCAGAGACAATTCTTAAATATTCTTGATAACCTGGCTTATAAGAAAAGTTGAGGATAACTGTTCCTAAAGTTCACTTAAATCAGATTAATCTTAACTTTTATGCAATAGGGCCCAGATAAATCTTTTGGACAATCATCTACATTTTGTTGGCCATATATGACATACTGTTCTATTTGATGCATCATCATCAGCCACATCCCATATTCAACACAACACTCTGCTTTGGCTTTAATATTACTCAAATATCATTTTTTCTAAACAAGGTATGAAGAAAAAAACACTTAGTTTTATTTGGTGAGAATTGTGGAACATTGAATATATGGCGTATAAAACTTACATGTCTGTACAGTATGCGGAATGATAAAAAAAATTTGGACAAAATGTCTTGCATTGACTAGAACAGTATGTGCTATGGCTGACAATTTATACGATAACATATCATTGAAACAAAATAAGATTTAAACAACAGTGCAATATTAGCAAAACGTGATCACAAATTCACAAGGTAGTGGTGAATTGATACATATACATTGTATACTGTGGGGAGTGTTCTGTGAGGAATCTCATGATTTATAAATAACTATAGAGACCCTGCATAACGTTGTTTACCGGAATCATAACAAACTACTCAACTTTGTTCACTAAAACTATAGGAAGCTCTAAATCCCATCTCATTCATGCAAGTTTTTCAGTTTCACAGTCCCCCGTCAATTAACTGAATGGACAGTTATACTCCACGATTCCGGTGAATGATACATGGTCAATTCCTTTTTGTAAAACTGATCAACGAATAAGTGCAAGGCCTCTATAGGCCTACTTTTTGAGTGCCACAGTATTATTTGAATATTTGTGCACAAATTCTGATTTGAATTATAATGGAAGAATTTCACCAATCTATTTCACAACGGAGACTACTAACTGATGATTGCACACTGATTGGATGATCACATTTGAATTATTTGGTAAGAGTGCACAATTCAACACTGTTTAATAACAATTCGTCGTCAGTCGATGTTATATGTATTCGGCAGGTATGCATCGTCCTTGGTTTTGGAAAATGAAGGAATGACGGTACCGTATACCAAGCAAAACATATCACTTCAAAACAAGCTACTTTATTCATCCACCTCTGTGCAGTGACGTCAGAGCATATCCCAGTGATTACAGCATATCAACACGTGCATAGTGGTATGTGGTGGTGATGCACTCATGCAATAAAATATGAATCACTGCACTAAATTCTGTGTCCATCACTTGAATACGCTCTGACATCATTGCACAGAGGTAGATGACAGTATATTGTTATAGTAGGACAATTGGTCAATAAAGGTATTACAAAGCATGTGCAAAGTTTAGGTTCTACTTATGAGTAAGATATTCATATACTCATCAGTACTAAACCTATTGAAAAGCTAACATAATTCAATAGGTGCTATAATCAGTTGAATGGTAATGAGCTTTAATCAGTTCATGAATATCTTACTCATACGTAACACCAACATTTAAATTTGGTTCTTTTAGATTTTCTTTTTTCTTGGTGAAAAGATACAAATAGGGGTAAAGGTTAGGCAGCCAGCCGTGCAGGTGTTTTTTTGCAGAGTTAGTTTGCATGGCCAGTTTTGAAAATTACACACCCAATTTTTAGGCTATGTGGTCTTTTACCTTGCTAAAATATTTGCATTTTTTCTCCAATTTAGCGATTTGCACACCCAACTTTTTGTTCACCCCCACATGCTGAAATCCTACCTAAACCCCTGAATGGGGGAAAAGTGTTACATGATCACACATTCCATAGCATTAACAATCATATATTTTTGTGATGGACACTGGTTTGGGCGCAAACAATAAACATAGTATTTCAACTCAACCATAGAGGTAGCCTTACAATGTGATACAGGTAAGGTCACAAAAAAAGAGCTGGTATTACGCGATAAAAACAGTGTTAAATAGCGATCCAAAACCAAATACAAATCTACAAAAATAGCGTAAAGCAAATTTGATACAATATATTAAAGGCCTGATGTTACAATCAAAGCAGAACAGAGGCATATTGAATACAACGTATACAACTTATAAAACAGTTGGGAAACAATTACCAAGAAAAAACTTGATGACAATTTCACTGACCATCTAAGATTTGAACCGGGACCTCACCATTCTTCCTCATCTGACCCATTAGCCGATATATGTCGTTCGCTATCAGGAAAGGAAATATAACCTCCAAGTTTAAAATGAGAATGAAGAATACTAACAATTGTACATGTACATGACTCATTAACATAATGAAGGTTTTCATGTTGCAGCTACATGTATGAACCAAGTTTGGTACAAAATTGGATCCATTGAGCCCATAATGTATTGTTAGAGCTATGAGTCTTAAAAATATGCGTCTCACCCAATATTTTAAAACTCATAGCGTGACCAATATGTATTAGGAATAAACCATTCAATTTTATCGTTATTATGTTTCGGATCCAATATTATTAACACTTGGACTCATCAATATATAATGTTTGCAATTGGACTTGTTTCATATTTTACAACTGAACTTTGACCTTAACATGTGACCTTTGACTAAAAAGTGTACACCAAATGTTTGACAGACTGACTGACTGACAGACACACAGACGAAGGATGCAGCAATAAGGCCTCTCCTACGAACGACCTAGAACAGCAACAGTGATCAATTTCAATGTGTGAAAACGTTGTACCAAATTTACCTTAAGGGGATGTCCATTAATAGCTAAACTCATGCATTCACACAAGAGGTGTGCAACATGGGGCCAGCAATACATGTGTAGCCCCTAACTCACCCGTATGTTGCAGCAATTAAAGCAGTGATGAATTAAAAGATGAAATGTAAATCCATATCGCTGGGTCACTATCACCAAAGATGGATCATAAGTGTAAGTGATTTTTATCATGTGTTTAATTTAAAGAGAAATGCTAACAAATATGGTACATGCCTATTATACTACACAGGCAAATGTATGTGTTTCTATTTTCTGTGCACTTTTTTTTTACTCATGGAAAAATGAGCAGCTTATAACAGCTTTTCAAATTTCAAATTGTCCCATGATTGTCAAAACTAAGGTTGCCAAAGCCTGCATCATGTACATAACTAGGTTTGAGATCTTTCCATTAGGTTTTACTCTCAATCGAATAAAATACCTCAAAGAGTCTCACAAGTAAGTCTACAAAAAAGATTATCTATACTGGAATCCAGATTAGTTATCAAGGCCTCACAAGCTGGCATTGATACACTGGATGTCTGATGGTAAGACCCACAGTTTTACTTTTAAAATGATGGTCCACCCTTGAAGTCAGTTGATAAAACTTAATAGTTGCACAAGTCACAAGTCAATCTGATGTTAAAAACATATTACCTCACATATTACCTCACATATATGTTGTGCATGTTGTATTGTATAGCACTTAGAAACCTTTTGTATTTTGCGCTTTATAAATGTTTATTATTATTATTATTATTATATATATTGCTCCACAATGTATGAATCTGTATTGAAAAGTGTGAATGAATGAGTAACCAACACGCAAGTCCAGTGTAGCTGCTGTAAGTCATGATGAACATTTGAAACTTCACGGTTTAATAAGGGGTTGGTTTATAAATTGTGAATGGAACCCTAAATGTTATGAGTAATGATTGAATGCTTACTACCAACGAAATAATTTAATTTACAACAAAATAGCCGAAGATAGTTAATGTTCATAGTAAAATCATCATAGGATATCTAAAGGTCCAAAATCTTGAAGTCAGTTCAAAATGTCCTTTTTTGAAGCAAGATGACTCGAGGCAGCTATAAATTGCCCTCTGCGTGCTTCTTTCAAACCATATCAATCAGTAGCATTATTTTGAACCGTATTTCATCCATATTCCATTACCATAATAATATTTCCTTGTCTCACATTTGTAAATATCCCTAAACAAGCATTTAAAAACACACAATGATGCAATTTACTGTCCGTCATTGTGAACACCAGTGATAAAACTTGTATGCTAAACAGATAGCCGCTATCCCGGCGATAAAGTTATGTAGCGCTTTGCGGTATTTGTCATCTTTGCGCATCAGAACCACTGGTGTCGATGTCGTCAACGTGTGCAGAGGTAACCGCGACAATGTGGCCGTATCATACTGAACCTGGTACTTGCAACACGGGTCAAACTGCCACGAGACGTCGTAGAGGGCGGCACAGGCAGCGCTTAAGGAACCCATAGGAATGCTTATACAGTTTGATATACGCCCACCAGGGAGCATCATGGGTAGTACTAGGGATGACACCCCGGCTAGTACAGAGATCTTGTGCAGGGTGTTGCCCACGGTAATCCATCTGGCAGTCTCATCGCCCAAACGGGACGGCTCGATGATGATGATGCTCCTCTGTGCTTCCAGGGCCTGTTCTAGTTCATACTCAAAGCGCTCTTGTGCGTTGCCATTGTCGTATATCTCATGGATGATGGCACAATCTGTTGGCAACTGGTCCCTGTAGGGGATAAATACAAGTAGATAGGAATTATTAGTTTGTTTGTTTCAAACTGGAGCAAGTCAAATCATATTCTTTTGTGCATAATTAAAACAGGGATAAATGAACTCAGGTTTTTATACAGACAAGCTCAATTTTCTCGATCAAAAAACTTGTAAAACTTTATTAACAAACAGCCTTGATTCAGTGCTATTTTGACTATTCTTGTTCGTCTTGGTTTTCAGGTCTTTCTAAAAAACTCCAAAATTAACTTCAGGTCATTCAAAATAAGGTTGTTAGATTTGTTCTTGGTTTGGACTCAAGAACACATGTTGGCCAGGCTGAACTTGTGGTTTCTAAATCTTGATGATAGAGAGTTAAACAAATGAAGTTGAACCATGCCTTCAACATTTTTAATAACACCTCACCAGGTTATCTGAGTGAACATTTTATAAAAGTATCAGAAATGCATTGCTATAATACCAGGGATAGCCACCTTAATTTTGTCATTCCAAGGGTTTGGGGACAACTTGGCAGCAACACTTTTCAATACTGCGGTTGGGGCTTGGAACTCTAAATCATGCCTACTTCAAAAAAGAAGTAAAATCTCATCATGTAATGAAAGCAAGATCGAGAGAAGGAGGGGGGTACCATTCCTTGACTTGTTAGTTGTTTCACTCTTCTTTGTGAGCACTGTTATCTTGATAGGACCCCAATGGAAATAAGCTCATGTGGCTTTTTGGGCTATCCTTGGTCTTATCAACATGCTCTTTGTCTATGTTTTTACTATTGTCTTTTATATTTATTATAGGGCAATTCCACGGTAACAGCGTGACGGTTTGGAAGATATTTTCACACTTCATATGCAAATAACATACACACTTGAATTATTTAGAACATTTTTTTTATT
Source organism: Ophiura sarsii (assembly GCA_035610835.1). Classification (NCBI taxonomy): domain Eukaryota; kingdom Metazoa; phylum Echinodermata; class Ophiuroidea; order Amphilepidida; family Ophiuridae; genus Ophiura; species Ophiura sarsii. The sequence goes on from CM069441.1 coordinate 107,885,804, forward strand.
GCATTTCTACTACTACTAGTACAACCTACACATAGAAAGAAAAAAAAGAAAAAAATCATTCACATTTATGAAATATGAATATTAATGAGTGCGGTAACAGCGTGACGCTAAAAAGGACATAGGTATTTTTCTCATTTATGAATGGTTAAAACTCTGTGAACTTTTTTTTTAAAGTTTCATCAGGTGGATTGTAATTATAAGAAAGTCAGCTATAACTTCCCTATATAAAAAAGAAAATATCTTATGATTTTAAATATATGATACAATAAACAAATTTGCATACGGTAACAGCGTGACCAAAGGCTGACCCTATATGAGCAATGCAGAAAGATCAAACATTGACGATACAATGATCTCCAAAACGTACACTGATTATAGTGATTGTTGATTTTAATTAAATTAAATCCCATTATAGTGTTCTTTGTTAGTTTAAAATAGATAAAATACAATATTAAATACAATATTAAGTTAATTAAATTATCCAATTAAAACACATTTAACTTAAAAATTGTATTGGAACTCACTGTATAATTCAATGGAGGTCACGCTGTTACCGTCACGCTGTTACCAAAAAAGTAACAGCGTGACATAAATTGCTAATTAAAATAATTAATTAACAAAAGGTAGTACTGCATCTTTGAAGCATGTATGTTATAGGTCTATGGGAGTGTGATTTGCATTGCAAGTATTATTTAATTTGTATGTAGATTTAATGAAAGATTTTAAAAAACCTTAAAAACATCCATTTTTTCGTAACAGCGTGACATTTTGGTGAAATCTTAATAAAAATTGATCGTTGAGTCGCAACGTAGAGGGGTTTTTTGGGTTTTTTAATTTAAAGAATAATATAAGTATGTAAGAGCTCACACCGATAAAATAATTTTAAAGTGATTATTTTCAGTTTATAAATGAATAGCATTATAAATAACAGATTTTACAACAAAATTAATAAAATTAGTAGATTTGCTAATTAAAACGGGGAAAAAACACAAAATATGTAAAACAAATGAAAATAAAGTTCATTTCTGGAAAATTTAGACTTTTAGCTTTAATTTGATACTAAATATGTTAGGATATGAATAACTTGAAAATTAGTGGTCATGTCCACCTTTGCATGGAATTGCCCTATATTTGATTATTGTATGTGAACCATCTAGATGTGTTTTAATATGCAATGTTCAGGGGCGTAACAGATGTTGGTTGTCAGGGGGGGCACAGCCAAACAAAATCCTGGTTAGAATAATTCCGTCCCGGAATTTTTCGTAAAAGGTTGCCCCAAATTTTTTCCCGGTCAGTCACCTCGTGAATTTCACGTAAGTGGGGGGGGGGGGAGGGGGGAGTCAAAAAAAAAATTGCACGGTCACAAAATTTCTCGCACGGTCACAACATTTCGCAGTACAAAAAGCACAACAGTCAACAATTTGTTGACTGTTGTGCTTTTTGTACTGCGAAATTTTCGTTCTTTCTTTCTTTCCCTTTCTTCTTTTCTTTCTTTCCCCTTTTTTCTCCTTTTCCTTTTTCTTTTTCCTCCCTTTTTCCTTTCTCTCTCTCTTTTCTTTCCCTTTCCCCTTCTTTTCCTCTTTTCCCTTCCCCCTATTTTTCCTGGTGGGTAGGTTTGAATTTCCTGCTGAGCACCTTCAGGGGGGGCACTGTGCCCCCCCCTGCCCCCCCCCCCCCCACCCCCGGCTGTTACGCCACTGGCAATGTTGATTTGGCCAAATAAATATGAAATGAAAGCACAAAATATGTAAACACAAGGGACAAGGACATCCTAGAAAATATAACTATATCTTATACGAACAAGCCACCAAATAAGCAGGTCTTGAACAGGAGTTACTTTTTATGGAAAGTTGCTCCTGGTCCTGAGGTTGAATAGGGAACCAGGGGCAATTTTACAGAAGGAGTCATTTTGACTTTGAGAAACAATAAACATGGTCAATGTTTGATAAACAAGATTATCGTATTGTGGTAATCTGTTATGAAGTCAAATGAGTGGAAAATGCCACGAATCAGGTATGGGTTAATTTACAGAGTTTATAGAAATAACAAAGTTTGAACCAGGTGCTGCTCTTGGTCATGGCCAAAAACAGCTTTCAGCTCAACCAGGAGTCACTTATGCTGATAACATACTAAGGTCGCTTTGTGATCCGGGATTCTCCTATGACCAGTGTTAGAAATAAGGGTAAAAAACTGGTTGTCCACCGGACAACCATGTAACAATTTTAGGTTGTCCGCCAAAATTATTAGATGTCTGCCAAAAATGTGTAATTTTGTAAATATATCAACTAAGTACAAACCATGGCAATTTCGAAATTTAAGCAGTTTTTTTAAATCCCTGAAATCCCCTTAATTTTTATTGTTGACGAAAAACAACGAAAGTAATCTGCGATAAATCTGTATCTGTTTAAAAAAATACAGTTCCAAATACATATTCGTAATAGGCAAGCGAAGTTCTCACACGAGGCTATTAAATGAACCTAGAAATTGGCGCAAATTCCCACACATTCCCACGCTGGCATTTAATAATTAGAGACACGGTTCAAAAGGTCAACTTAATACTACGCATACTATAATACGTGGAGGCGATGACCTGTGAATCATGCCGTAACACACGGTTATGTATTATATCCCAAGGCGCATTGCGGTATTTATCCTCGGATTCGATGGCACAGTTCTACAGCGTAAGTTAATAGCGTCGGCCGTCGAGTTCTGAACTGGATACTTGTGCACGATGAATGATACAGCTATTAAACTCCCTGAACTGCCGAAAAATGGTTCTGTGAGTGATGTCATGTGCGATCGCGATGTGAAAGGTATACATAACAGATATGAAACGATTGCAGAATAAAATAAGACTGATTTGCGCCTGGGATTTGCGATTCAAATGATAAATTTTGATGGCAATCTTTTTATGTATGATTCCATTTTTAATCATCGAAATCAGGAATCATTAAAATAACAAGAAAACAAGACATGAGATTCATTTTAGTTTACACTAAAAAAACATGGATGTCCGACGGACAACAATAAGCTTAAATTAGGTTGTCCGGCGCATTTTTTGGGTGTCAGGACACCCGGAAATCCACTTATTTCGAACACTGCCTATGACAAGTTTTATGTCATAATCCCAAAAAACCTTCCTCTGTAGCGACCATCACACTGACCTGCAACAACTTCCCGAATCCCGATACAACGATCAAGAGATCCCTTGACTGGAAACTACCAGTCGTGGCCACTTGACTTCAATTCAACTCAAACGATTGGTTCGCTAAACGCAATGAACACCATAGTTTTTAACCAATATGGAAACGTTATTTTGCGTGAAAATTAGACTAATCTAGATTAATTATACACAGCCATTATCAATCATTGGAGCTGTGTGTATCATTTTGTCTTCTGCGCAATCAAAAAAGCATAAAATATGTGCGACTACTGTAGTTGTTCGGTGCGACTGACAGTCGCCATAGGTCGCATCAAACTACCTTGAGTTAGCAAGTACTAGATGCTGCAACCAGCGACTGGCTAGTATGTAACAAGCATTATGTGTGAAAAGTGGCCCCAGGTCATGTCTTGTATTGAGGTAAACCAGGAGCTATTCCATGCTATACCAGTATAATACACCTAACACAAAAAGTCCTTGACCAGGTGCTTTGATGTTGGCTAATCCAAAATCAATAATCGGTACCAAAAATCTGAGATAAACATTTAATGAGCAAATTCTTTCCACGTAGTTTGGTACCTCATTCATAAAAATTGAGTGTATATAGTTTTGAAGTTTTGATTGTTTCAATGACCATAACTACGTAACTAAATTGTTGCCCTAAAATTGGGCTTCTATGGGATATCATTCATTGCTTAGTGCAATTATACCTGTTACCGATTCATCCAGATAAGTGACTGGTTCACTTTAGCACACAGTGGACAATACAAATCAATGGTATCCCATTGGAAACCAATTCTAGTGCAACTTTTTTGTCGTTAGTCGTGGTCATTGAAACAATCACATCTGCAAAATTATCCACTCGATTTTTATGAATGAGGTATCAAACTTCGCATACTATTTTGTCACTTCTTCGTATGTTTCCAAGCATTCTGCTTTTTTAACTGTATGGACTCATACTTTTGTATCGTCGCTCCGTATATCAAGGACCCTTCAACAGCACATCTGCAGCTGAAGTGAAGGGGTGCGCCTGAAATAAGAGGCGGGATCTCCACAATACTACTACATAGGTGATATCATGATATTATTAGGCAATCATGCTACAATTTACAAGGACAGTCAAGAAAAAATTACTGTCTGACCTTGACCCGACCAAAGCCACTGGACCTGACAACATACCAGCGCATATACTAAAGGTGGGTGCCCAGGAGATAGCTCCAGCCCTGACCGCCATCTTTAGAAAGTCTCTTGAGACAGGCATCTTGCCTGATGATTGGAGATGCGCAAATATATCTCCAATTTTCAAGAAAGGGGACCGCACCAAACCTTCAAACTACAGACCAGTTTCACTTACGTCTGTCAGTTGCAAGGTGATGGAACATGTTATCCAATCAAATATCATGCGACATCTTGACCGCCATAATATCTTAACTGACCAACAACATGGCTTTCGCCGAAATCGATCGTGCGAGTCCCAACTCATATTGACGACAAATGACCTAAACATTGCGCTAGACAAACGACTACAGACCGACGTTATCATCATGGACTTCAGCAAGGCTTTTGATGTGGTGCCACACAAAAGACTGATGCTGAAGCTCGCCCACCATGGTATCCAAGGGCCGACTGCCTCATGGATCACCGACTTCCTAATGCGAAGAAAGCAGAGGGTTGTCATTGGGGGCGAGCACTCGGACTGGGTACGTGTCCAATCAGGCGTTCCGCAGGGCACAGTACTTGGTCCACTTCTCTTTTTAGTCTACATAAACGACCTGCCTGACAACATGACCTCCACTGTTAGACTATTTGCCGACGACTGTGTCATCTACAGGACCATACGGAACGACAAGGACGCCACCCTACTACAGAAAGACCTTGACAACCTTGCAAAATGGGAGAAGAAGTGGCTTATGAAATTTAATACAGATAAATGCTTCACACTCAAAGTCTCATGTTCTCCAAATCCAAAAAAATCATGTATACACTCTCAACGACACCCCACTTCAGGAGACTAAATCGCACGCATACTTGGGAGTAGAAATCTCACACAACCTCAAATGGAATAATCATATAAACAAAATAGCTGCAAAGGGGAACAGATCACTGGGATTCATTAAACGGAACTTACACTCATGTACAGCTGATATTAAAAACCTAGCATACCAGTCATTAGTCCGCCCGACCTTGGAATACAGCTCCTCGGTCTGGGATCCATACACGCAGGAACAAATACATAAAATAGAAGCGGTTCAGAGAAGAGCTGCCAGATTCGTTAAACACGACTATGATCGCTTCAATAGCGTGACTGATATGCTAAAGGACTTAAACTGGAGTGACCTTTCTACGAGGCGAAAAGTCAACCGCCTATCCATCTTCCAGAAGGCATATTATGGTCAACTATCAATCCCAGTTCAAACACTACTACACCCGGTCACTCGCCTTACAAGACGACTACATAGCAAATCATTTCTTGAAATACAAACGTCACGCGACAGCTACAAATATTCCTTCCTACCAAGAACTGTCACGGACTGGAACAATTTACCTGAGAGCATCGTAAACATAGAACTCGCTATACCCTTCAAAAACCAAGTCACAAAGCACTTCAAGTAGCAACCTAAATAACAAAGCGCACACACATCACCGGTTCGCATTACTCCACTAGGAGTGTTGAGCTGTAACCCCAAAGAAGAAGAGAAGAAGAAGAAGATAGTTCCAAAATAATGAGTGCAAGTCAAAATTAATTTTTGTAACAAAAGGAAGAAAATGCAGATCTTGCTACGACGTTATTAATTATTACCCAATCCATTGCCAACTATTGATTAAAAGTAATTTTGAACGAACTCCAAACAAAACCGGTCAATTAGTTATAAATCAAGGTCAAATTGTTTGAGTGACACTTCAGTCTTCATCGTTTCATAAAATATAAAGGGCTTTGCATTGTTGTTGAAGAAGTAAGCTTACGTTACACAAGTCCACGTTTAAGTATACTTTAGACCACTGATGAGTTAACAAATTAGTGATCGGATAAACTATATTCGCAACATTTACTCCAATTAATTGTTATAATATATATATCTCTAATAAATACGGAAAATGGTAATTAACAAACACAATTTACCTCTCTCCTTGCGCCATTTTGACAACAACCCTGGCCTAGCAAAAAACATAAATAGAGGGCGTATTTCTTCACTACCGATCAGCACAGGGGGTGCTGGACATTGTATCATTTGTTGGCGTCAGGTTTGGCTTTGTCAACTGTGTGTTCGTGGTGAATTGCCATAGGTCTAAAACCATTTGGTCTAATACCCATGTCAGGGCCCTTGGAAGTATATTTTTGATGGGGGTGCTGTAAAAGTCTTCACCACTTTAGCGTGGGGTCCGGGGCGAAGCCCTTGGCGGGGGTTCAGGGGGCAGAGCAATGCCAATGATGGCGCATCCAGGACTGTTCTGCTGATGGGGAGCCAAAAAAACACCTGAAGTCATCTTGTTGATATTAAATATTGAAACGTTGAACCAAATACGCGCGAAGCGCGCAAAAATTGTGATGTTAACACTTAAAAGGTACAGTATGACGTTTTTAACGTCCCGCATATTTAGAGTAGGGCCTATTTGGTGTGGTTGACCAATTGGTTACTTAGACTACATGGGTCAAGCCCCTGGGAAGGGGGGGGGGGGGGGGTGCTGAGGTGCACAGCTGCAGCACCCCCATGGTCTTTTAGAGGGTCATATTTGCTAAGGGTAATATGCTAAGATCTGTGTTCAATATCAACTGGAGTCAGCATGTGACAAATAAGGACCTGTATGGGGACATACCAAAAGTCTCGGACAAGATCAGAGAACGCAGAGCAAGATTTGCTGGACACTGCTTCAAAGGGTCCAAGGAGCTTGTACACAAACTTATACATTGCACGGAGCAAGAAAGCGTGGTAGACCAGCCCTGACCTACATTGACATACTCAAACGTGATACAGGACTGCAGGTGGAAGAAATCAAGACAGCTATGTTGGATAGGAAGATCTGGAGAGGCATTGTGGTTCGGAAAATCATCCGCCCTAAGTCAAGTAAGTCAAGGTGTGGTTTGAGGGCCATTATAATATTAAAACCTTTAGAAATCATAAGCGCGGAGCGGGTAAAATTTTGAGTTTAGGGACCGTTCATTATTTATGGTGGAGGGGGGGGGGGACAAATTCGAGACTTGTATGTTAAAATTACCTAACCCCCCTACAGCTGAAACTGAAAATTATTAAATCTTAGGGGGTGCTACGCACCCCCTCTAAAAGACCATGGGGGTTTGGGGGTGCTGGCTGCAGCACCTCAGCACCCCCCCCCCCCCCCCTTCCCAGGGGCTTGACCCATGTAGTCTAAGTAATACCAATTGGTCTAAGACCAGTTGGGCTAAATGTCAGTTGGTCTAATATCCAATTGATCTAATTACCATTTAGTCTAATAACCATTTTGTCTAAAACCCAGTTGGTCTACTATGGTATAATTTCCACTTGGTCTATATCCATTTGGTCTAATATCCATTTGGTCTAATACCCATTTGGTCTAATACCCATATTGTCTAATAACCATTTCCCTGTAAAACCTAATGATATACTTTAGCCTACTTCCTAAGATCAAAACATATTTATTTTCTTAATACCAGTGAGTGTCAAGTGAAATTTGAATGGGTACATTACTTTATCAAAAATACTGCTTACGGTATTCATACATATCATAACAAAATACTAATAATATGCTAACTTTTAATAGGAATACACTTATTGTCAATCTCATTTACCTTATTCCGTGGTTATAGTCACAATATTCATAAATTTCACAAAATAGTAGTAAATGCGCATTCAACTCTTTATTCAACAACAACGTCAACAAGAATCCTCCTTTGAATAAAAGTGAACGTTCAATTTAGGCCTACAGTTTTATTTGTTAAAACGCCTCATCACCAAGTGTGTCAGACTGTCAGGGGTGTCAGAAAAAAGGGGGGTCACCTTATGGCCTTGCATGGCCTCATGATAGAGGTTGAATTCAAAGGGGCGGGGGGTGAGATTTGTCACAGATTAGGGACCGTTCATTATTTATGGTGGAGGGGGTTGGGACAAATTCGAGACTCGTATGTTAAAATTACCTAACCCCCCTACAGCTGAAACTGAAAATTACATGACCCCCCTTGCTAACCAGTAACTTTTTACACCCCCCCCCCCCCCCCCCCCCCGAAAACACCCAACTTGTCACATAATTAAGGGGCTGTCTTTACCACCTTTGGAATTTTGTTCATGGATACGTTGGCAAATTTTGTTTGTGCCCTATCAGAACCTTGGTATACTATTATAGTCTCAGATCTGAACGGCCAATAATGTTATGATGCCCCTTCTTTTTATTGTGTGAAATTAGTAATGGCGAGCGTAGCGAGTTGGAATTTGTTTTCTTCATATTTATACATTTTGGGTGGTTTTGTGAGTCTTTATAACCCGAACAAGTTAACATTCTTAGCAGAAACGTATAATCCAGTGAAACGTTCTACTTTTGTGAGCATTGGTGCAAAGCAGAGATGAGGTGAAAAGCATGCAATAAATCACATTTTTAAATCATGAAATTGGATTTTGTAACATTATACACCCTGTGGCTCTAATGTCTCAACCGAGTGATGATTATATAGATGTTTTTCCACCATATCGTCGATTTGCTGTCCAGAAACCGTCTCATAGTAAAAGTTTTTGAAGTCGATAGGTTTTAAGAAAATATGCGCGGAGCGCAAAAAAAATGGAATTTACACTCCAAAATAGCCTCTAAAATCACTCCAATCACCTCATCTTTATAGTTTAAACAAATTTACACCCCCCCTGTTCAAGAATAAAAAGTTACATAACCCCCCTATTTTAACATATGAAAGTTACATGACCCCCCCTATAGTTTACCCCCCCCCCCCCCCCTCCACCATAAATAATGAACGGTCCCTTAGTTTGATCTGTCCAAAATACAAATTAGTTAAAAATTCACCACACCAAGAATGATAACTAGGCAAATATCAGTCGACTAATCTTTAACCAGTAGTAGTAGACTTAAAAGAAAGATATAGATAGATAGATAGATAGATAGATGGTCGAATCCAACGAAAAGTGTACACGGCTAGATTTTTAGGGTCCAGTTTCAAAATGCTTCGATCTCTTTTTCCTTTTTCCCACTCAAAGTCAACATATCAAGCTTGTATGGAAAAAAAGTGCCATCACTAATCTCTCCAATTGACCACGTGGCGGAATGATGAAGTTGAAGGTACACTTCTCAATGTTACCTTCAAATACAAGTACCATATTTTGATTAAGTGATGATTATTCCACCTATTTACATATTGCATTCAAATTTGTGATTGTATTGTATTCAGAAGATGCTAATGCTGATAGAAAGTGGACATATTTGTACAGGTACTCATCTTTTTTAACATTTTAGATTCACACAGTTAGGTAGCATTTTCAGGCTCTCAATACTTTGAAACATGAGGTTGAGTCACTTTGTATACTTTCACCAAGATAATTTTAATGAACATTTGTTTTCATGTACCTCAAAGAGGGGGAATGACCTTTTCTGGAAAATTTAGAATTTTGAGCATGCGCCAGAAACTTAAGTACATAGAAGAATGTGGAAATTTTGTATTCGTAGGTAACAGTTCATGTATACGTAGGTATAAGAGAAGTAAAACTGTAATAAATTAATGTTGTACTTAATTTATGCTGCATTTTGGGGGTGAAATGAACATGCAGGGTTGTTAACAATATTTGTTTTTAAATAAACATGTTAAAACATGTTTAAATCCTAATATTATGGACATATTCCCCAATAGTTTACTTTAAATAGCTACTAGAATATTAATTTAATGTTGAAAAAAATATACAATATCTAACTCTCAGTTGTGATTTTGAATAGGTTTATTAAGAACAAAATATCAGGCAACAATTTTAAGCATTCCTATAAGAGAAAAACATGTTAAGACTTAAAGCACGGTAGCTAATATTGCAATAATCAAAGTATTCGTAGGTAACACATTTGTTCTCAACTTTAACTTCGTTGACTAAGAACGGTTGGATTCTTTGATTTTACATATGTTTAAGAGGCAAAATTGTACTCGACGTAGTTTTTATGCCCTGGATCGCGTGTGAGAGGGTGAATGTCGTACAGCAAAATAAAAAGGTGTCTTGTTTGACGTTAAAAGTTGATAATATAAGAATGTGCGCTCAGCACTGCTTTTACAAAACAATCAGAATTGCGTAATATTCAACATTTGAATAAAAAGCAAGATTAACCAAATAAACATTAAAATTATATAAAACTATGTTCCTATTTCTAAGATATTAAAAGAAAACATCCTAAACATCAATAAACTCACTAGGCCTATACTGTTAGTATTATTGATCATCTAATTTGGTTAAGGAATGTTGATTAAAATTAATTTACACATGATAATTACGGCAGAAAATGTTTTATTATGCTAACGTATCCGATCATCCAATTTTGTAAGTGTCTTTCTTGCTTGACTTTCAATTATTAAGAATGTGCGTTTAACTTCTACAAAACAGTCAGAAGTGTGTAATATTTAACAAGATGATGACAACATACATATCGTACTGGGTTAAAATTTCGTAAAGGTATAGTTAAACAATCAATTAACTCGCTAGTATAATATTCTTACTCATCTCATTTGGCAAAAAGCATGTTCATCATTAAAACTAAACATAATGAAATATTAAGCATATAGAAACATTTTAAGTAAGATACCTCTGATCATACAGCCTTGTAATCTCTACTTAACAAGTTTAGTGGATCTTGTTGTATTCTTTGTGTAGTTAGTTCCTTATCTCTCTCTTGTCACGAGAATGAATATCTAGTAGAACAGAATTACTCTTTGTTTATTATAGGACATTTTAGAATGTTAAGAATGAACGTTTCAGTTTCCGTGTGAATCCAAAATATTGGATCGAATCAACTATTGAACATTTCCTCGAGCCATCATTAATTAGAAAGCAAGCGGTTTTCATTTAGCAAACAGTTTGATTTGCCTGTAATTCATAATCTTGAATGTCAGGTTATTTGTTTTAAGCAATAAAACAACCGGTTGTCTTCCTCAATTTGTTCTAAATGAAGGAGGCAAGTGAGACTTCTAGCAGTTATCATTTTGAATAGCTGTTTTAAACACGAAAGCCAGATCGCTTTTTAATTCATTTATTATATACTTTGAAATAATTTCATATCAGACCTTATATAAATATATGAGCCGAACATGTTCAAAGTCTAGAATATTCAAATGTCGTGCATTTCAGTCCACATAAGCGCGCGGAATAAAGCACATACAACTTACAGCAAGACATCCACTAGTTGTCAGATTAGAATCAAGATATAATGTCCTAGTTTGGAATTTGTATCATTCTAAAAGTCGTACATAGTAAGTTTTTTATCGAGTTTCAACCGGAGGCAGATTCCGTTTGACATAGAATCACCAATATGAAATATTTTGTCAGATGTAGACAAAATAGGAATTTTATGTTTAAAAATTCAATGTTGTTTGATTTAAAAACACTAATCTAATAGGTTTTGCCACGACAGAGATATTGTCGGGCATGTGCCTTTCATTGTGATTTTCTTTTAAATCAACCACTGCTTAGTTCAATTACACTAATTAATGAATGTCGGAAGCATTATTCATGAACAATTCTTGATTTGAGACTGAAATCAGTTAGGCCTACCCTTGATTACCTCCCACCTTTAAAAAAAAAGGAAAATGTTTTACTAAATTTCTTGTTCACTTAAAATACGTTTTGGTGACATTACACAACCTGCCCGAGCAAAAATGAAGCAAGTTATTTTATATTTGTGACACATGAATTCCATTTTCAAATACAACTACAATAATGGCCAATATTATGTACCTCAGTAGTCACTTCTCTGCAATTCCAGAGGAAGTTGGTTAACTACGTATACATCATATCGACAAGCTGGTTTAAAACAATATTACGCACCAAACGATATTATTCCCGTCTTATACATTCCTGCTAAATATTTACATAATATAAGGTGCGAATGAAAGCGAAAAACAATACAGGAATTGCACCATGCTCATTAACTAATATATAGGTTACCTACGAATACAAAATGGAATATGAGAAAATTGATTATGAGGCCGAAATTTCATGGATATTATGACTAAATGTACCCATTTTAAGACGATCAACGTGTAATCTATGGATATAAATAACATCCATTCACTCTTACTCCAACAAAAAATATGTTCTCGGCAAAACCAGTGTGATTACACCATGCATTTTATTTAAATTAACACCTCCTATTTTCATTTAATAAGGGAATATTAATTTTTTCCCTCCAAATATAAATATAATAATATATCCAGTCAGATTGTATGATTGCGCACTGCTTGTATGTAAAATAAAACCATTTAGTGCCAATATGCACCGTGTATATTATTGAATGTTGCCTACATATACATGTTACCTCCGAATACAACATGAAGTCAATGCACGAGAAGCTGTTACTGATTATTTGTATAAACATTAATCACCCCCATTGCGATTTAAATCAACTGTCAGAGGATGTCTTTGCGTGAATAACATAAACAATTACACTAATAAGAGTAACAAGATTGAGACAGAGGGAGGCTATATTCAATCAACTTTTAAGACAACAACACATTTTTGATGCATTTGTACGCAAACTACAGAATTTTGTGAAAAGTTACTTACAAAAGCTGAAAGATTGATGCAAAACTTCTCTGTGGCTTGCCGAACGCAGCGCACATTTCTACTTTATTCCAGTCGATACAAGTATGTAACAACAAAGGGAATAACCACGGTATCGTTATTTGTATTTGAAGGTAAAAGTTCATATTTCAAATTTGCCTACGAATACAGCCTTTTATTGCTGATATTTCAAAAAATGTTGCCTTCAAAATGATAAAACTTGGCACACATGTACATTGTATCACACTTCGCTTATTCTATAGATATCATTCACTAATCTGTGTTTGTATTAAAATGGCAGTGTTTTAAATAGGTATTCGGAGGTAATGCATTTTGTTTACCAAACCGATCGTTTCCGCTTTTAAAATTTCTAACAGCTTTATCAAAAAATCGACTTGAATGTGGACAATGCATTTAAGTATTTAACATATTTAGGTATCCTTACAGCACACATTACACTACCTCAGGCGAATTCTTCCCCGAAAGTGAGATTTAACAAAACATGTATTGGTAGGTAACGTCAAAACTTACCACAGCCAAAAAAATCACAACAATTCAGGGGATTGATCAAAAGTAACAAAAATTACAAGAGGCATTCTTGAGATATCCACCAATCAAACAGGTAAAATTATTTCCGCTTAAGCTCGTTTTCATCTAAACGGTTATATGTCTAAAATAAAACCTTAACAACTACTTTTGTAAAAAGGGTGAAAAATAGCAGGTTTATTGCTCGCATACGCCCAATTGTGCATAGAAGTTAGTCATATTATATATGGCGCGAAGCGTCTCATCGAGGCGGATACGTATAACACAAAAATAAAATAGTCAAGATATAGATTATTTTATTATAGGCCTGAACATCACGTGTACACTTTTCGTTGGATTCGACCAGATAGATAGATATCGATCTATCAATCTATCTATCAATCTATCAATCTATCAATCTATCAATCTATCAATATATCATCTATCAATCTATCAATCTATTAATATATCAATATAGCAATCGATCAATCGATCAATCTATCAATCTATCAATCTATCAATCTATCAATCTGAAGAATAATTTGTAAATAAGTCTTTTCATCAATCTATCAATCTATCAATCTGGTTTTTGTTATTGACTAAAAATCCATAAATCACGAGAAAAAAAGGATGTCAGAAAAAAAGTGTGTCAGGGTTGTCAAAAAAGAGGGTTACCTCATGGCCTGGCATGGCCTCATGATAGAAGTTGAATTCAAAGGGGCGGAGAGATTTGTCGCAAATTAGTTTGATCTGTCCAAAATATAAATTAGTTAAAAACTCACCACATCAAGAATGATAAAACTAGGCAAATATTAGTCAACAATCTTTAACCAGTAGACTCAAAAGATAGATAGATAGATAGATCGATAAATTGATAGATTGATATATTGGTAGATCGATAGATAGATAGATAGATATCGATCTATCAATCTATCTAGCAATCTATAAATCTAGCAATCTATCAATTAATCAATGATCAGGCTATCTATCAATCTATCAATCTATCAATCTATCAATCTATCAATCTATCAATCTATCAATCTATCAATCTATCAATCTATCAATCTATCAATCTATCAATCTATCAATCTATCAATCTATCAATCTATCAATCTATCAATCTATCAATTTATCAATCTATCAATCTATCAATCTATCAATCTATCAATCTATCAATCTATCAATCTATCAATCTATCAATCTATCAATCTATCAATCTATCAATCTATCAATCTATCAATCTATCAATCTATCAATCTATCAATCTATCAATCTATCAATCTGGTTTTTGTTATTGACTAAAAATCCATAATCACGAGAAAAAGTGTGTCAGGGGTGTCAGAAAAAGGGGGTTACCTATAATAATAGCCTGGCATGGCCTCATGATAGAAGTTGAATTCAAAGGGGGCGGGGGGAAGAGATTTGTCGCAAATTAGGGACCGTTCATTATTTATGGTGGAGGGGGGTTGGGTAAACTATAGGGGGGGTCATGTAACTTTCATATGTTAAAATAGGGGGGTTATGTAACTTTTTTATTCTTGAACAGGGGGGTTGTGTAAATTTGTTTAAACTATAAAGATGGTGGTGATTGGAGTGATTTTAGAGGCTATTTTGGAGTGTAAATGCCATTTTTTCTGCGCTTCGCGCATATTTTCTTAAACCTATCGACTTCAAAAAACTTTTACTTAGAGACTACTTCTGGACAGAAAATCGATGATATGGTGGAAAAACATCTATATAATCATCAACGGTCGAGACATTAGAGCCACAGGGTGTATAATGTTACAAAATCCATGCAATTTCATAAAAAATGTGTGATTTATTGCATGCTTTTCACCCCATCTCTGCTTTGCTCCAATGCTCACAAAAGTAGAACGTTTCACTGGATTATACGTTTCTGCTCAGAATGTTCTAACTTGTTCGGGTTATAAAGACTCACAAAACCACCCAAAATGTATAAATATGAAGAAGAAAAAAATCGAACTCGCTACGCACGCCATTACTAATTTCACACAATAAAAAGAAGGGCATCATAAAATTATTGGCCGTTCAAATAGGGCACAAACAAAATTTGCCAACGTATCCATGAACAAAATTCCAAAGGAAAATACAGCCCCTTAAGTATGTGACAAGTTTGTTTTTTTTCGGGGGGGGGGGGGGGGGGGGGGGGGTGTAAAAAGCTACTGGTTAGCAGGGGGGTCATGTAATTTTCAGTTTCAGCTGTAGGGGGGGGGGGGTAGGTAATTTTAATATACGAGTCTCGAAGTTGTCCCCCCCCCCCCCCCCCCCCCCCGCCCTCCACCATAAATAATGAACGGTCCCTTCGTTTGATCTGTCCAAAATATAAATTAGTTAAAAATTCACCACATCAAGAATGATATAATTAGCCTAAGGCTAAACTAGGCAAATATTAGTCGACTAATCTTTAACCAGTAGTAGACTCAAAATATTCACCTTGAGCGTCTCTCTGTATGTATTGTCTTGGACTAAAGTTGCAATAAATAGCTTGAAATAATAGGAAGGGACTTTTTTTCGTTCTTTTGTTATTCATTTTAAGATAAAAGTGACATTTAACTATTTCACAAATGAACGGTCAGCCTTTTCCTATTGTTGTTTATTCTAGCAGCTTGCTTGATGCTTGAACAGTGGAAACCAACAACTTTTGAGCAAACAATACACCATGCCCCCTGCCCCCCCTCCCCCCCCCCCCCCCCGCTCCCCTCCCCCATGTGTGTGCAAGTTATCCAAACAAAGCACCATGCCCCCCCCCCCCACGGCATTGAGGGCGGTGTTTGGAACACGAGCTGCCAATACCACATACCACAAACAAATTGAATCCCGGAAAAATGGAAAGAAAAGTGATTTTAATTATCCACTCTTCTCTGAAATGTACGGTAAATTAGGGCGAAAGATATGAATGGATCATTATTTTAACTTTAAATTATATCCTTATACTTTGGTAGCTACTTATGCATCAACTGTAATACCGTGAATGTTAATAACAAGTACTAGTAGTATTTTAGTATTTAGTATAACTATAAGCCTAAAAAAAAGGGGCTAATATTTAATATTATAAATAATTAATAAGCTTATTTATTATTTTATTACAAATAATAAAAGGCTTTATTATTCATATATATTTTTAAATAATAATAATAATAATAATAATAAAATCATGAAATTATTAATATTATTATCAATGGACGTAACTTATGGCTATATCTTGTATGCCTGGACAACACTACACATATCGACTATCGTTATGAGCATCAGCATGCTCATACCAGTTACCCCCACAGGACGTCTAGCAACGGACTTTGCCGACGTTATTCTTAAAGGTAGATGTTCCGATTGCTGGCCCAATTTTCAACTTGATGTTTTCTATTTTACATGAAAGGTCATCCTTAAAATTGTCGCATTCCAAAGTTTGAGTTGCATAACTCTCAATGGTTCTATTTTTAGAAGCACAAGGTCAGAAAACATTTGCCCATTGAGTCCTACATTAATTGGTAATAGTGGTTAACCACCTTTGGCAGTAATTCACCACATTTCAGCCTATAATGGAACATTTCTGGCCCCTAAGATTTTACAGACATAATGAGAAAAATATGGGGATTCTTCTGATATCAAAATATCTAGATGTGAAAAAAAATATAGCCCCAAAAACGTGATCGGAACATACATTGGGCGTCGAAGAGTGATTTAAGTGAACTAAAAACGAGGCTCTCAGTTCAGCCATGATGAGAGTGATAGTTTTCAATAGGGTGAACTTTGCACTATTTTTACTAATCTATTAAATCATAACATTTCTTCATACACATACTTCTGAACTGTTCAATATTTGACCTTAAATACTTAAACATATAAACTATTCAGAGATGTAGCTACATTGGTCGGTGCCGATCGGTAGTGACCGGCACTAGGTACTAAGGCTAAACAACCGGCACTCACAGCAATTTTCAGGCAAATTAACCCGCTAAGACTAAAAAATTAAGTAAATGTACATCAAATACCACAAAGTTGCTTAGAATGCCAGAGCGTGGCAATAAATGTGTGAGATTTTAACGGGCACTAAAATGTGGCTAGCTACAACCCGTCCCAGACCCTAAAATTATTTATTCCCACTAGTTTGAATGAAATAAAATGTTTGCTGACACTATAAAATGTTTGCTGACACTATCAAGGAACATTTAGAAGAAGTTCACAGTTCATGTCATTGCTGTCAAAGGAGAAGATTGTAATGTTTATCAGAAAGATAATTGCTCTGAGCATGCTCAGTTGGATGCCATCCCTCTTTGCCGTAAATGGACCAATTACGAATAACGTTTATATGTATCATGGCCAGAGCTGGAAAAATGTATATTTCCCTGGAAGCATACAACATTTTCCAGACTCCTTCACTTCTGGGTGATTTCAAGAACTTGTTGATACCCCTCGTATATATACATGTACTCGTTGTCTTGCTAACCACGAAAACCGTGGAACGGAACTTTCTAGTGTTAGAATTAATTTATATATTCTTAATTATAATTATAAGAAACTCAACTAATTCCTTTTTTCCTTTTTTCCTCCTCAGTTTCTGATTTTCAAAGATGCCTACATGTACAAATGCACAGCTACCATCATGCATAAGAAGTTTAAACGATATTGCTTTAAATATGCAGGCACAGTGTTATTGCTTGGAATAGTGTCATGTATCCTGAGTGCATTTTTCTGTCCAAACTTTGCTAAATTATCTGAGCTTGAAAAGCGGACTTATGCCAGAGTGGAGAAAAATACTGCCAATAAATGGAAACCTGTCAATGGCAGATACAGCAACGGAAATATTGCGATTCAAAACAATAAGTCAGGACTAGATCAAACTATAGCACAAATACATGTACCTGTTAGCGCAAAAGCTGTCATCAAAGCCACAAAACAAAAACAAAGTCTAAATATTTTTACTAATGTTTCAATTAATGTTGAAGATGCGCGTACATTAAAACTTAACTTGACTAAAAAAATTGAAACGGCTAAAACCAAACAAGCCTTGGCTCATGCTCCTACAGCAATAACGAATAAGGCAACTCTACAAAGGAAGGTAAATCTAGACGATGTATTCATTGGTGTGAAGACAGGCGGCGTGTACCACAAAGAGAGGCTGGATCTCTTGTTGGAGACGTGGGTTACGCAGGCTAAAAACCAGGTGAGTTTCTCATTGCGTTCTTATAGTCAATCAGAAGTTCATTGGATTAGTCCATTGCCCTGATTAGGATGGATGCTTAGGCCAAACTAATTAAATAGCTCGTCTCAAAGCTCCCGCGCGCATTAGTAAAATCGCCCACGTTATTGGGTTTTTTTGTGCTTTTTTCCTGGGTTTTTTAGGTTGTCCGTAGGAGAGAGACCTTTAGGTCGTCCGTAGGAGATAGACCTTATGGCAGCATCCTTCGTGTGTGTAGTCTGTGTGTGTGTGGGGGGGGGGGGGGGTGTGTGTCAACAATTTGGTATACACTTTTTCAACAATTTGGTATACACTTTTTGTTTTGTCCATTTCTTTTCCATACAATGTCCAATTGCAATCAAACTTCGGTCATAGATGCAACATGGGAACCTTCATATGTTAATGAGGTCAAAGGTCACATACCAAGGTCAAAGGTCATCCGAGGTCAAGATGTATATGTAAAAGTGGCTGCATATGTAAAATTGATTACATTTGTCCATTTCTTTTCCATACAATGACCAATTGTAACCAAACTTTGGTCATAGATACAACATGGAAACCTTCATATGTTAATGAGGTCAAAGGTCACATACCAAGGTCAAAGGTCATCTGAGGTCAAGATGTAAATGTAGAAATGGCTGCATATGTAAAATTGATTACATTTTTCCATTTCTTTTCCATACAATGTCCAATTGCAATCAAACTTCGGTCATAGATGCAACATGGGAACCTTCATATGTTAATGAGATCAAAGGTCACATACCAAGGTCAAAGGTCATCCGAGGTCAAGATGTATATGTAAAAGTGGCTGCATATGTAAAATTGATTACATTTGTCCATTTCTTTTCCATACAAACCTAACTTTGGTCATAGATACAGCATGGAAACCTTCATATGTTAATGAGGTCAAAGGTCACATACCAAGGTCAAAGGTCATCTGAGGTCAAGATGTAAATGTAGAAATGGCTGCATATGTAAAATTGATTACATTTTTCCATTTCTTTTCCATACAATGTCCAATTGCAATCAAACTTCGGTCATAGATGCAACATGGGAACCTTCATATGTTAATGAGATCAAAGGTCACATACCAAGGTCAAAGGTCATCCGAGGTCAAGATGTATATGTAAAAGTGGCTGCATATGTAAAATTGATTACATTTGTCCATTTCTTTTCCATACAAACCTAACTTTGGTCATAGATACAACATGGAAACCTTCATATGTTAATGGGGTCAAAGGTCACATACCAAGGTCAAAGGTCATCTGAGGTCAAGATGTAAATGTAGAAATGGCTGCATATGTAAAATTGATTACATTTTTCCATTTCTTTTCCATACAATGACCAATTGCAACCAAACTTCAGTCATAGATACAACATGGAAACCCGCATATGTTAATGAGGTCAAAGGTCGCATAGAAAGGTCAAAGGTCATCTGAGGTCAAGATGTAAAATTTAGTACACTCTTTTTTTGTCTCTTGTTCATTTTTCCATACAATGACCAATTGCAACCAAACTTGGGTCACGGATGCAACATGGAAACATTCATATGTTAATTAGGTCAAAGGTCACATACCAAGGTCAAAGGTCATATGAGGTCAAGATGTAAAATTAGCTGCATGTGTAAAATTAATTACATTTAAACAGGTGAAGTACAATTGCAACCAAACTCCAGGATGTTTATTTTATTTTTTATATCCTGGATCCGCTAGTGGTCTAACCTCTTTCTTTCTAGATGCCTGTGGTTTGAGATCCACCTTGTTTTTAATCTACCCATATAAACGGACGACCTATTTGGGACCTCTGTCCCTATTTTTTAATTTAATTTTTTAATTTTTTAATTTTTTAATTTTTTAATTTTTTAATTTTTTAATTAATAAATAAAATAAACACAAAGCTAGATTTTCCTTTGTAGATGTGACTTTTATTTGTCTGCTATTTCATATCTTCATTTGTCTGATGGTTTAAGATGATCTTGGTGTCGGAAAGCCTGGTCTCGAGTACACTAGTATTGCCACCATAGCGTATTTTACCCTTGTCATCCTGTAGTCTGGAGAAATTTAAAAAATGAAATAAAAAACCCAAGAAAAAAAATGCCTTCCGCATTAGGTTTTCAACTTTGGGAGAGCTTTGAGACAAACTATTTAATTAGTTTGGCCTTACATCAGATTACTAAAAGGAGTCATGGCATGTCAAGCTTTCGCTGAGCAAACTAATTAAGTGGAAGATCCAAACCATCATGGGGTATTACAAATCACAGGAAAAGTGTTACAAAATACATGGAAAGTGATGGTTGCATGCAATCACAATGTAGCCAGAAAGCTTTGGAGACGATATTTTGACCTTAACATTTACCATGTATATTGAAGCTAAGCTAATTCATAGTGAATGGTCAATGGCGCAGATTTTTTTGGCATATTTTACAGAGTTTTCTTGTGAATCATTGTACTATACTTTACTGTATGGTGTAAGATGATTTAAGTATTTGATCTCCGCTCTATCACTATTCACTTATTTTTGGGGAAATGGGGTGCATGTGGAGCACTTTATTTTTTTGTTATTGTAAATGTATTCAGTTGCTACCTGTTTGTGGTATTCTGATTTGATGAAATCAGTTGCAGTTATAAACATACATTTTTATAATTGTGTACCTGCTTGTATTTAATTGTGTGATTTTCTGATTTTGTGTTTATTTTCAGACTTATTTTTTCACGGATGAAGATGATGAAGAATATACAAATAAAACGGGCAAGTCAATTTTATATTTTTGATAGTGGAAAGATATTTATAGTGTCACTCATTGTTTCCCCCCCTTTTTGTATTCCTTTTTCATTTAATGTGATATATACAGATTTATCAGGATCGATCATAATATTGAATAATATATGATCATTTGAAAATTGACTATTAGTCATGTCCATTTGCTATCATGTCAATTAATTTTGATACTGTTCTGAGGTCACACAAGCAACCATTTGTTTAGTCACCTTGTAGATAGGTAAGGGCTGTAGGAAATGTTACTTAGATTAGAAAAGATTTTTTGGCTGACTGTTAGCAAATCTGCATTGTTTTATACCCGGGGCTCTTTAGACCTCCATTTTATTAAAAACAGTTCTTAAGACTTTATTTTAGTCTCAAGACACGCATGGCAGCTAAAGAAGAAGAACCAACCATTCACCATCAAATGGTCTATCATCACCAGAGCGCATGTAACGGATCCAAACGGTGCGACCTTTGCCTCACGGAGAAGCTGTACATCATCAATGGCGACATAAGTAGACTCCTTATCAAAAGATCTGAGCTTGTTTCCAAGTGCCGTCATGAAAACAAGTTCTATCTTTCGAATTGTTCCAGAGGCATAACCTAATTACAATCACGTTCGCAATAACTGACATCTACAACCACCTCCGCAATAATCAACGACTTCACCGGTAAACACAGAATAGCAACCAGTTGTCTGATGATTGCACAAGCGTGAAACTCAGAGTAGCAGCTACCGTTCCAAATGGTTTAACTTATATTTCGCTCTACATCACATTGAGCACTCTGCAAGAAGATTGCTTCTTTACCAGTAAATTGTATGTTATAATGTAAACTATCTTTTCAGTTCATACTCATAAACCAATGACAGGTTGTTATGTTACCCAATAATATCAAACACAGATTAAGTTATTCTTGTTTATAAAAAACCCTTTATAGCTTGTTTATGATGAACTTTTTTATTTACTACAGATGGACACCTAATAAACACACATTGTGAAAATGACCATTCAAGGTATGAACAAGTGAATTATAAATCTACGCAAGAATATTTTACAATTGTACCATGCTCATATTTTCTACCCTCTTTAATGGATTGTTGCCTTGTGAAAACTCTTCACAACTTTGTCATTGATGCCTTGCATCTGCTAGTGTGCTGTATTTCCCCTTCAATAAAGGCTTTGATGTTTATATACTGAAATAAACTTGTTTCACAAATATTAGAAATATGAGCATGTTATAATCACATTAACTTCCAATCAATAGAAGCTATGAGCCCTTTTCAAACATAACCTGAGCAACAATGTTTATAAACAAAAATGTGTCCCTTCACACTCCTCAATTATTGCTAGTTATGTCTGACCTCAAAACACTCTTTTGTCACAGAGTGTCTGCTAGCTGTAGATATACAGATCTATATTTGTTCAGTTTCATGTCCATAAAAGTTGAAACAAGGTTTACTATAGTCATCATCATCATTATCCTTCGGCTGCAGAGCAGGCGACCACAAGTTTCTTCCATGCACGACGGTCTTGAGCAAGAGTGACTATCTGTAGTTCTTGGATCATGCCTTCATTGTCCCCTAGTAAGCGTTGTATGTAAGTCAAATATGCTGTGCATGGACGACCAGGTCTCCTTCGGCCATGTGTTGGTGCATAGGTGGCATACTTTTTGGCAGGCTCTTCATCAGGGAGACGGAGAATGTGTCCAATAAATCTCAGCTTGCGGCTCACTGGTGGTTTACTAGTACGGTACCACAAAATAGCTGTTCTCTAAAGGAAGGGTTTAAATTTACATATTATTGTCTAATTAATAGTTGAATGAACAATTGCGGAATAGTGTACTGCGTAAACAAGTCAAAGCAGTGTGTGCTGCATATGCGCACAATATGCGCAGGTCCTTACATCAGTTGCATATCTCTATACATAACAATAAAGTAAATACTTGTAAGATACTGTGCCTTAAATGCCTTGGACTGATAAGTCTTTGAAGATAGTATTTATTATTTTGATTTTAATCTAGAACTGCTTTGTGTTGCAAAATGGGAGCCATATATGATGCGTTTATGAATCGTGAAAAGAAGTAAGTATTTAAATACATTTATTTGTTTTATAATCTCTAGTTGTGAGATAGGCTTTTACAATGTGTATTCATAATATAGGTTAAGACTTTGAACATATAGATGCCAATTCTCTATAGAGAAGTGGCAATCTCTATGTTTTGCTTAAATTATAATAATTTGGTCTTGAAGAATTCAGAGCTAATCCTGATGAAAGCTTGACATTTTTAAACTTGTCCGACGGCGAACCCATTAAACTCTTAACCTATATAGTCTCAAGTGTTTACATGTTTGCATCCTAAACAAAATTACGGATTCATGGAATACCATTGTTCCCAAACATTGGTTTGTTATTCGGCATTATGTAAATTGTATTAATCCTAACAGCCCCGTGTACTAAAAAATACTACTTCCAAGCCTATCTCCAAGCACATGTGCGGACTGTTTTCGATGACGTAATCAACCGAGCCTATTGCTGCATTCTATTTTCATGCTCTGATAGCGCAAAGACTTCATTGCAAAAGGAAAACTGTAAGCATGGCTAGATGTTCCAATACAATAAGTTGCATTGATGGTAGCTTCATCTTATACACAGTATAATATAATTAAAATACTGATCTATAACCTTCCTTCCCAGATGGTTTTGTCATCTTGATGATGACAACTACCTTAATCCAAAGCAGCTGCTTTTACGGCTTCAAGAATACAACCCTGAAGAGGAGGATATATATATAGGAGGATGTCGTTTGATCAAACAAATAGAGACATATGACAAGGAAAGACCAGGGGTATGTTTATCAATTTAAAGCAATAATATTTGTTTTACTTATTTTTTTATCTCTCTTGTAATAAGTTCCTGGACTCAATGAATCTATCTTAACCGTATTTTCTGGAAAAAAACATGTCATAGAACTTTACTAAAAGTCATACAGGAGAAATCTGCTTCCAATTTTGGGAATTTCTCAACATATTTGTTGGTGTTGATTATCAACATACAGTATTCCCCGCTATATTGTATTCACTTATATGTGACGCCATCAAGCGGAATGAGTTGTATGTTGGGAATATTGATTTTGAGTTATAGGTGAAAAAAGGTAACAAATTCTTATGTTTTACATTGTTTTCTCAGTTGGTAAATTGTTTGTAACTTATAGACTAGTTCAATTTAAGGGAAGTGTCAACCTTTTTATGAAATATAGCAAGCACTGTAACTTTTAGATTAATAATGTAATACAGTATATGTACATAAAAGTATACATTTTTTAAATGAAATGAGTCAGAAAATCCATTTCTGGTATCAAATTTCACTATAAATAGTGATTTTCAATTTCTTGCTCAAAAACACTTTTTGGCGCCAACATTTTATGGTCAACCTAACTAAATCATTTTTTGTCAAAAATTCCAAAATTTCACCAAAATCATCCTAAGTCAAATATCTAGGAAGGCATTTTTTTTTTTGCTTAACATTTTTTAGTTTTGAAAAAAAATTGAAAAATTGAATTTTGAGATAAAAATCAGTTTTCAAAAATCAATATTTTCAAAACTTCAAATTTTTAAGCCAAAAAAAAAATGTGTTCCTAGATATTTGGCTTTGGATGATTTTGGTGAAATTTTGGAATTTT
Organism: Ophiura sarsii; assembly: GCA_035610835.1. Classification (NCBI taxonomy): domain Eukaryota; kingdom Metazoa; phylum Echinodermata; class Ophiuroidea; order Amphilepidida; family Ophiuridae; genus Ophiura; species Ophiura sarsii. The sequence goes on from CM069441.1 coordinate 107,910,876, forward strand.
TGACACAAAACTGATTTAGTAAAGTTGACCGAAAAATGTTGGCGCCATAAAAGTGTTTTTGGGTACAAATTTAAAAAACACTATTTTTAGTGAAATTTGATACTCTTACTCATTTCATTAAAAAATGTATACTTTTATGTACACTACATTATTTGCAATCCCTACCTCTATATGTACATCCCAGGTACCAATTACATGGTTATATGGCTATATTTATATTTGGGGGGGTATTGACAGTCTCTGGAGACATATAGTAGTGACCGTGATGCTGATAAAACGCACAAACTGGACCAGATAAAAAAAATTACTGTTCAAAGTATAGAATCATTTTCATGGGTGCGCATTGCATTCAGCAGGGGCTCCTTAGTTTATTGGAATTTATTTTTAATGATACAGGGTGAGTCAAAAAAACATATCGGTCCAAGGCTGTGGAATGATCTCCCACTCTCCATACGCACCGCATGCAGTGTCAAATCTTTTAAAAAGATGCTTAAAACTCATCTATTTCCGAAGGTGTAATTTGTTGGTCAATTTCGGATGCAAATGCACCCTTTTATAAAAAAATGTGTGTGCTTTTTAATCCATGCTTTTTAATGCTTAAATTGTATCTGTATATTATTACATTATATATTTAATTATTTTTTAACCTATCTTTAATGTACTTTGTACTTTGATTGTGTTTTTTTATTATGCTTTTATATTATATAATTCCTGTACAGCGCATTGATCGTGTTTTTGGAAATGCGCTTAATAAATCACGTTTTCATTCATTCATTCATTTAGCCTAATTGAAAAAATAAAATTAAAAAAATTCTGACCACAAAATCAAGGCAAACAAAACTTTAAATGATTGCGCCATTTATTTGCTACCATCTGGAGAAAAAAATCACGCTATTTGATGATACCGTTAAGTAAATATGACTATTTCTGTACAGGAGCTGTTTTTCACCAAAAACACGGTTTTTAATTTCAAGCTTAACGAGCTTAATAATGTTTACTAGGATTATGATGTAAAGCATTACACATCTTGTTTATTAAAAGAATTAAGTAGACAATAGACTTGTTCAAAATTGTCTCCTAATAGATTAAAACAATAGACAGCTTTAAGGCCTATTTATGACACAATTACCACACTTTAATCATTTCATAACAAAGGAATTGATCCTTTCGCTGTCGGTATTTTAATTTTTTATTGGTCGTATCTTATGAAATATAATGGTCAAGATCTGGAAGCGTGTTCGGACGTTAAATTGGTCCCTTTTATTCAAAACAGCGTAAAATAAGTTTCCCTCAACCAATCTAAACCAGATAAAATTCATATTAAAGCTAATTGATTTGTCTTTATACCGTAGTAAATTGTTTTGAAAACAAACGAACACTTTTTTCTACAAAAATCGCTGAAGTTGAGTAAACTTTTTTTTGACTCACCCTGTATATCATATAGACCATATGGGATCACACCACTAAATAGGGCTCCATAGGGATATGTACAAAAACACTGATATAAGACTCTGTTTTAGACCACTAAATTGCGCACTTGGACCTTGTAGAGTGATTTATTCTTAAAGATGATCACATTTTCTCACCAAAAAGTGAAGAAATTAGGTAGGTGAGCCTGCTCGATTTTCCAAAATAAGCCCATGGAGTTGACTACCTCTCTGACGGGCTTGAAAATATCGCCGTAATCGGCAATGTTTCCAGTAAAAAGCACAAATTTGAAAGATCTCTCAAAATTTATCTAGATGATATTCACAGTTTATAGTCAGGGTGCATGTAGGTGATGTCCCATTAATCATAATTAATCAAAAATCATAGGCATTTGCGGAATTGTATTACTGTCAAGTCTTTTTAAATTGAGGATTTTGTGATGCACACTTTCCGATTCTAGCTTTAAACACCGACTTAAGGGTAGGGGATACCCCATTTAGTGTAGTGCACCCTTAAGGAAATTGATATTGTGCTGAATGTACTTGAACTGTACTGGAATAGTTACCTTGAATCATTTGGAACATCTTATGACCATTTTAAAGACATTTCCATGTTGTTATAATTATTTATGAGTGGAAATTGTCATGCATGGATACCTGCTATCTACTGAAGATAGCAAAATTAACATAGCAATATTCCATTTTGTGAGGATAGCTACCATCCTTTTTAAAATAAATACTTGTCAGGACAGCAGTCATCCTTTTGAAAGTGCATGTACTGTGGCCTTCTCCATCCATCATCCATGAATGGGCAATATCATGTTTGACTTACCCGTTTGTGACGTCATACGGAATCAACGCTATCACATTTCACAGCTTATTCCGTTGGCGTGTACCATTACGGGGCACGTAACATGATATTGCCCATGCAGGGAATCAAATTAAACTTATTTATAAGCTTACTTCATAGATTGTTTTCAAAGTAGGCTAAATTTTACTCAAAGATTCATTGTAAGTTACTTTTATGCTTCTCACCCCTACCCCCCCCCCCCCCCCCCCATTTCCCCTTATCAGGTGCATACCTGACATTATTTTACCCAAGACTTCCACTTTGAGCTATGCACCGTAAAACTATGCAGGACTGCCGAATTTGATCCAGTCCGCTTACAATCAGGTGGTCTGAGATTTGCGGTGTGTGTAAAAATCACCTTTTTTTCTCTATAGCATAGCATTACAGTGTTTCCAATAGGCTTACTTACAAAACATGTCAAGATGGGTCAAATTAAGGCAACAATTGCATCGAAACACACCCAATCTGGTTGAAAAATCATTGTTTACAATATTTGTCTGCTCCCGCATTTTCAAAACAGCTGATATCTGACATAATTAGATTGATATACAGGGTCAAGGGTCAAATCTAGCCAAATTGCTTAAGGGATCACACCACTAAATAGGGCTCCATAGGGATATGTACAAAAACACTGATATAAGACTCTGTTTTAGACCACTAAATTGCGCACTTGGACCTTGTAGAGTGATTTTTTCTTAAAGATGATCACATTTTCTCACCAAAAAGTGAAGAAATTAGGTAGGTGAGCCTTCTCGATTTTCCAAAATAAGCCCATGGAGTTGACTACCTCTCTGACGGGCTTGAAAATATCGCCGTAATCGGCAATGTTTCCAGTAAAAAGCACAAATTTGAAAGATCTCTCAAAATTTATCTAGATGATATTCACAGTTTATAGTCAGGGTGCATGTAGGTGATGTCCCATTAATCATAATTAATCAAAAATCATAGGCATTTGCGGAATTGTATTACTGTCAAGTCTTTTTAAATTGAGGATTTTGTGATGCACACTTTCCGATTCTAGCTTTAAACACCGACGTAAGGGTAGGGGATACCCCATTTAGTGTAGTGCACCCTTAAGTCACCTCTTGTTGATCAACACTGTTAAGTGCTCGGTTCCATTCCATGCATGGAGGAACATGCATTGACTGTTGTATTGACTGCTGTTGTTACAGATGGTTTGGATTAGTGAATGGTATATAATGGACACCCCCTTTGAATGCGTGCGCATACTGGCAGGCAAGCTTTTGTTTGGCAGGCAATTCGCACGCACATCGGCAGGCAACAGTAGCTGCTGTGACAATACAGGTGGCATCATCTATAAGCACTGAATCTAATATGAATATAAATGTATCTTGACCATTTACAGATGTATGCATTTTAAACTATTATGTGTCTGCAGATTTACTTGCCTGGAGAGCATTTGTCCTCTTGGTACAATTCTTTTGCCAAATTACATTTATAAACATGGAACTAAAATATCTTGTAAGCTACAGAGCAATACGTTTCCTAGTTAATTAAAACACTTTTGATTTTTTTAAATCAAAAATATGGGACAATCTCATACCATTACTAATGTGTCATTATTTGGGGTTTTTCTGTTTTCAGCAAAAATTCAAGTTTAGCTTTGCCACAGGAGGTGCTGGATTTTGTATCAGCAGATCACTGGCTATCAAGATGGTGCCATATGCCAGGTAAGAATGAAAATAATAAAAATTAAAACAAGTTGTTCATCCCATGACCCATCAGCACCAACCACACCAAGCACGAATTTCAAATAATCACAGGTTTGGAGATGTGCAGTTTAAATGAGTTTTATTGAATATTATAGTTCTGTGTTAAATAAGAATATATATTAAATAATTGTTTTCCTACCATATAATGCTTAGTTAAAATGTGATAGCCGGGATAGGAGCGTACTAAGAGCTCCTTTTTTTTTTAAATTTGACAATTTTGAGCAGTTTCCGCGCTCTTTTTGCGTGTTACATGGGGAACCATTCCTGCTCTAGCCAGTGTCCACTGCGTCCCCAATCGGTTCGACGAGACTTTAATGCATTTTGCTTGGCGCTTTGATACTTTTTCAACGCAAGCGCAAGGCCTGATCGCCGTAGGTGTGACAGCCCTATTAACTGCTGTTGGAAATCACAGCATCTATAATAACCTCTATACAATCCTCTATTACATACTCATCAATCGAGAAGTGTCCAGCAAGCATAACATTGTGCATACATATTAGGAAATAATTATCAGGCCCAAATCACGTAGTTATATAGAACAAAACACCATACTTATCACAAAAACGAATACAAACTGCATTCTCTATTTTTAAAATGTGCGGTGATCGAGAGTCCCGGTATCAGTTTTTATTTGTTTTCATGAGAAGTATGATGTTTTGTTCTATATAACTACGCAATTTTAGGCTCGATATTTATTTTTCTAACATATAATGCACAATGTTGTGCTTGCTGGACCTCTCCTTTAAAAACGTATTATTTGTTTTTCTTTCAGAAACGGTAATTTTGTCAAAGTGTGTGCAAGAATTAGCTGGCCAGATGACATGGCTATGGGATTCCTTATTGAGGTACTACTGAATACCTCACTAATTAGGGAGTACAGGTTCAACTCTCATATGCAGACATTGGGAAATATGAGAACAGATGAACTCCCAAAGCAGGTAATACTAACACTCCAGTTGGATTTGTTGGGGGAAATTAGTAGAGGGGGAAAATGAGCTAAATTATGACCCAAAACTGTAGCCAATAATTAAAACCGGGTAGCCAATAATTAAAACCGGGTCCTCAACGGTGATTGTCCAAGTCATTTTGCTGCTTTGCAAAATAAGTACTCTATGTGTGTCAATCTGTCTTCAAACGTGGGGATGTTCGCCTAATCAAAAAGAATGTCTAAAATTGAAGGGGTGTCCTTCCTGATCATCCCTCTTGAGTCTTGATTGGTGCCTCGTAGTATTAGTAGTGCAATATTAAATGTTAGTGTTTTAACATACATAGGATTAGCTCTGACTTCTTCATCAGGATTAGCTCTGACTTCTTCAGGACCAAATTATTATAATATTAAGCCCGATTTTCAAATTGATGTTTTCTATTTAACATGGAATGTCATCCTTAAATTTGTAGCATTCCAAAGTTTGAGTTGCATAATGGTTCTTATTTTAGAAGCACAAGGTCACACACAATGTGCCCATTGAAAAGTACACAAGCTGGCTGGTGGTTAACTACCTTGGGCAGTAATTCACCCAATTTAGCCTATGATTTCTAAATGGAACATTTCTGGCCCCCAAGATTTTTACAGACATAATGAGAAAAATATGGGGATTCTATTGATATCAAGATATCTTGATGTGAAAAAACCCTCAAAGCCCTCAAAAAGAGATCGGAACATACACCTTTAATACATGATACATGTGTTCTATATTGCGTGGGGAAATGTTAGGGGGTGCAGAGAGATCGTGAAAATTAGGGGACACATACATCCCTGCCACTGCTGTTTAAGACATATTGTGGTTTTGAGTATTTTGTTTTTTCTTGTAGAAGTTTTTATTTTATAATTGTAGATTTTCTATCGTTATTATTTTTCCATTGATATGAATCTTATTGAAACTAGTAGTATATTATTTCTATATTTCTAGATCACGTTGAGTTATAAATATAAAGCAGCAAAAGGCCACTTCAAAACTATATATCTGCCAAAAGGAGCGTTTAACGACACTGTTGACCCAACTAGGTGAGTTGCTTGCTGAAGATGTTTCATTTGGATGTTACATATGAGTAAGATATTCATGAATGGATTAAAGCTCGTCACCATTCAACTGATAAGGCTAAATTTAAAAAATCTTTTGTCTCAAAGCTCTTCAGTTTTTCAAAACCTAATGCGGAATGCGTTTTTTTAAGGGGTTTTTGGGTTTTTTTTAAATATAAAATATTGAAATCCTTATAAAAGTGACTTTTTGTATTTAAAATGATGTGATCAATGAAAATCTGTGAAATTTTGGGATTTTTGGGGATTTTTGGAGAGATTTTTTGTTGTTGAAAAAAAACAAAAAACTTCAAGATTTTTGTTTTTCTAATGCGCATCAATAAACTAACGCGCGCTGAAGCTTTGAGACAAATGATTTTTTTAAAATCTAGCCTTATAACACCTTTTGAATTACATTAGCCCTTTCAATAGGTATTAGTGATTTCATGAATATCTTTCTCATAGGTAGAACCTCCATTTTGTCTTCCAACTTCGGATGTGATTGGTATTCATGGTTAGTGTTTTATTGTCCTTATCGGACCAACCCTAATTTTGAAAACTGACAAAAAAAGGGGTTTTGTTTTGTTTTTACTGTACAAATGAATACCAACCCTAATTTTGGATATTCCAGAAGAAGAAAAATTCCCACATCATATTTCGGCACTATTTTGACGTTATCAATATATATCTTTTGATCGAATATGATTTTTTTAAATTCAATAAACCGACCCTGCCCTTTGAGGGCATCTATGGGCAATCAAACAATTTATTTTCTTGGCCTACTGGCTTAACAAAACCATTCCCATCTCCATCATTGACACACCGCTCCAATCAGGGTGCTAATTGTAAACATAATACCAAACTTAAAGTGGCTATTCATCAACTCATGAATTGTGATCTGATAATGTTGTCTCACACAGCCATATACTTGCATGATATTATGTGAATACACTGTGTGCATCTACTGCTGTGCAGTGTTCCATTAACCCTAACACTAAAGGTGTGTTTTGGGTAATAAAACTATCAGGGTAGAAAAGGGGGCAATTGCTCACTTTACATCTTCAGCTAGTTGTAATCAAAAGTTACAAAAAGGGGAAAACATCTTTGTTATTTCCTTGAAACATGATGAACCAATGTTTGACTTACAGGGCACGGAGAGATTGGCGATAAAATTGAAATGTGAAAAATAAAATAAAATGTTTCAATAGATAAAGTATAATAGAACCCTGAAACATAATATTTTGTGGGAAAAGGGTTGAGGTGATGGCGCTAGATAGATATTCTGTTGAAGCCATATGTGCCGAATTATGCTGATAATTTCGATGTGATCTACATCAAAATTACCAAATTGTGAAATATTACATGATATACTTCGAATTAAGGTAAACAGTTTTAGATTGTAATTAGTATATGTCAAAGTATAACTTTGGTGCAAAAAAACACAATTTCCAGGAAAATTGAGGGCGCACTCCCATACGTTTCTCTCAATGCCCCTGAATTGCTTTCAGCGGGTTATTTTATAATGTTAATGATTATATTTCTTATTATTCTCTCAATAGGTTGAGATCCCTGCACTGTATGCTGTATCCGGACACTACAGGATGCCCTAAAGGATGACCTTATCAGCTGAACTATCACCCGACGTTTGAACTAGCTTTAATCCTAGCCCTCAATTGACCGTTGACTATTTGACCTGTGTCAACTGATGACCGTTGACATTCCTATGCTTTTGCCTTGTTCTTTCATTATAATCGGTGCTTGCTATTTATCTGTCCTTACATTCAATGCATTAATTTATACCAAGTATTAGTCAACCCAGAATCTCTTTTGTAGACATTTTAAGAATGAAAAGTATTTGTGATGCATCACGTCATAAGGTACTGTAAAAGTGGACATTTTCGCGCTACGTTTATTTTCGTGCTTTTCGCGTTAAAATCAGTAAGCGCGAAAATAAAAATGCGCGAATATATTCATTCTGTATGTAGGTCTATGTAAGGAGGCTCAAAATCGCGAAAAAATAAAAACAATCAAAATGGGCAAAGCACGAAAAATTACACGCTTGAAAATATCCACTTTTACAGTACATCTTGTTGTCAGCCAGCCAGGCTTATTTTGAGATGTAGCTCAAAATAGCGTGTAAAATGTAAAGAAAATTAACAGAAATATATACCCTTTCCTCATAGTTTCAAAAGTACTGCTTCAATTTTCAAAGAACTAGGTATTACAAATCATATTTAATCAGATATTGTGAAAATCTCAATTCTTTAAAAGAAGACAAGATTTACCCTGTTGGTGTGTGTGTCAGATGTTATATTTAATTATTCTATTTTAAAGTAGGAAAGGGCACCTACTCTCAAATCATCGGGCAAGGGGCAGCCCAAATGATGATAACAAGAGAAGTGGCAATCTCTATGTTTTGTTTAATATTATAATAATTTGGTCCTGAAGAAGTCAAAGCTAATCCTGACGAAAGCTTGACAGATTAAAACTTGTCCGATGGCGAACCCGTTAAAGCTTTTTACTTATATTCTATTTTATATGTGATATATTAACTAAGCAACTTATGCAATTTTTAGTGTTATTAATCAGACTTTTATATGTGAATATATTAGCTAAGCAACTTATGCAGTTTTATACCAACATGTTTTCGTCAACTGTAACAGACTAACCGGAACCAATGATTTCAGAATATAACCGCACTAATCTGTCTCTCAAATATAATTGAACTTTTGGCCATGTTCTCCAATATTTGAAATATCTTAAGATATTTGAATTAAATTACTAAATCATTGGTTTGGTTTTGTGTGTGTTTTTTTCTGAAAATAATGAATTGTCATTTTGTAATCTTGCAGCTGAAAGTTCAAATTTAACTCATTCTTCTTATGTGTTTAATGAATTGTCATTTTGTAGTCTAGCAGCTAAGACTTTAAATATAACTAATTCTACTTTGTGGGTGAACCGATTTCGTCTGAAGATTGTCACTTTCTGTGTATTGTATGAACGCACTTCATAAAGTCAGTCATATTTCAAAATTTGAGTGCAATTCTCCAGTGATTCTCATGATAAAAACGAATAATCACTTGAAATTATCCATAGAATAGTAAATTCTTGGGTGGTTTTAAGTTTTAAGTAGTAAATTACCTGCTAAAGTGGTTAAAACCACTTTTGCAGGTATACCATACCAAAATCTAAATTTTGATGAGGAAAAGTGAATTTGATTGGTCATCCACCTATAATTATTAATAAAACAAGAAGGTACAGGTGTTTCCATGTTGTGAAGTAACAACTACTTGTGGGTTCAATTATATAACAGGAGACATGAGTAATTAGATACTTTCGTAACCGTATTTATTCAGTAACATATCAGACGGCGTGTGCCTTGTGAGAGAGAACTAGTGTTGAGTTATAGCGCCCTCTATATTGTCTAGCGCTGATATCTCACATGAAGTGAATGTGTGTATGCAGTGACAGTTAACACTGGTGTATGGGAGAGTGAGGTAATGTGGTTTGGCATGAGAGTTAATATTAATTTCTATATTTTTCCTGTGCAGTTATGCAATTTAGACTTTGGCTGTTTGATATTTTTATAGAATAAAACCTTTAATGATTTCAGACCTTGAATGAAATTTGAGGGGCCTACATAAGCAGAAGGATGATATCTTGAATGGCACTATGTCATATCCAAATGATATTATTATGCATATATTTAGCAATATTTAACATTTTACTGCAATAATTGCACATAGTCTACTGCAATATGTATAAAATTGCCAAGCATTTTTTCGTACATAATATCTGATATAGATGTGTAACTGAGTGTAACATTTATTTGTCAATTAAATTGAATAAAAGCAATATTATGTGATTTTTTTTTCAAACTTTTAAACATATTCTTTTCTCTCTAATAATGAAGTTTGACTATCTGGAAAGACATTCCTGGACTCATAAATCGATCTTGACTGTATTTTTCATAGGAAAATCTCATCACTTTACTAAATCACAATGGAATCTGCCTTCCAATTATTTAAAGAATTTTTAACATATTGTTTTGATTTTCATCGTAAAAAAACAGTCCATACTATTGTGTTCACTTGTGTTCAGTTGCGATCGTATCCGGAAACACTGTAAACAGCGTTAACACGGTGTCAAACCATGGAATTCAATTTAAAAACCAAAAAACACTTGGAAAATAAGTTGTCAGGGTATTGCTCTTACTTAACTTACTTCATTTTAGTTTCAAGTTTATGAATCTAATTTGACCAAAAATGGGCATTTAGAGGAAAAACTCAAAGATAAGAGAGCTTTTCATGAAAAAGATCGCATAATATGCCTTTAATTCTGATTCCAGGGTGGGGGTGGAACCTGGGGGGTGGGGGTAACTTAGTGGATATGAGATAACGGGATGTGCCGCCAAATAGGGTCCCATTTTTCACCTTTTTGGTAAATGAATGACCCCTTTTCATAGCCATTTTTGGTATATTTATGGGTATAAAATCCTTAATTTGCTGTTTTTCACTGAAATATATAGGAAAATGATGGGTTTCCGGTAACCATATGGGTCAATTTTCATTTTGCTGGCGGCACATCCCTACAAACAAATATCCAAGTAACCACCCCCTCCCCCAGGAGAGTGGAAGTCCTCAGTTGTAATAGATTGCATGGATATTCCGTCAGTTAAGGTACACACACTGTAAATGGGTTTTGATAAATCAAAGAGTATATTTCCAGAAACGTTATTTTTTTGCTGAAAATTACACGGAATTCTGCAACTGGATTTGAATTTGGATAAGTTTATCATATTTTTGTCAACAATTTGATCAAATTTGGACTCTTAGTTGGATATATGGGTCCGTTCTTCTTCAAAAAGTGGCATGGTCCAATTGCAATTTACTGGTGGTTGGTTCTTGTTATATGCCTTTCTACTTTGCTGATGCTGATACACTATTGTTTGTTATTTTTCAAACAGTGCTATGCCCGGGGGGGGGGCACTCAACTTTTTTTGGGGTAGGTGTGCCGCCCAGGTTCTCAAAAAGGGGGGCTAGAGAACTGAACTGAGTGGATTTTATGACAAATAATAGGGTCTTAGGAGCTGGTTTTTTCAAAAAAATAGGTCTTGAGAACTGGCCTATAGTTCAAATTTGAATAGCAAGAACGCACATTTTTGATTTTCTTTTTTGGTTTTCGAACGCAAAATTTTCGAAGAATTGAGGCTTTGGAACGCAAAATTTTGTGATTTTTGAATTTTCAATCAAATTGGGGTCATAGGAACTGATGCAGGCTCAAAAGGGGGGTCATAAGAGCTAGCAGCAGAGGGTGAAAAAGGGGGTCTTCAGCGCGGCACATACCTATACCCTTTTCCAATGTCAGTGCCCCCCCCCCCCCCCCCCCCCCCCCGGGTGCTATGTAGATTTAGTTTGTTAACAATCTCTTTTGTAGAGATATAAAATAATTATTACTATATGTATTTACTTAATATTTATAAAATATAATTATTTATTTATTTAATATTATAATTACACTTTGTACTTTGTACTTAACAACTTGATTTAAAAATAATATCATCTGTGTATGATAATGAAAAATGTTGATGACACAGATATCATCTAAATGGTGAATTCACAATAACATTTTATTACCATATAAAATGGATGATTTTGAATTACACGATATAATTATAAACACAGCTTATTATTGAGCAATATTTACATCATGGCAATAATTGCACTTGCTCTAATACAACCTGTATATTTGCACAGCATTGCTGACATGCCAAATGAAGTATACCATTAGAATAAATATTGGTCATATTGTTTTTTTAAGTATAAAGAATTTATTGCAATTACAATACATATCATTGGGTTGAGATTATGGACAGAGCAATTAGCACATGATGTTTTTGGCTGATCTCTCATTTATTTAGTTTGTAAAAGCCGTAATGGGCAACCAACCAACCAATTGTATCCACCCTGTATATGCACTCTAATAGTTACAATAGGATGAGTCGAATCCCGTTTCCGGCAGCCTGGTTGCTAAGCATTGTTTTCAGTTTCCAATAATGATTTATTCCGTTAAACTATACTATCGGGTTCCAAATTGTCGGTTTCTTTCATCTATGCTTAGCACCAGGCTGCTGGAAACGAGATTCATTCTCATTTAAACCCAGGATGCCCATCAAATATCAAGCTGTAAGCATGCATGACCAAAGATTTCCAGACACCCCCTAAATGCATATTCCATCTGAAGCCAACATTTACCCTAAATTGAGGTTTTTGTGTGTTTTCTCCAGATTTGACCCATAAATTAGTTATTCTTGAAAATAGTCCATTTTCGATCCCTTTAGACCTCATAACGTGTAACCATCTCAAAAACAAACCTAGCATTTTTGTGGTCATGCCTGCTCCCCGCCCCTCCCAGGCATTTATTTAAAGAAAAACAATATTATAAAGAAGACATCAATTTGGCATTTGTTGTGTGGAGTGTAGATTTCTTACATGATACTAATTACGTGAGAAACTCCCACAAGAAAAATGGTCAAATGTAAGGATAAGTTGGTCAAAACACAAACATGAGCACATCTTTATTGGGTGGATTATTGTATGGACATTCTTCGTCAAAATATTTCGGAATATATCCTTCCCTGCCAACATGTTATGTTTCAGTACGTTTGGTTGGGGGTAGAATTGTCATGTGATAATCAGTACTAAACGAGTAGGCAAATAAATACTCTGCTACTACAGGGTGTCTCAAAAAAAATTACAACGCACCATTAGGCGATCATAACTTCATAATTAAGTATCTGAATTTTACAATTCAAACGGTAAAATGAGGCCAAATTAGTTTTCTACATTTGGAAGAAAACAGCGTTTAATTTTGTAATTATGGAGATATCTGTGATTACGTAAGAGTAGTCGCGGAACACTTCCATCCAAGTTTGCAGATTTTGGCAGATTTTCACTTGCGCGGCTGGTTACTTACTCATTAATGTTCAATTAGCCAGCACTGTTTAATATACATGATTTCAGCCTTCAAGTTGCAAATGTGAAAACTAGATGCTTGATAAGTTGTATGCGCGATGTTATTAGATCTTGAACTTGGTTTAATAACGACAATGTTCATATTTACTAAAATTACTATAATTTTGTTTCCAATTGATATAAAAAGATTGAACTTATCCTACAAATTTTTAAATGTTACTGTCCTTAAGTATAAAATGTGATGAAAATAATCTAGGCAACTTTTATTTTAATATTTTGTGTTAAACTTTGGTCTCACCTGGCATATTATTTTGTGTAAAATAAAATCTAGAACCATAAAAACATGTTAATCCATGTCATTTTGTAGAGAAGTATTGATTTCATGTATGTGCTATCTGAATCACTCAATATGAGCAAACTTGGATGGAAGTGTTCCCAGACTAATGTTACGTAATTGCTCATTTCTCTGGAATTACTGAACTGAATCACATCCGGTTTCCTTTAAAGTATAGCAAACTATTTTGCCTTTATTTTGTTGTTTGAGTTGTTCTATTCTGACACTTATTCAGAAAGTAACAATCCTCTAAAGGTGCGTTGTAATTTTTCTGAGACACCCTGTACAATGCTATTTGGATTGAAATCAATACCATTTTGTTCAAATGTTTATTATTACAAGTATTTGTGAAAAGCTATACATTTCAACATTTCTTTATTTTTAAGTATTTATAATGCAATAAAACTTACTAAACTTAACAGTGCGTAGAAGAAAACATTGTGTTTTTGTTGTTTCTTTGTTGGATATTTTCATCAGCTGAATAAAAAACAAGGATTTGTTTATTAGAATAAATTACTAAGGTATTTGTTAAATCATCAGCTTTTGAAAGATGTTCAAGAGTGGTTGACAAAATCAGATGAGTGCCCAGAACTGTTCAACCCTGGACCTTGACTAATGCCAGGGAGGGGTGCTTAGAGCAATACCAAGATACAAATTGTGCCCAATTTTTTTTTTTTTTTGGGGGGGGGGGGGCAGGCCTTCGATCAGGGAGGCATAACCAATTATTTGTGTGTATATATATACATAGTTTGTCATTTCATTTGGGTGGGTGAGGGAGTCTGTAAGCTTTGTGGCAGTTACAGGTATATTATGTGATCTTTCCAGGAACGCCCTCAACATCGAAAAAAAAATAGAAAGCAGATTTTCTTGCAGATTTACATTTCTGATCATAAATCATGCATACATTCCAAGTTACAGGGCGATACGATTCTTAATTACTTCAAAATCATTGTTTTAGAGTGAAAATAAACTGTCGGAATTCCGACAGTTTATATTTCCACTCTAAATTCACTCTAAAACCATGATTTTGAGGTAATTAGGAATCGTATCGCTCTGTAACTTGGAATGTATGTATGATTTATGATCGGAAATGTAAATCTGCAAGAAAATCTACTTTCTAAAAAAATCATGAATAGAGGGCGCTCTCTGGAAAAGATCACATAATATGCCTTTAAGCCCCTGCTTCCAAAACATGTCATTTTTCAGTTCCACTTTCCAGTTGTATGGATAAGGTCTCTCAGCTCATAGCCTTAATCCTCCCCATTACTACATAAGGGGGCTGTGAACTCCCAGCATAGCCTCCGTAAAACTACTGTAACTCCTTCATTATTCATTCAATCTTATTAAAGTATACATTTTCTTGAAGAAAAAGGTTCAATTAATCCAACCATTAACATGAAATTGACCATTTTGGAGAAATTATAAAAAAAACATTTTTGACCTATTTTAGGTTTTGCAAAGATAACTCAAATATATTTTTGTCAAATTTTGTCGTTCTAGTTTGATTATAATCCTAATAAAATTCTCTCCGATTTATTTTTGAATTATTGACCAAAATGTGATTTTCATGATTTTGGAGGCAACAAATCACATTTTTGGCACTTTTTGGTCGATAATTCAAGAAATAAATCGGATATTCAAAACAAAAAACAAAAACCTCGTAATACAATTTAGAATCTTAGATTTCCCTTTCCCTTGTGCCCCTCACAAGAAAATACTGTCCTGTAACAATGGGTTATAAATAATTGGTTGAGATGATGCTGTTCCCACACCCCAGAATTCATGCAACTAAAAAAAGGTAATCAAAAAGATTCCCATCAATTGAAATGGCATGAATGGTTGATCATACTCATAACTTTTATTTTGTTGTAATCATCAAATCTTGTCATAATTTAAAGGCAATTTTGTTGGGGATCTTAATTCTTGTACTGCTACATGTAGTCCAAATATCATATAATTAAACTTCAATGAAACGTGGTAAAATCAACTGCATTAGAAAAGAAAGCAGGTTGGTTCAAATGTTAACTTTTTCATCATACAAGCACAAGGAAGCAGGTTTCCATTAGTAGTACATAAAGGATGTCCATTCTCAATGGTTGTCAGTTACAACAATATAATCCTGTTCTTGAACTTGAAAAGACAGAATACTGATGAATGATTTTTAAATATGTATGATCAATTGATAACGTGTCCCAAAATGTAAGTGGCATGATTTAACAAAATCCACCATTTTTAATGCAGCTCCCCAAATACCATTGGGTCAAGGAAGTTTTTAGTAACCGAACAACTGATAACCGATTTTGAATACAATGTGCTATCTTCTGAAGATGGCTCAAAATGCGCCCAGGGGCGTAACAGAGGTTGGTTGTCAGGGGGGGGGGGGGGGGGGGGGGGGGCACAGCCAAAAGAAATCCTGGTTAGAATAATTCCGTCCCGGAATTTTTCGTAAAAGGTTGCCCCAATTTTTTTCCCAGTCAGTCACCTCGTGAATTTCACGTAAGTGTGTGTGTGTGTGTGTGTGTGGGGGGGGGGGGGGGGGGGGGGGGGGGGGGGGGGGGGGGGGGAGGGGGGGTGGGGGGGGGGGGGGGGGGGTAGTGTCAAAAAAATTCGCACGGTCACAAAATTTCGCACGGTCACAAAATTTCGCAATTTCAACAATTTGTTGACTGTTGTGCTTTTTGTACTGCGAAATTTTCTTTCTTTCTTTCTTTCCCTTTCTTTTTTCCTTTCTTAACCCTTTTTTTCTCCTTTTCCTTTTTCTTTTTCCTCCCTTTTTCCTTTCTCTCTCTCTTTTCTTTCCCTTTCCCCCTTCTTTTCCTCTTTTCCCTTCCCCCCATTTTTCCTGGTGGGTAGGTTTGAATTTCCTGCTGAGCACCTTCAGGGGGGGGGGGCACTGTGCCCCCCTGCCCCCCCCCCCCCCCCCACCCCCCCCCCCGGCTGTTACGCCACTGAATGCGCCCTATAGAATGATAGACATAATAACATTATCCAGTGGAAGGGGATCTAGTTTTGCCCTGAATTTACATGATCACTTAAATCACACAATATCTATTATTGATTCCTTTAAACCATGGACTTAAAAAGTCCATGAAGTTCAAACTATATGAGGAATTGAGGACTAATTTTTAACGAAAAAGAAAAAATGAAAATCATCAAAGAAAAGCATATAATTTATTCAAATGAGTGAGTCTCCACTAGGAATTTTGCCATAAAATACCTTACTTGCTCCTCGAGAGAAATCATTACTAACACAATCAAATATCATTATTTTATTTTATTAGTAAATTCTAAATATTATTTAATAAATCAAATGTAAATGAATATAATCAAATATTTGACAATTCCGCGCTTCAACAGGTGTATTGATTTTCCAGGATCGGCAAAATATTAATGTCTCCCTCTTTCGCCTGGTAACTCTTTGAAACAGGTGTAATCGCTTACACGAACATGAAGCGATCACTCAATACTGTCGGCAATACGCGACAATCAGCGTAACCTATGAAATGTTGTAGCGATTTACTGAGCTGATTGATAGAGCGCACTTCACGGTTCTTGCACTGTCTCCCCTTTACCGTCTATGCCACAACACAACATACACACTGCAACTGACGAGCTATGATCAACTTTGGCTACACGATAGGAAGTAGGCATTGGTATAATAGCAGTGTGTCTATATGATGGGTGGAATGAGGAATACGAGGTAAAAACATCCTGAACAATGTTGAACCTTTTCAATGAAAGTGATCGATTATACCAATAGCACCATGCGTCTACGGCTGAAAAGAACACTATTTATCGTCTTGGCATTTGGGACCATCACAACTTTTAT
>CM069441.1:107928139-108027387 GCA_035610835.1 Ophiura sarsii
TTGGAATTATTTGTTAATAAGTAGTTCAAGGTCGTGTGAATGAGTTAATTGATTATCAAACGACACCTCGGACGACACCATAACAAAAGGCGAATAGTGCTGATTAGCATTGTAAATGATTATTTTACCCATGGTTGGACGCTTATGGACTGTGATGTTAAAATCAATAATCATACATCGGGATCTGTATAAATTCAATGAATGAACATAGTGTGCTATGTTAATTGCTTTTGTTTTGCTGTTTACATTATTGAGTACAGGTATTATATAAGTGACAAAAAACAAACTGTTCTACGGCCGATCGACCCATTTTATTATTTTTATCTAAAAAAAAAGAAAAATGTTCTGAAAATTGTTGGCATTTTGTTTTTAAATTTGTATTTTGTGTGTGCATTTTACAGTATATTTTGACACTTTGTTTATTAATATAAACATAACACTGTAGAACTGAATGATTGGTTTATGCATGAAGAAGCGTAAAAGGAGCAGTAACTTGCATTACGTATTATTTTCATTGTATGTTGCAGTTGCACATATTATGGAAACACTCACATAGATATAGTTTTATAGGCCTCACTTATTCTATAGACAGATTATTTCCCAGGAATGACACCGAGAAAAGAGCTTCCTTCCTGCTTTGAATTATAGGTTCATAAACCTTACACTCGGTTATCATGGAACGGGAATACAATAAGCTCTGAAACTCGGATACCTTCGAAGCATGAAAAGGCAATGTTAAGTCAGATGTTTTGGTTTTGATCATGTTGATCAAGCCTCCAAATATGCAGGCACCATGAGTTTTTTACCAATGGTTGTCACTCAGTGGCGTAACAGCCGGGGGGGGGGGGGGGGGGGGGGGGGCAGGGGGTGGCACAGTGCCCCCCCCTGAAGGTGCTCAGCAGGAAATTCAAACCTACCCACCAGGAAAAATGGGGAAGGGAAAAGAAGGGGGAAAGGGAAAGAAAAGAGAGAGAGAAAGGAAAAAGGGAGGAAAAAGAAAAAGGAAAAGGAGAAAAAAAGGTGAAAGAAAGAAAAGAAGAAGGGAAAGAAAGAAATAAAGAAAATTTCGCAGTACAAAAAGCACAACAGTCAACAAATTGTTTTTTGTACTGCGAAATGTTGCGACCGTGCGTAATTTTTTGACCGTTCATTTTTTTTTGACCCTACCCCCCCCCCCCCCCCCCACACCCCCACTTACGTGAAATTCACGAGGTGACTGACTGGGGAAAAATTTGGGGCAACCTTTTACGAAAAATTCTAACCAGGAATTTTTTTGGCTGTGCCCCCCCCTGACAACCAACCTCTGTTACGCCCCTGTTGTCACTGCCAGGTGTTTGCAAATTTTGCACAGTAAAGTATACATTTTGTAGGGCAAGCTATTGTTGTCCAAAAAAAAGGTCCTTGTTTGGTAGGATGTTTGGTTTTGATTATGACTGGGGAGAAAGGATAGCAGTCACAAGTTTGTGAAATGTGTGACCAAAAGGTGCATTATTTTCATTGTAACTTAAAACAAATGTTATGCTGCCACAGTGCATTTCTAAACAATTTCATCACATACTTGGTATCCATTGAAGTTGCTTTGTACAAAATGTATCCTACGTTTATAAATGTATGGATGTCAAATTTCCACATTTCTGGGGTCCAAAACCCCAACATTTCAAAACAAAGTACCTTTGGGAAGGTCTGGAAGTGCATCAAACCAGCTATAGATTGTCATACTATGGCATACATTCTGTATGTGTATTTGTTGTCACATTTGCAAACTTTCTATATTATCATTATAGCATCTAGTATACCTGACACCTTTTTTACAAGGAGATACTTTACACCTCCGCGGTGTAATTGCCCTGCAACACAAACCCTATCCAATTGGTAAAGCCAGATTTGGGTCAATCTTGGATGCTATCAGGCTGTGTTGCCATGGGAACAATAAGGTTCATCTTATATGTAGAGTGCAGTAATGATGTTCGTATTTTCTCATGGTTACGGGATTTGGTTTTTGGTGCTTTGGGTAATTTTAAGCAAAGCAGAGCATGTGGTATAAGTGAGTTGGAATCCATTAACACATGTATGCAGTAGACTAGAAAATTGAAAAATTGAAAATGGCAATATGTTCAGGAAGTGTGCATATTAAATCCAGACCAAGCTGTTTTCTAATATAAAATTAAACTAAAACATAGAATCATATATGAAACTAAACTTTCAGAAATATTCCAGAATTTTACTACCTTGAGACAATCATATAATTCAATAAAAAAATGCTCCCTATAGTAAATGTACCAACTTTCTCCCAAACATGAACAATAAAATCGGGACAGAGTTGATAAGGTAAAAATTAGTTGCAGAATGCATAGAATAATTAGGACTACATAAATAAAAGTGTATGATGTAAATGTAATTAATTCAGACAGGCCCCATGTAAGCAGTGAAGCTGTATCAAAATATAATGTATTTTACTGCACTATTAAAACAAGAAACTGAAAACTGAGCTTATGACATCCTCATCAAGTGGTATCTTGGTAGCTGAAAATATAATTTAATTTAATCAATGATACCCACCTGTAGAATTGGATTCAATCCAATATGTATACATTTCCTACCAAATTAATTCAGTTAATGAATCAGTTAATTGCAAGGCTATAACACAATGCATTCATTCAGTTCAGCAAGTGCTATTGTTTCACTCAAACCACACAATCCAGCGTGGCTACCACCAGACTCTTTCTGCGCCCTAAGCAAGAGTCGCTTGCTCGGGTATAATAGATGGGCAAAGAATTTCCCACGATATCTACTACTCACTTCTGCCTCCTAGTTAATAAAACTCACATCTACATGTATTTATTTTAAGGAAAGAAAACCTTAAACCAAGTATCATATCGTACCAAGGTTGCTTTTCTATGTCAGACCTGGCCCCTTCCCCTTTTATTTTGACATCCAGGCTAGCAACAGAGGAAGCATGGATGTGAATATGTTCATGTTTTTCTCTACTTTTTTGAATTGATTACAAATAAGTCTTTCAAAATAATTAAATATCAATAGTTAAATTATTTATCGTGTTTACCAAGATAAAGCATATTGAAGCATTTTAGTACACACACAACATGGGAACATTTGTGCCCTCGAGTAAGTTAGATGTTTAAGAGCCCTTGATGCTTTACATTGTAGAATGCTAATTGTGTATTGTTGTGCCATCAGTGAGGCTACAGCACAATCAAGTACTAGCCAAGATGAGGAGACATCAGTATAGCAGCCTAGCAGGTAGATGTCGTTGCTTTGCTTGCCCTCAAGAGCTTTGTATCCAATAACCTGTTAGAAATGTAATTACGTTGTCATAGCAGGATACTTGAGGGATTTGGCGGCGATGGATTCGGCACTTATTTATTCTGATTGTAGTGTGGGCAGCAGCAGCAGAATTGCTATAGAATCCACACCAGTCAGGACACCAGTGGTATTGAAGATTTCTCGAGATGAAAAACAATTTCTTTTTAAATGTCAGAACTGATTACAATGAATAAATGGACCTGTTATTTTACTTTATGTTATAGATACAGGCTAGGCGGTGTTTTCACTCACCCTATACAAAGGGTGAAATACCCTTCATGTTTGATTTTGCCAGTTATGTTGGTGCATAGGGACTAGGGTGCGGGGAAGGGATTGCCGGAGGATGTAGGCTATACATAGCCTAAATAAAATATCTTGGAATTGCATCAATATTCTTTGCATTATTAATCAAAGTTACGGTACAGTTAACATTATTAAATGGTGCACTGTATACTAATACAGTGGACTATATGAGCATTGAATGGATGAGTAAATTACTATGGTATACAATAAAATTGAGTCCTCCCTCAAGACTCTTCAACATAGGGCAACAGTGTGATACGATGTAGGTACTGTACCAAGCAAAAAATAGATAGCATATAAAGCAGAGGAAATGTAATTATGTATAACTTAAATTAAATTTTCATCATGGCCATTCCCATCCCATTTTACCGGAGACATTAGTCTAAGATTTTGCATTGCTGTATTTAAGCTTCCTTGTTGACTTTTAATATTGGGCCAACCTATTTGCACCATCAATGCAATACTAAAAGCATACAAGTATGTTTCAGAAATTCAAATTGACATAAGAAGTTCTTGTGATTCAATATTAGCATACCAGCATCTCAAAGATTGGGTACTAATGGTGGAATAGGGTGGGGGAGGGAGGGGGGGGGGGGGGGTTATGGCTGGGTCTTTCAGCTGGGGAGGTGGTGGTGGAAGGGATAGACCCTCAACTTGTTGTGCAATGGTACCTTTTAATTGCAGATAATCAGTTTGGTACGGCGACGAAAAAAATCCAAACCCTATACTATGGGCAAACAGACCTCCAGGTAGGGTTGGTCTCTCAGGATTTTTTTTTAATACGTGATACTTTTGGTGAATTTAATTTTTGTTTGTTTTGCAAAGAAACAAAATTAGTCGGTCGGCCCCATAGAACAGGGTGGGTTTTGTCATCACCTATTAAGAGGGTCATTTTTCAGCAGCACCCAGTTTAGTGTAAGTGGAACCCCCTGGTTCTTCCCAAATTCATCTGATATTGTTCTTGTTGGTAAAGTGTAAAGTCTGCAACCAGACTGTATTATTTTCAACCAGTATGTACTTCCAACCAGAGTTCAAATTTACACAGGGCTTAGTTTACACCTTTGCTGCATATCATATTTTCAAGAAAAATCAATTTTTGTTGTTGGGTAACATGACCAGGTACCGTGTATACTTAGACTTAGTAAATTGTACAGTATTTAGGTAATTGAATGCTTAGGCCAACATCAGGGTTCAACATATATGTATTGATATTATTTTACTAAATGCCAAATGGCTTCCTTTATGGAGTTCCTTTAGTATACCCTACCACTGCGTGTCTTCATTGGGGACTTTTATTAAAGAATGACCCATACACAGTGATGAATAATAATGGTAGGGTATTCTATTAAAATCTTACACACACAAACAATTTTTTTTGATGATCAACTTTCCATGATCAAAGTGCCATAAGAAAAACAACGTTCCAAAAATAATAAAATATCAATGCCACAAAACTGGATTGAGGACTTGTAAATTAAAACATGAGGTATATATAATATGATAAAATAAAACAATTTAAAAACATTACTGAACATAAATTCATGCAATGGAAGTACCTATTACAGATAGTTTAAAGGTATCATGTGCAAATTCACCATGTCCGTGGATGCCTCCCAAATTTCCTTCAAGAAATCATAATGGTAAAAAAATAAATGATTTTTGGCAATTAATTTCAAGCTTTACCTTTAACTTTTTTAAACCACCCTGTATCAACCATTTTGTATTAGTTCAGTACAATTATTAGAATTGCAATTCTTGATATAAGACATTTGATGATTAAAACCTAAAATGAAACTTTACCTACTAATGCTATTGAATAAAAGCGTATGTGATACACATTTCAGTATGGCAAGTTTCACATTCGTCTGACATTCCTTATTCTTGGTCGTTCTTGCATGAAATCAATTAAATGTTTGTTCAAATTGAACAGATATGTTCATCACAGTGTTCACCCAGTGATACGTCTTGTTTATTCTACATATATATTCTACATTATGGACCATTTCACCTCATCTCTCCTGCAGAGTTATTTAGATCATGTACTTACGCATAACTACAAAGTTTCCCCTGGGCCGGTATGATATTTGTTAGATACCCAGATACTTAAAATAAAATCATTACAAACAGATTTTACATAACAAATATGAACTTGGCATGGGTAGATGAGTTTACAACGATAACTTTGTAATTTCTATATACAGTATCTCGTCATATATGGAATTCCAGTCAATACAGCTCGAAGCACTTCAGCGAACTGAACAAATATTGCTACGTGCTCTATGCTTAAGTGCATCAGGTATAGGATGCACACTCCAGCAGGGAGAAGGGGGGAAACTGGTACTGATTTGATATTTCGAGCTATCGGGACACCGTCTACGTGTCGTTTTCCCGATTTCTTGTTTCTATCGCTCCCAATCTTGACACAAAAGTCATTTCAATTTGTGAAAAGCCTAGAGGGAGTATAAGAATGGTGGATGTGCCATTTTCGGGTTTGTCTTCCTTGTCTCTAAGGTAGAAAGCAGATGATACGAGACAGACATGTTTTCGATTCCTGATGAACAGAGAAAATTGGCAATGGATGTACATAGTTATAGTTTGATCAGTTCCAAATTGGCGAGGCTCCTTACAGCAGCGAATGAGTACAGAAGAACATGGGCGTGCATAAAGGCAAAGCACACTGTGCATCATATGTGTGACGTGTGGCCATAATCGCTCGCGTATGCTTGGATTACCTTTGCGCACGGAGAGATAAAACCGAATATTTCTCGCCAATTTGGAACTGATTAAACTGTAGTTACGATACATGTTGATTAATTGTGTGCGATGCCGTCTGTAACACAGATTTATCCAAAAGGAGAATGATTAAATTCTTCACAGCACTGTGCCTTTGGTAAATTGCAATTTGGTGAAAAACCTCCCGAGTCCTTCTGAATCACATCTACAATCCACCATTTTTTCTAAACCTAGTTAGTTCCATCTAAGGTTACATGGGTTACGTTACGATTTCGGATTTTATTAGTTTGGTTTTTTTAACGCTTTACTGGTTTGTTGAGTGTAATTCATAATGGACAAAATAGTCAGACCATTGAGAATTAACCCATGTGCAGTTTATACTATAAGTTTTAGTCTTTCTATGGTAGTGAATAGTGATTTAAGGCTTATTTATATATAATAATATAACCATACTTTGTCATGGCTGTAGAAAGAGGATTATCTGTCATTGGTTTTATAACAAATACTATTGTGGAGTAAGTTTTAGAATACCCTACCATTTGTATTCCTCACTGTGTATTCAGTGTATAGGTCATTCTTTAAAAGTCCCCACTGAAGACATGCAGCATTCAAACAATATTATTTATGCATGCAGCAAGTGCATTGAAATTGAAACACAAAGGATGAAATTGTTGTCTGCTTATTCTACCATGTCCATCAGTTTTCACAGCTTTTAGGATGCCCAACAGTAGGATGCTCATACAATGTGCCAAGGTTTGAAAACGACATGGGTTAGGTACAGCAGTAAAATACTAGCCAATTTTAATGCTAATCAATATTTGAAAGGGATTGCAATGAAATCAAAATCATAAATGATTATATTCAATCATGATTAATCAAAATAGTTGTTTTTATTGATACAGTCCACCTCTTAATTATAAGTTTTTAATTTTAAGGCAAGAAGATTGCAAATTGGAAAGTTGAATATTCAATAGGCCTAGAAGACCTATATTCTGGTGTTAATTTCTAAAAATGACATATTTTTATGCTCTGGATGGAATTACCACACTGGTATTGAATTTTTGATGTCAGAAGGGAAGTGAGACAAATATATATTTATTTTGGCCTTATATACAGCTACATCGTGCTGGTTTTGTGGGTGTGGTCAGCAATCAGGAAATACACATTAAATGCGGTAGCCATTGCCTTAAAGCCGGATGTCTCTCCTTCTGAAAAAAATGGCTGAAATCAGGGTACCAACCTTTAATGCTTGCCTTTAATTAAGTACATTTGTTTGTATGTTTGACTTCCTAATCATGACTGATCCATAAACTTTAAAGTAAGCCTAAGGTTGGCGTTAATTCAAGACATTCCGACACTTTTCTTAACAACCTGCAAAAACGGGGTAACCACATTCGATGAACAAAAGCGTTTTAATGTTATTCCATTTTTGGTGTATTCTAAAAATCCTTTGAGTATTAATAACCCCTACCTGTATCACCAGATTTAGCATTGTTATTCTAAGTAACACAATAGGATTTACTGCAAGTCTCCAAATTACATTGTTTTTGTTTCTTCATATTGACAATGAAAAGTGGCGTTTATGATATCAAATAATATTTTTCTGTGGCCAGGGAGCGTTAATGAAAAGAGGTCAAACAATCCCTACAGTGGTGTAGGGTTCTACTAATCCTCTTAAGAAATCACTCATTGGGAATTGGGAAACCCGGGGGGGGGGGGTACTTGGATTTGGTTTGGTCGGGGGTGTGCCGCTGGAGATTCAAAACCCATACCCATTTTTAGGGGTGATTTTTGAAAAATCGGTACCCATTTTTAGGGGTTGTGCTTCGTTTTAGACCTAATTTTTGCAAATTTTCGCGAAAATAGACCTAATTTTGGAAAATGTTCGCGAAAATAGACAAAAATGTCTCGAAAATAGACCCATTTGTAAAAAATGACCCCATTATTAGGGATTTCCAGCACAAAATCATACCCCATGTTTAGGGATTTTGTGCCCAAAAAGCTACCCATTAGAGCGGCACACCCCCGTATACCGTCTTAGGCGAGTACCCCCCCCCCCCCCCCCCCCCCCCCCCGGGTGGGAAATAATCCACACTGTGGGAAAATCTCTTGTTTTGAATCTGAGAGGTTATAATTAGTTAAATGAAGCGTTAATTAGGTGGTTAATTAGAACAGTGGCACTTGCTCAGAACAGTGTTGGTATTGGAGACAGCGATTTGTTGTGGTCTACACAGTTCTTCAAAATTGTTGATTCAATTATATTGAAAATCTTGGAGTGCTTTGAGTACACAGGAACACAGGTAGACATGATATTTAGTAAGATTTTGAGTGTTATCAAAATGGAGTTTGGGTTAGATAGTCAAAATTGCAACATAATTTAGGTTTACAAACCTTTATTCTGATCTTGTTATACTTTCATTTCCAATTATCAATGCAGCAGATTTCTTTTATTGAAGGTTAGGGGAAAGTTAGTGAAGCACCTCGCACATGGCTGAGAAATGTGCATTTGTTGAAGGGAGATATTTGACTTATTATAAATAAAGATATATAAATTGTTACCATCTTTCGAGAATGTTTGTATTCTTTTTTTCTCAAACTTTTAGTAAAATGTCTGAAATATTAAAACAAAAATTGCAAATGTAATGTTTTAAAATTTAATAAAAAAATCAAAGATTTTCGAAATAAATTAAAAACACTAATTTGAAAAAAAAATCACTGCAAAAATCTCAAATTAAAAAATATGGGTCGGTCAGGCCCGAAGAACATGTTTTTCCTCCGAAACCTTAAAGAATAATAATATACAATAAAATAACACTCTGTACTGACGATGCTAAATCAACTTCATGCCAAGGCAATCAAGATTCCGCATTTCCCCCTCTCGCAAAGAAACACATCCCATGTTTGTATTATGGCACATTATAAACTAGCTCACTGTCGGTGTCTGTTTGTAATAATTCGAAGATCAACAAATCACAGCCCTCTCCCACTCCTCCATGCTGGTGTGTTGTTTTCTCCGTAAACTGTCAGGCTTTTCCCCTACGAGCATTCTGCTACGAGGTAAATCCTGACTTGTCAAAAACAGATGTGTACTGTTGTAGCTCAACCCATTTTGGAATCTTTTAAATTGGGGCAAAATGGACTTCTGGTTTTGTCAACATATCAGAACTGATAGGGCATGAGGGATACAATATTGTGCAAATCATAGATGATTGAGCGCTTGATTCGTTGTGACAGTTGTGAATATTTTTTGAGTTTTGTAGTGTGTTCCCTATTCAAGGTGTTAACCATAATATTCTCTATTTTCAATGTGTTAAAAGGCTTATCAACTTATTTTACATATGATTGACTTTTTTGGTTCTGAATTAAAGTAGAGGTTAGAATAGATTGAATTAGGTACCTTTAAAATTTGCCCCTGATGGAGGCTGATGCTCAGATAGCTCGAAGGGATATGTCATATAAATGACAGGGCTAAGTAAATGGCGTTTGACTTAGTAGTTCAATAATCTCCTGAAGGGATTTTGTGTTTGACTTTGAGTCCAAATACTGTACAATGCAAAGCCCCAACTTCGTGAACCATTGAAAATTGACCTGATAATAGAATATTATTTCCGGGTATGGTTAGCACCCTAATATAATATCATTATGACACTGCAAATAGTGATTAATATTTTCATACACATTTTGTGTGTGCTTTCCGACACATTTAAACAATTTTTTGCGTTGATTAATGTGTGTTAAATACAATAGACCTAAATATTTTTGAGACTTATCCATACCAACTGTTAAGGTATCAATATGAATGCAATTTTTTTTCAACATGCACTATAAAAATGGTAGACCTATAAATCATAATCATTGCTTAATTGCATTTCTTGCATGGTCACTGGACTGTGGCGACATTTGGAGAATAGAATATGAAAGCCATTTTGATGCTCCAAAAAAAGTAATTTGTGAATTATTAAGAATGTCTTGACTGTTTCAAATAGGGAAAGGGACAAACTCAAGTCAATCTAGGACAAACTCAAGTCAATCTAGTTGCTTGCAGTCAATTTCTGTAGTGAATTAGGGCCCACATGCTATTAGGCCCTTCACAATCGATTTTGAGTTTCCTGATGCAAGTTTAAAAAAAGGGATGAGGTGACTTTTAATTATTAATTATCTTTATTTTGAAACTAGTTATTTTGTGGTCGCAACCAATTTCAACTCTTTATATCGAGGACTCTGCATTTAATTATTTTTCAAGTATGATTAATTTGATACCCAAGTAATAATGCAATTATATTCTATGTTTGTACATCATCATAGCTGATATGATTTAAGTCAGAAAGTAGCAAATAAAGTTTATTGAAAGTCATTTTAAAGGCAAAAATCCTAAATAAAAATAAAATAATAAAATATTTTGTTATTCTCAATTTCGGACGCGGACGACAACAGGAAACTCAAAATCAATTGTAAAGGGCCTTATCATAGATCCTGTCTCAATGATCTATGCTATTATCTTGTGGTATTATTAAAATGTGGTGTAAAGCAAAGTGACATTCAGGGTTTTGACATTCAGGGTTTAGTGCTGGCAATTAGTGATATCCAGTTACAATTATGTGCATAATATAACAGCCATTGAGATTTGAGATGGTTTTTTGAAGGGAAAAAAAAATATTAACAGTTGACACTAATACCATATATTTTAGTTAGTTGAGCCATTTAATATTCATACATTTATATCCACAATTATATCTTACATCATTACCCTGTGTCCCTGTGACATTTGTTGGTCAAACCTAAGAAACTCAACCCTGTTATGAATATTGAATTTGAAACTTGTTTGTAGTGCAAATCTCACTGATCATAAACATCCATTTGAAAAACATTTCTATACCAAAGAATAGGCCAATAACTGCCCCTGCAAGAAAAGGGTTCATCATGCATACACACCTTTAATGAAATCTGAAATAAAAAAAAGCGCATTGTGAGGATACAGATTGTGCCACCATTTTGTTACAACTTTACGAGTTTGGTCATGAAGAAAAACACAACATTTTTTGCCTGTTTAGTGTTTAACCTACATATACACATGTACTGTAGCTGTAAATAATTGCAACTTTTAACTTATCTCGTTATAAGAACGAAACTGGAGCAAATAGCTAAACTGCAGTTGGCAACATCCATCGGACATACATGTACATGTAAGTCAATAGACCATGTCTGTATGTATGATTCATCATTGTGACACTTGACGGGTCAATATAAATAGCCAATGTAATGTCTTATTTTGCAAGTCCATCATTAAAACCACACAAATCCCAGAAAGAGTTATTTTTGCAATAAATCATTTATGTTTGTTTTGAATTATTTTCCTATGGGGCTCATTTTTCTGAAAGATATTTTGCCACATCATATTTATTTTTATGATGGATGAATATGATGAGTTTCGGTTCTGGATTTCCCTCCCAAAATTGTCAATAAACAAAATGTCAAGTGCAGGACATGATCAATGGATTTAATTAATTATGGCCGGGATTACTATACTAGAGGCTTGTCAGTTTGCATTTAAGGGACGTATGAATACCAATGTTTTTCTTATAATTTACAATTTAAGAATATTTCATACAAATTTGCTTTGCATTCGGTGCATTAATGATACTCAATAAATATCCATTTTGCATATCTATACATTGAGCACAAGCTTATAACCTGCAACGTTAGTTTTGCAAAATATTCAGAAACCACAACAAAATCACATAACAGGTCCCCCTATACAACCTGTCCAACCTGCTAAACTAATCGTGTAAATAAGCCTCCACCACAATTTCAACGGTCAAAAGCATCATATTATAATTCCACACTCGTCAAATTTTCCCACCCCTCCTCTCTCAACATATGGAGCTGCGTTGCCATTTAGCATAACACCCCAGTGGCTAGTCGTATTGTTTCGGATACTGAACACGTTTGTGTTCCTCCGAGTCTCGGGTGATTAGCCCATAGCATTATACCATTGATTAGTAAGAGATTGTATTGTTTTCATTCAGACAGAGTCAAAACTTGAAATCAGTGGCGTGTGAAAATTATTACAATTATTTGTTTTTACCAGGAAACAGTGTTGTTGTGTTTACCTATTGAAATGATTCATACTCATACATTGTAGTATATCAGAGTTAGATATATGGTTTTCTTATTAGGGTATATTGGACATGTTGGATGATAAGATGAGATGAGATTCCAGAAAGTATCAATATTATAATATGGACTTAGGCATCAATTGATGTATCAATCAATCAAGTATTCTCAAGAAACACCTCAAATCGAATTGCTTTTGACATAAATTGTGCTACATAGAATAAAATGGATACGTTTGTTTGCGAGTATGGAGGGGAAATATTGCAAAACTTGGAGATTTTTTAGGGAAATGTTAATACTTTTATGTGAAATTTTGGTGTTGGGAGAAAGAAATAGGCATTTGGAGGGAAATTTTTGAAGATGGGAGGGGAGGCATATTTAGCTATTTTTACAGAAACATGCAAAACAAATTGTGGGAAATTTAATTTGCTTCGCAGAACATTTAACAAAAATCTGGGCCTGCTCTCACTCCCCATGTTTAGAAGGGCAAGAGTCTGGGGTGATTTGTTGCATGTATCTTGTTAGGTGACCTGTTGCACAACAGAGTAAGCTTTAGTCTGTGTTTGATTGTTGCATCATTCAGCAATAGCATTCTGTTCCGGGTGCCAAACAAGATATTACATACAAAACACAAGGCAAAATCGATTGCATTTCCTGTCTCCTGCTCATCCTTCACTTTCATTGATTTCTGAAATACAATCTTGAAGAAAACATCCATTTGATATACGGTATTGATGAAATGCAAATAGAGTACTTGAATCCCGTAGAAGGCTTGAAATGCCCCAGTGGCTAAAATGGGGGAAGGCGATGGTAAAACAGCAAGCTGTTTTTTGATTGCATCCTGGCTTCTATCAACAAAACCTACTCAGCAAATGTAATAGTTATTTCATGAATGCTCTACGAATATTTTACATGGACAATCCCCTGCATAAAGATACTACATGTGTAGCTTAATTGAAATGAAGCGAAATAAATCTAAATGCAAGTCATTTCAGGAACCATATAGCCCTGCATGTATGGGTAGCCTGTGTAGGGAAAAATGAGATTGCCAGGTTTTTTCCAGCCCCTATGTTATAGGGGCAGGTAGGCAAAAACCAAGATTGCATTTTTTTCCCTGCCCCTACTAACTATAATTATTTGAAGGAAAAAATCAAGCATTTTAAATCAAGGTAGGGCCTATTGCCTACTTCTTATTCGATGAGATTGAGAAGAGGTGCCTACATACATGTAGCGCTTGCTAGATAACAATGATCAATACTTGATTTGATCAACTTGTTGATGCATTGGGCATGGCACTATCAATAATAATATTTTGGTTTGACTACACAAAGTAGTTTGGTCATTATAATTTTCAACCTGCTGTGTATTTTGTGTTCTAAAATATTTAGTGACAGCCACTGTTTTTGTAGATGGCAGACTTTTGAGTGACCTCAGACGAGGTCGAATTCTAGACTTGATTTCAAGTTTATCAACGTTCAAGTTATTTGTACATGTATGGCGCACCTCTGACTTGATTGACACCTCATCTCTAAGACTTGTCATAAGTCTAGGTCACCTCATGCCAAGACACCTTTCATTCTTGTTTTGAAAATAAATGACAGAATTGATTCTAGTAAATCTGTACACAGACAGGCACTTTGGGCACAGATCTTTGAACAGGCCATTCAGGCTGAGCTGTGTCAAATTGGAGCCCATTTACAATGTTGGTATTTGGACACAAAGCTAACAGGGCAGTAAGCTAAGTTGGTGAAAGAGGGAAAGGGTTGCATTTCCATCAACGAAAACCCCAAAATTCCCTATAGGTATATTTTCACTTTAATTTAGAATGGGATTTTTAACCCTGATTCTTAATTGATCTGAAAAGGCTTTTTATTAAGATATGTCACGGGTGTCAATTGACCTAAATTTGTTTGATTAATTTTTAAAAATAATGTTTGTCTAACCAAATTGTATACTGCTAGGTAATGAATGCTGTACTGAATATGAAAACAAAACCATAAGTAATCTTTGTTTGCTTTTCTGGTCCTAGTTTTGAAAATAATTTTGCTATAGGTAAATTAGACTTTAGGGTGAATACACTGTCCCAAACCGTACAATTATGTACAATTATAAGTGATTGCCAAATATTACAGATGATTGGTGTTCAAGATCAGCTTTTTTCAGCACCACCCAATCTGTGTGACCAAGGTTGATTTCATTAGCAATCTGCATTATGTTACATTCTTACATGTTTAGATTGGGCAAACAAAAGGGGAATAGTCAGATCTGTTAACCCAAAAGCATGAAAGCATCGTAATTACATTTGGCATTGAATTTCATATGTTTAGGTTTGCAAACACACCTTGAAACTTCTCTTTAGGGGCCTAGCTAGTTCAGTACAGTACACTCTTAAAAAGATGGGTCAAATTATGCACACAACCTAAAATGTGGGAACACTTTGACCACTTTTAGTTTAACCCTGTTTTTAAGCTTGTGTGCATATTTGACGCCATTCTTGGTCAATTTGATCCAGTTTTTAAAGAGTGTATCAAAACGGTGAAAATTGCAAGTCTAGACAATGTTGTCTGTTGACATCAAAATAAAGAAATGTTACACTCTATCTTGGCAGGAAGAGAATCACAGTATTGGTCTCATATTGAAGCGGAAATGATTTGCATAGAAATAAAGAAGACCATGAAATGTTTCAAAACCTAATTGTAGGACAATGAACCATTATAAGTGGA
This sequence comes from Ophiura sarsii, assembly GCA_035610835.1. Lineage (NCBI taxonomy): Eukaryota > Metazoa > Echinodermata > Ophiuroidea > Amphilepidida > Ophiuridae > Ophiura > Ophiura sarsii. The sequence goes on from CM069441.1 coordinate 107,943,334, forward strand.
AGTATCAGAAATCAGCTCTGTGGATATATGAGATTTTGTTCATGTTTTGGTTTTAGTCTGTTCAAATGAAACTTTCTCACGATTGAGAGGGAAGTAGGTAAAATGGTAAGGGAAATGCTAACCTAGATAACTTCCCATTTGAGGGGGGGGGGGTGTCACCTGACCTGATTTTGGGTATGGGTACTTGTCCTGAAAATAGAGAGTGTAAACATCAAGAAATATACAAACTAGGGTATAATGTCTTTGGAATCAACTGACATCCGAATAATCAATAGCAATTGTAGGGTGTCGGTGTCTAAAAAACAAATATGTTGGCTACTATATTATTATTATACTTTATAGCCATGGTAGTGACTCTGATGCTATTGAGTTTGCCGATTTTTTGCCTCTGCAAACTTCTCACGCCACATGATTTAGGGTTAGCCTAGGGTAAAGGTTAGGGTTAGGTTGTTATTGATCAAAGCCTCCTCTTCCCCTCCCCCGATAATGTTACCCAACCCCACTACTTCCCACACCAATTGAAAGCTTTTTGGACACAAGATGTTTGATAGTGTCCAAGTACTGGAATCTAGTACAATATGCCTCTCTCAGTCTCAACTACTTCTCAGATGTCAGTTTCTCTAAAGAACACGATAGAAACTTTCTCACGGCACTCGGAGGGAAGTCGTAAGGGAAATACTGTCCCAGATTGGTGCTCGTAGACAGGAAACTGTTAGCCAACATTACCTGAAATAAATGCTAACCAGTCATTACAGCTGATGGCAACGATTACTCATGGGCTGTTGGGAATGGCACACTGTCAGTTGTATCCAGGCCTAACTATTGCAGACTTGATATTGATCACGGGTTTAATTACGAAATAGTGTCACAATGACAAGTGGATGCTCCTCCAATTCCATGGACTTACTTATCTCATCAGATTTCAAATCACTTTCGTCATACATAAGAATAGGGGCAGGCAATCGTTTGTAGAATGAGGGCCATATTGTGATTCAAGGGAAGTACACAGGCTGCACCGCTGCAAATACGGGCAGAAATGTAGACATTTTGTGTGGCTAATATAAGTATTATTTGTTTACAATTCAATTCAATTGTATGTTAATTATCAGGATTCTCCACCATTTGTGTTTAATTTGAACAATATTCAAAGTTGATGGAGAAAGGTTTTATGTTCTGTGCATAGACATTTGCTGGAATTATGACCAATCAGTAGGCCTTCAACTTTATCAATGTATATCTTTGGGTATCAAAAGGGACTTGTGAAGGTCAATTTTTGAGTGTATAATGTTCGCTCTCAGAGCATTTTCTAAGCTTTAAAATGACACAAAATTGATTTAAATTGATCAAGGCATTCAGATTTTACAAGTGAAAATGACTCCTAAATTTTTTTTTCTTCTTTTTTTCTGTCCATTTTCATCTATATCTTGAAAAACACACAGCCGGAAAGCCCCCCCCCCCCCTTTTTGATGTGCTGTCACATATGAAAAGTTTTTATTCTTATGAAGGATCATTCTATTTGTAGCATTCAATCAAATGTTTGCGCAGCTAACCTGAAATGAACTTAAGTGTTCACCACGTCAGGTTGTTGGGCATTTAGTTCATTTAAAAAGCTCATTGTACACCCGAAAGAATAATGAACCGATTATAGTCATATCAGCAATAGGGTGAAACCATTAGACTACATTGAATAAGTTCAATGACTTTACCAACTGTAAGTTTAATGTAGACAAAAATACTCTACACCCCTTGTCGTCTACAGAGGAAAAACTTTGTTAATGCATTTTACGCACTCAGCATGAACATTGCATAGTTCCTATAATAGATGTGCCATGTCATGTTATCTGCACATAGAATCACCCCACATGAACCTGAAGTTGTTAGAGAAAGCTCGCGATGTGATTTCAGCTGGGGCAAAACGTCACATCCAATGCGCGATAATAGGGATGTCTTTTTACAACATATGCCATGATCAAACATTTACCCAACCTGATGGAGGTTACTAAATCCTAAAATAAGCACATAATTTCATGTGATGGAGACACCCAAACAGAGGACAATCTCTTACACATCCATCATCTTGATGTTCACAATCCAATTGCAAAGAGTCACTCGTGTAATTTGCGAAAGAGACTGCCAATCATGTTGGTAATTGTTCAATGTGTGAAGTTTGAGTAGATTTGTTATAAAACATTATCACAGATGGCAATGAATGATGGAAGTGCATTCACTTCATGCATTATTGACTCAAAAAGTGCAACAGCACCCGGGAACAGCACAGCCCCCAGATGATAGAAATATGACGGAAGTTCAAGTCACATTTGTGTAACCAAAGTAGTGGGGGATTCTAACAAGGTTCAGGAAACTGGGAGAGTTTCATGTACTGTACTACTAGATCCCGATGCAATGCAGCAAATATGTGACGCACCATGTCATAAGGTAAATCTTGTCAGCCTGGCTTATTTTGGGATATACAGTGAAACAGTTGTTAGATATAAATAAAATATACCTCATTTCCTCAGACATGTATTTTCAAACTTCAGTTGTCATTAAACTACAAAATGTAGGTATATTTAAAGGCTTCTTTGGTATTCTGTCAGATGTTGTCAAAAACTCAAATTTTATCAACAATAGACCAGATTTACCCTTTTTAGTGATGTGTCACATAGTCTATTCTATCGTGGAATACTATATCTTTAAAGTAATAAAACTTAAAAGTTCATCGAAACTAAGGAGCACAGCAAGCAAGCAATCCCAGCTGATACTGTGTAGTTTTTCGATTTAACAAGGTACTGGTACATGTTCTTAAAATCATCAAAACCATTCACATTTATCTCAGTTGTCATTATCCAAACAAAGACGACTGTTCACTGTTGCCAAGCAATTATGTCCCCAGTCGCATTCTTAAATTCTATTGTACAACACCAAGGGTTGTCGTAATTTCTGATATCTGTCATCCCTGCCTACACAAAAGTGGTAAACCTACTTTGGCTTTGAAGTTACACTTTCAGTATTGCAGAAGTAGGGCCTACAGGGAAACTCAGGGAGGCACAACCAGTTCAATTATGTTTGGTCTATGGGGGTGTAAAACTTCGTACTGTATAAGTAAAAGGTTGGTCTACCTGTACTTATATTTATCTGGTTTTACCAAACCAACTGAACAAGGATAAAGCAAAGGCCATTTTACAATTTTCTGCCTATTATGAACTACAAAATGGGTAGTGAACCATACCTTTATAAGCTGTCTGAAGTAAATAGCAGGATTTGATTTAATAGTTCACTCTAAGTTGTATCAAATCCTGGGTTTTAGCACTCCTATTTACCACAATACCACATACTGTTGCAATCCATGCAGAATCATGATACAGGTATCATGCAGAGCTATGGGTCATATCAAAAGGTGAAGTTTGGGTCAAGCTTGGTTGGTGAATATGGAATGGTGGGTAGGTGTGACCCTAAGTTACAACTGGCATGTTTACAAACAATATTCTACTATTTACAGGATTCCTAAATTCACGGAAAAGGTCCTTGAAAACGAACGGTTAGTTTTCTTTGTTCAAAGCATAATAAGAGAGTAGAGACCTAAAATATGATAGCGTAGTGAAATGAAAAAGACAAACAAACAAACATTTAGGAAAAAAACCTGTTGGTGTTCTTAAAATACCATTTGGCTAATTATCTGTTTATTGTTTCTTTGTTTTATTGATCTCTATCTATTTACTAATTGCTGTTGGTTTTCTTTTTGTATCATTTATTGTGCATAAGCATGCATTCCAGAACGAAGGCCCATAATTTCAGGAAATGATTGCGCATAGGTGTTGAAATACAGTTTAGATTTAGAACCAAGAACTTCTTTTGACACATAACGTCATAATGTCCCCTGCCACAAAAAGCTTCCTTCACAATCACAGCCAAATGCTTTAAACGAGCAAAGCCATAGAAATATGCTCTTCTGTAAAGAGGAGTAGAAGATAATTACTACAGTTTAATCTATTCCAAATTGGTGAGAAATATTTCTTTTTATCTCTCCGCACGCACAAGTAATCCAAGCATATGCGCAAGATTATGGCCACATGCACATGGTTTGAGACGCTTGCACATATAATGCACAGTGCGTTTGTTGCCTTTATGCATGCACTCGTCTTTCTGTATTCATTCGCCGCCCCTTTTATATGCTTAAGAACTGGGGGTATTTTCAGGTTAATAAGGTCAAATAGGCCTATATTTCGAGGCCTCTGTGTTTTTAAAGCATTCACATCGCAATTGTGGCGACACGTAGACTGACATGACAGCTATATAGTTGCAATATATTGACAAAAACTGAGTCATATTTATTCATTATTTCAACCATTTGTTTGTTATTATTATTGTTTTGTCTTGGTCTGTAAGCATGGTTAGCAACCCAGTGGAGCGGCAAGACCACTTGATGTGAGTACCCCTGTATTGGTCAGTGATTGTATCTGTAAACAATTCAAGAAATTACACAATTGTTGATCTCTCTTTGTTTGGTTAATTTTGCGATGAATGGTCAAATTCTATCAATTCATTGTACTATTTATGGTCATTTCTTATAATTATATTGGACATCATGAAATCTTCAGGATCAGTCTCAGTTATATAATTGGTCCTTATTCTCAAACTAAACCGCCATTAACTAAACTTGTGTTAACCTCACCGTCCCCAGAAAAGTTGTTGAAGCGTGCCACTGTATGGAATTTATTCAATAATCAGTGATTCGAATGGGATATCATAAAAATGAAAGGAATGCATCAAATGTAAGTCTATTTTGTGTCTATATTTTTCAACTCGAAGCAAAAAGAAAGTCACAACATGAACTTGGTGCAAATGTTTAGTTAAATGCTAGTTAAACTACCCCCATGCCATGTTAAGACAAGTAAGACATTTTTCAGCGAGTTAGACGCATAATTAAGATACTAATTATATTTTCGAGAATTACGTTAATAGTTAAACGATTTGGTTACAGTTAAACCTGTGTTAAGCTTAAAAAAAACAAAAAAAATATGTACACGAATACAGCCCATTATTATTTAATATAAATCTTGTCATCTGGGCATTTAATGGGTTGAAGTGTCACTATTTTAGTAAAGAATCAGAAAATATTTCATTGGCTGTTTCTGATCTCCTTTGCAGATTGTACCAATGACAATAAAATCTTGGATGTGGGTCAGAAGTTTGGGACATCCCCAGATTTGTGTAAAATGATGTTCAAATTGTCTTGGTCAGAAAGAAATAATCGACCATATAGGTATTTGGAGCAAATTCTTATGCTTTTTCAAAACAAATGAGTCATGACCGACAAAGAAAAGGTCTGTACACTCCTGCTCCAAACCAAATCCAAGTAATTAATTAATAATACCAACGGCTTTAGCTCCCTAATTTCAACAGGTCCAAGTGGCATATATCTGACCGTAATACACATGATACATGCCCGTTCAAACAGAACCGGCTTTTTTATAAGGGGGCGGGGCAGTTTAGAACGGGATATCAGCTTCCATTGTCCAAACATCAATGGCTATTCAAACTACAGAAAGTCACCTTCAATTATTTTTTCTCTGAGACTTAAATCATGCCGCTAGAGGAATGGATAGAAAAGAGTTTTGGAAACAGGAGATGTTTAAGGACGTTTTTGAATTGAATAGATGTATTGCAATGTCAGGTTTACTGTCGGTTCAATCTTTTCATTATTTCGTTCCCTAGGTACCTGGGGATTGTATTTTGTGCAGGCCCGTTGTGTGTTGACACAGTGTGATTGGTTCAATGGAAAAGTGGACTTGGAAGCTGTCTGTAAAACTGCGCAACTTGTCGCGTAAAGGGTATTTTCACAAGGTTTTTTTTTACAATTTCATAAGTTGATAGTATTTTCATAATATAGCAATTTGTGAAATATCATATACTTTGTAGGCTTACAGTGCTGTTGAAAAGAATATATTATAATTATGAGTAATGCAGGTGTCAAATTAACAAAGTGGGTCTGGTTCTCAACCTTTTATTCAAATTTATGAAAAAAATTAGTGTTCATTGTTCATGTACAAATACTCAATACAGTATTACCAGTGCTCTAGTGTAGCTCAATAAGTTGCTAGAATAAATTAATTTGAGCTTTTCCCTTGAAAAGTTTACCTAACACCTATACTTGCATTACAAACACTACAGATATGCAAAAATAGTTTCTATAAAAACCCCATTTTACTTTAATGAGAGGAAAAACATGCATTTTGAAATCAGTCTCTCGTTCCCCCACTTTTGTGAACTAGACACCATCAGACTATAAAAAAACATGGATTTTAAGTGGCATTTGAATTTCTTGAACCTGAGTGAATTCAACATAAAACTATAGTCTGCTTTCACGCGCCATATCAGGAAGGGGAAGGGATGGGGGAAAAGAAGGGGGATTTACCTAAGCATGCCAAGGAAATACAAGTCATTACCCCCAGATTGCATATTTCCTTTTGGCTGAGCTAGTACAAACATATATGTGTGAAAGATTTCGATCATCAGTAGACAATAAATGGAAGCCACTGACTTTATTCCTATGTGTATGTGCATGAATTGATATATGGTTACTCAGATATGATCAATATTAGAGAGACAAAATCTAAATGTGCTGATAGCCTTTGTACGGTCACACATACTACTACATTTTACACCATGGATAGAAGATAGATAGAATTTTTGAGTTTTTTCCCCTTCATAATCAGTTACAAGAATTCAAACAACGGGGTACAGTATTTATTTTGTTAATTTCACACCTGTATAGCCTATATCACTTGAATCAGCTTTGCAAAGCTGTCTATGATCACTTACTGATTTGAAATGTATTTTATGACAAGATACATGTAATCACAGACCAAGTCTATTTGTTTATTTACTTACATTCACAATTTCTAAGTACAACATCAGCGCAGTCTAGGCTATACTCATACTAATAATAATATAGTCACATATTTCACCAGGAATCAGGATGATTTCTAATCCTACTGAAGTTTACGGATAAATAATATGGCTAACTGTTTGTGACAATAATCCTGTCCTGTAATCAAGTATGCACCACTTTCATCAATCGGCTGGCCTTTTAAATTTCTGCACAAAGTGAGTAAAAATCAGCTGTTATATATAAAAGCGTGAGAATGTATAGCGGGGTTAAATCACAGGCAGGGCATCGGGAGCAGCGGTAGCAACACAGGGATACTTTGTGTGTGTGTTTCTCGGGTATATCTTTCAGCTAAAAGAACATGGGTTTTACTTTCTCAAACGCCACTCTCTGGGCTCTTATCCCAGGGCTTTTGTTTTGTCCTTCACAGCTACCGAAATGTTTCTTATTGTTATGCAAATTGATAGAAGAATGAGTTGAATAATAAACATTTGGACTTTTGGGGGTGTAACATCAAAAAGAGTTCAACATCTTGTTACCACTGGTAGTGGTGTACGCAAACAATGGATTGTCCATGGTTTCCAATGCTGATGGGGATTTAAGGGGAGTGTATATTACTCAGGGTGTCTATGTTTACAAGCTCTAGGGAACCAATGAGAAAATGACATCTAGTGATTTTGGCCCCGACCTCGATCCGCAGTCACATGGATTACGTTTTACTGAAATATTGGTACTAGATAAACATTGCACTACAAATCGATCTGGCAAAATGTAAGCCTGAATAATATTTTATATGTGTGTATTATGAAGTGCATAGTAAACATATGCTTATTCCTTGAGATGGTAAACATCTGAACATTGGGGTTTAAAAAAGTACAGATTTCCTGAAAGCTAAGACTGCTGTAATGCAGTATTCATCCAAAATGAAGGTCTGAGTGTTTTAGTCTTCAAATTTTTGAAGACATTATATAAAAATTGTGTGTTGTTTGCAAAACTGAACTAAGTGTAAAGGGTGTCATAGAAACCCGCCTGATCCACACCAATTTAGATTTTAATTAATACATATGGTGTTTTTTGAGAATTTCCAAGATCTGTGTTGTATTAAAATGTTTATGATGGCATTGATACTTCAGCCTTAATCTTAAATATGTAATTCTAATATGTTGGTTTATCACAAGCAAATAATTAACCTAGTTTAAAACAATACTTTGTTTGAAACCAACCGCATTGACCCCAAATTCAAAGCGTTTTTTTAATAAAAGAACTGGTAATAAACTTGTGCATTGAGCTGAGGATAGTTCGTTGGAGAATTAATTACTACTATTTTAGAGGGAGTCAGATTCATCTGATTAAAATACAGGTACAAATTTGATCGATCATCAAAGTGACTACATGTATTATGGGCTGTTATTGACTCTCACTTTTGTAATTTATCGGCCCCATAACAAGAGAATTGACCCTGGCCCAAGATAATCTTAAATATTGACCAGTTTGACATGCATTCTATTCTGTGATGAATTACCAGATAGATAAATAGTGGTCATTCAAGGAAGTAAATAATGCCAAAATAATAACCTTCCTCCGTGACAGCAACAATCATCTGTCGCTGCAGAGCATTTATTCTTGTATTTTTCTGTCAAGTTTACCTTGGTTTATTCAAAAAAGCAAAAAAGGGTCAAGTGCATCTTCATTGTGTGACCATGAATAATTCACACAATTTCAACCCTGTGATAATAATTTTTATATAATAATTAAATTGTACCTGACAAAAAAAAAGGAACTAAGGTTGATGAGTCTCGTCTCCTCCAGGTTGATTTAGTAAACAATAAGTATTTAAAGAAAAAAGAATAAGGTATAATGGTTATCCTTGTATCCTTGTAAACCACCCGTCCTGAACCAGCGGTCAGTTTCAAGGGTGTGTGTTATGCACGTAGTCTCATCAAAGCAGAAAGTTTGTTGTATTGTTAGAACTTCAGAATTGTCTGCTTTTTGGCCTTCACTTTTACAATTGAGCAATTTTGAACGACCCTAGCTGTTTTCTTATCCCATTGTCTTTTGGAGTACTGTGTAATTAGTGCAAAATTCATCCAATGATAGATTAGAGCGTCTTGTATCTAGGTTGGCTGTCAGAGAAATCCCTGTCTTGTTTTTTGTTGGTGCACAGGATTGGCTGTCAGAAGTATTAATTATGCCAAGATAAAATAGTTTTCGAAAGCCACGTGTCAGATTATTAGGGGAGGTTTAAGGCTAAATTGAATAATGAACTAAAAAGAAAACTGATAAATGGTACTTGTCTGCTAGTATATCCATCAGACCATCAGTGTGAATTTATTCCCTAAAAGCAGTATGATGTCATTGTCATTTACAACCCTAACCCTGCTAAATCTAACAAAAATCCAACAGAAGCTCAAACATTTCTGTATTGGAATTGGAAAAATTAGCCAAACTTTATTCAGAAAAATTAAAAATTATTTTATAGTATTCATCCATATGCACAGGTGTTCATAATACAACTTTTGTATTTCAGGAAGGGGCAAAATGGATGTGTTACTGTAAAAGTGGACATTTTTAAGCGTGTAATTTTTCGACCTTTGAACAATTTGAACAATTTTACTTGTTTTTATTTTCGCGATTTGGAGCTTCCTTACATAACCCTACACACAAAATTAATATATTCACACATTTTTATTTTTTGCGCTTGCTCACTTAAGCGCAAAAATCGCGAAATTAATGCAGCGCGAAAATGATCACTTATACAGTATGTTGTGCCAAGTAAGTCAGCTTCTTGTGTTGACACTGGAAGATTTTTGGGGATAAAGTTTCGTGGTATCTTTTATGCTACATTTGAGAGTTTGCTTAAGAAATTGTTACTATATAATATAACGATTCAGTCCTTAGGGGTATAATTATAAAGCGTTTTGTAGGAAGGGGAAGGTTAATGGTCAAAGGTCATTTTTGGTTTTTTGGTAATATCAAGCCCAGGGATATTTGGGGAACTGAAGTCTTTCATGCAGGACCTACCTGATGATGATTGAAAGAGACTTCAAAGGGCAACACAAGGAGAGTGTTCAAGATTGGGTAACTTTTTATGTGAAAGGTATTATTTTAGGAAAGCTAATTTAGTGGTGAATCTGATCATCAGAGAAAATTTCTGTTTTATGGCATTATTAAATATTTCAAGTTGATGAAGCTACTGTTTAATCAAAAAGTTTGCCAATATTAACAGTATCAGTTGAGTCCACATCATACTAAATGGTGCATTAAAACTAATCTCTAGGACTTGAGAAAAAAATGACAAAAGAGTTTGATTTAGACTGTGAAAACATTGAATTCTCTTTATATTATGCTCTTGACCCAGGCGAGAAGATTAGAACTTGCCATTTGATGGTTAAGTTTGATACACTTCATGATCCATGGGCCATGAAAAACCCTTTGGTCTTTACCCAGGTCAGGGGATTATGGTTAATGCTTTTGAAGTTAATTTTGACACAGTTCATGATCAATGTCAGCCTGAATAGCAACCATTGATTTGAGGTCAGAGTGCATTGGCTACCTAAAAGCTTTCAGATTACCGGGTAAGGATTGCACTGTCAACATGTATTACACATTCAATGGATTTGCACATTGACTGGTTTCATACCACAGACTTTATGTTAGATTTGAAACATGGTGAGACACTGAAGTGGGGTACAGTCTGCACACAATTTGTTGAAAATTAAATGCAGGCCTTTCGAGCATTGCAAATACTTCCTTCCAAATTGAATGTACTGTACCAACCATATTGGGAGTTCCTTGTAATGTAGTACTGACCGTTACCACATGTTTTCAATTTTCAATCGTGAGTTCTTAAAGAATGACAAATACACACACATGCCATACATACTGAAATAAGACAGTATGGCGGAGTTTCTGTTTTCTAAGACTAAGAGCTGTACGTAGCAGTTGAAAGATATAGGTTTAATTTAACTTTGACTCAGTATCTCGGATTGTGACTTCCCGCAGTATTGCACTCACTATAGGCTTGGTTGATTACGTCATCGAAAACCATCTGCACATGCACTTGGAGATAGGCTTAACAAGTAATATTTTTTAGTGCTCGGGCCGTTAGGGTTTAAACAAATAATAGTGCCTATTATAATCCTACACACATTACTAGTGAACATGTCTGACAACTAGCAATCTGTCAAAATATTTTGCTTCTCGGCTATCATTATATAATTTGTAATCTACATTATATACAGGAAGTCCCTGATACTGATGGAATGTTCACTGACGTGACATTTATCTGGTAAATTAGAGAATGGCTGGCTTACCCCAATGTCACTGCTTACTTAGGGCAAAGACATTGCTTCAGCTTTTGGAATATATGAGTTTGGATTTGTGTAGGATTTTGATTCAACACCAAGATTTTGCAAGATTTTGCAACTTAATATCATGGTTTTGAAAATTTATCTTGAATATTTTTATTTATCAACTTTAAATAATTTGTTTGGCTAATTTTACAGACAATCTTGATCCTACATAATATAAGATGCCATATCAGTTTTTGGACTTGCCACAGGAGGGGCATAATAACCTCAAAATAATACTCAGACAAAAAGAACATTAATAATTTAATTACATTCCTTTCGGTAAGAGTGTTCAACAAAGTGTTGTGAAAGAAAAGTATTATTGTATCAATTTCTCTTATCAACCAAATCTATACTTTGCACTGTGGTGACCTTTATGATACCTAATTTGTATACAAATATCTAGGACATTATTCAATGCACTTTAAGAACATTTGATTACATTTTCTATCATATTATATGCCACATTTTTATTCAATGCAATTTTTGTAAATTTAATCACATTTTCTGTCATGGTGTGCCACTTTTTTTGTAGCCTTCATTGTGAAGTGAGGTATGTTCATATATGTGTGTCAGTTCATGTGGGATTATCAGCTTTAGTTTTAAAGCTAATCTGACTTTTGAACTTGGTGCCCCTTGGCATGTCTTTGAAAAATCACAAAATATGCACGTAAAAGCAATTCATGTAGGCAAAGGTTATGAGAATAAGATTTAGTGCTAAGTCTAAAATGAGATTTTGTGCCCAAGTCAAGTTACCTAGGTTTATAACATCGTAATCCTTAACTTTTATACATTACCATACTTTTTAGAAGTCGAAATGTCTGAACTACATTAACTTCAAGGACATTATATTAGGTATGCAAGAACCCCCCCCCCCCCCCCGAAAAAATATAACAACAGGCACAATTGGAAGAATTATTATTAAGTTTGTCTATAAGTGTAAAACGTACAAATGCGAACAAAACCCCATTTATCTAGGGTGGCACTTTTAATATTAATAGAACATGCATTAAATTGAATGGGAAAACACTCGCGATAGACGTCATTCATAATTGGCGATTTCAGGCTAAAGAGGGAGACATACTCGATGTGACGTCACTAATCATAATGAAAGTGAGGCCAACCATGGTCAATTACGTCACATGACACCAATGTTTACGTAATTTTCCATGGTTGGCCTCGCTTTCGTTATGATTAGTGACGGCACACCGAGTATGTCTCCCTCTTTAGCCTGAAATCACCAATTATGAATAAATCTATTGGTTTATAAGTTATCACCTTCAGAAATTATACGACTATTTACTACAGGTAATTGTACTTTGGTGATTTTGTATTTCCTTTTATTCTGTCTCTCATACGTGTATTGAAAATGACAGCTTGTATTAATTGAATGTTGTTAAATGGTGATAACAAGATTACTAATAATATCTACATAAATGATGTAAATATAATTGCTACCGATAATTGGATAGTGCATTATCTTCATGTATGAAACTATCAATGGTTTCAGCCAAATTTTGGATAAATTATCAAGAATTAGGCACAATTCTAACATTTGAGACTAAGCTGCTACAAACCTTCCCTATGACTACAGTGTACCTGTGCTGTGGAATTGTGCATAAGTTGCAAATATCTCAAGATAGTTGGGCTTACATATTGTGAACGTTAACAATTTGAAGTAAAACATATTTGGTCATTGTCAACATTTTTGAGATAAACATAACTTATATTTTTATATATAATGCTTTGCTTTCAAAATTTCAATATTGATTTTATTTATTTATTTTTGCTTAGGCCTAGTAAAAAAATTAATATGTTTCCCGTCCCCGCCCGCCTCCTTTATGGCCGCCGCCGCCTCCTATTTTTTACTATTTACTATTTCCGAAAATTTTGTAAAAAACAATTTTTTTTAATTTTTTTTTTTTAATTATTATTATTTTATTTTTTTAGTGATTGATCTTTTGCCCATAGGAATGGCAGGTGTAATAGAAATGCTGTATCATTTCATAGCATGTTCATGCCATGCATGACACGGAATTATTGACATGGCTTCTCAATTGAAATAGTATGGGGACCAATTATACATGTAGGCCTACATCCTTTCGATCAATGGTGTTTTGTTCCTCATTCAACCTGAAAAATGAAGAAAACATATTAAGAAACAATGTGTAGTTGGCTCTATATATTAGGTAAACCTTTTCATATTTTTATTCCTCTGGCAATTAGAGTGGAAAACCCTGTTTAGGAGTGTCTGCAACACAGTCAGTTGGTCACTTTCGACTTGGCGGCCATCTTGAAAAAATATCAAAATATGGGGAAATAGTAAATAGTAAGACCCTCCCTCCTCCTTTTTTTAAAAAGTCCGGACGGGAAACATGTATTTTTTTTTACTATGCCTTAGATCTTAAATTAGGAAAATCAGTACAACACAGTTTACAACATAATGCTACAATCATTAATAAAAATAATCACAAGATTTACCAATATATCTCTAGGCATTTCAATTACATAACTTGATATCACTCAATTTTATTTCCATCAATCTCTAATTATTCAAGCCTTTCAACTATTTTTGCTATGTATGCCAGTGATTGGTTTTCGCTTTACACAACGTAGTAGCTTTGCTATTGTGGTAATATACTCAGGAGGAAGATGGATTGGACTAAGGAAGTGTCAGTCAGTTGAAAGCCTGTACTTTCCCACGCTACTCTGTCAACGCAATACGCAATACGGACCACTTCTCTTTGGAGAATAGTCATCACTTCAAGTTCCCATGTAACTAAATGATGATGGCAACTAGTTCAACTAGTTTAGCGTATCCTGCAGAAAACATTATCACATTGTGTAGCTCACAATATGATTTTGTGTGTGGAACCACAGACCTTCCAGATAAGGGGGAAAAAATGTTATGTTGTCCTCAACCTCCCGCTTGTCAGATTTAGGGCCACTCCAATTTTCTTCTTCTTCAGATTTTCAGATTTTTTTTCTTTTCAGATTTTTTTTTTTTTTTCAGATTTTTTTCTTCTTTTCAGATTGGTTTTTTTTTCAGATTGGTTTTTTTAAACAGTTTAAATGGCATTGAATATTATTAAAGTGTTTATAACATATATGTGCGACTCTTAATGTGATTTCAACTTCTTGTTGGCTGAACTTTGAGCTTCCGCTGATATAAGAAAATTAAAAATAAATAAAAATCCGCCCACACACACCTCCTCTCTGAGAGCTCTGGAGGACAACCAAACTTCTTTTTTTTGTTTGCCTAAGCCTACATCAATAGAGGAACTGTAGTAGCGGAACACCTTAGGGGAGAGTGGGGTTGGTTGGAACATTTTTCAGAAAAATGACTCTATAACGCAATTAAAATTGATTCAGGATTCAATAACTATATCAGTTCAAGCATACATATGTGTGTTACAAATACAGCATATAACATTCTAAGACTTGTTTATGTTTATTAAAATAATCCACTTTGAAAAAGTTATTTCAGCTGTTTCAACTAACCCCATGCATGGGGTTGGTTGGAACATGGCAGATGTTTAAGCTTATTGTGCAAAACATGGCATACAACTGCACACCTATTTAGCCTTATTTTGTAGCTTAGTATAAGAGCCTAACATACTAAACATATAGCCACATGAATCTACAAACATCATAGAGATAATACAATACCAAATTTCTTAATGTCAAAAAATTTAAAAAAAGTTGAAAAATTGAATTTTCTTTTCTAACTCCAAGAAGACTGACACCCATGTGCTGTAGGCAATGTGGTATGTGGGGGTTGCTTTTGCACACCACCTGATGGCAGTGTTTCTAGAAATTAATTGTTGGTTTTTAGGAAAATCTCAATGTTTCAACTAACCTCGCGTTCCAACATACCCCACTCTCCCCTATTTTGTTTTTGAAGTTTTCTTGATGTATGTGTGATATTTAATGCTGAATGCATCTAAATCTGTTGATTTGTTTTGATATTATTATTTAACAGTCAAGATGTGGCAGAGTGTTCCCAAAATAATTCAGGTTGAAGTTGAAGTGTGTATTGACGTAAAAGTTACAGTGTATTTGTGTAGAGCTGGTTCATAGTGTGTCAGAGATCACAAGTGGCCTGATGTAAATATGGACTTTGAACGCCTCATAGTAAACATACAACCACCGGGTCATTCATAATGTTCCGCATACTCTTCTTCATGTCTTCAACCAGACCATGTATACGCAGGTTTCTGTGGCCTAGAAACTGAGGTGGCTTCAAATGCAAATTTTAGAATAACTGGAAAAATGGAAGAACTGAAGCAGACTAAGACAAAATTTAAAAAAATCATTTGTCTCAAAGCTCCCGCGCGCGTTAGTTTATTGATGCGCATTAGAAAAACACAAATCTTGATATTTTTTTTTAAATTTATTATTTATACAATTTATTTTTTATTTTTTAAATTCTCAAAAAAAAAATTCCAACATTTCACAGATTTTTCAGATTTTCATTGATCACATCCTTTTAAATACAAAAAGTCACTTTTACAAGGTTTTCAATATTTTATATTTAAAAAATAAATTTAAAAAAAGCATTCCGCATTAGGTTTTAAAAAACTGAAGAGCTTTGAGACAAAAGATTTGTTTTAAATTTAGCCTAATAAACAGGGGATCGTAATTTAAAAAACTGGCAGAGCAGAATAAAAAGTGTTTGTATAGCACATACTTATAACCTTAATTCCAAATTATGTGAGTGTACCAATTGCCAAATTTTCAACAAAAAGAAACAAATGTCATCAACATGATCAATCTTCTTTTTTGCATGGGTCGCACATGCAGCATAGTTTTAGGAGTCCACTGTGTGTAGATTTGAAAGCTTAATTGGACCTCTCCAAAAAGATCATTTAAAGCTATAGGTAAAAGCATAGTCCCTAGAAATATCTTAAGTGAAGTACCCATGTTCTCCCAATATGAACATGTGTCCTTGGAACATGCCCAGGCTTCTTCTGAATCACAAAAGTGACTCCCACATGTGCATTTCCCTTAACAACTAGGCCCTATATTTGTAAGTATACTTCTATAAGAGTTCTAACAGTTACCATGGCAAAATATCATAACAACATGTCATAAAATCATAATAACATTTTCCAATTTTCCATGACCCAGAAATGATGACATCAAGTTGACATCTACATAAAGTGGCTGATTTGCCAACTTGTCACAGGCAACCCTAGAAGGCCATAAAACTATTAATTTCCCACACATTGTGACTCCCTCTAGGGAAGTGTCCTGGTGAGGTTACTGTCTCAAGTCAGCAATGGCAGGCACTGTGATTCCACTATGGGAAATAGCCCAATTCGAGTCCAGAAATGGAAAAAATGGGTTCAAATAGCGATACATTGTGATTTTGAGAGCAGTCACAGAAACATTTTCTCAGAGGTTATACAATAAACTTGAAACCTTCCCGAATTTATGATTAAAATTGAATAATAGTAAAACAAATCAAAAACTATAAAGCTTGGTTCATAATGCTTCTAAATGTTTGCGCCGATTCTTACCTTTAAAAAGTATCCCAGCTAAAACACTAAATGTTGGTTTAGCAAAACTGAGGTATGTATGTGAAAAAGTTTTACTTCAGCCATAAGTTTGAAACCTCTGCTATAAAATTGTATGTACATTGCAATTTCAGTTAGAATATTTCATTAGGTCTGAAATAATTGAGAAATATTTCAACATAGGCCCACCCACCATTGGATTTTAAAGACATGGTTATGTGACCACTAAATGCAGTGCTGTTTATATGCAATTACAAATCATATAAAATAAGCCCTTTTTATCAAATGACAAAAATCTACCATCTAAACTGCTCACAAAAAGTTAGGAAACTTTTTTTAATCAAGTATATTTTTATTATTTATTACCCTCTTTGTATATGTTATATATCAATGGAATGCTGAAGTGTTCCTCTTTAAAATGATACCACATTTGCAATGATTACATGTTGTTGAACTTGGCCACATGAATGAGAATGAGACAAAGTCACAAATCAAATGTGCCAAAATTATCTGTGCTAAACAGTCAATAGGTAATGATCAATAATCAAACCGGTCATGCTTGAGAACCATGAATGGTTTACACAAAGATTTGCACCAGTGAGCACAACACACACACCCCAACACTCATCTCTTTAGAAATCATTGTTTGGGTATTTGCAAGACTAGGTTAACGCTGGAAGGTCATGAAGGTAAGTGATGGAAGGTTTAGGCCTACAACTTGTAAAAATGTCTAAGACACGGTAAACGTTTTAAGATTGAGATGTCTTGCTTGTTTTCATTACAGTGTCAATTTGTTTGTTCACACAGTAACACAAAATTGCTAATTTTGGCACATTTGATTTGTGACTTTGTCTCATTCTCATTAATGTGGCCAAGTCCAGCGACATGTCATCATTGCACATTTGGTATCATTTTAAAGAAGAACACTTCAGCTTTCCATTGATATGCAACATAATACAAGAGGGTACCACATAATAAAACTATACTTGATTAAAAAAAGAAGTATCCACAGATTGTAAGTGTTTTAAAGTACAGTAGATAGATCAGGGATCATTTCTGAGTTGCAGAAAGAGATGGGCATTAGATTCTGGTTAAGTATGCAGTAATCAAATATGATTTGTGGCTTTGTGATGTCAGGTTTATGAGATGAAATGATGTTTTGTGAAATAGCAATTGACCTAGATACTTTCAACTTTGAAGGCTTGTATTTTAACTATTTTTATTCATATTTGAAAATAATAAAAATTGTTGGAATTTTTGTTAGGCATTTTTTCTCTCCTTTCACCATTGAATATTAGACATCCCAAAGTCTCAAGACAAATACATAACATCTGACTGGGGTGCTAAATGCTCTCCCATAAACATTTTCTGCAGTTTCAAACACTTAACCCATAGCATGGTTATACCATTGCTACAATGTTATCAATATGTTAAAGTTGTGTTATAATAATATGATCCATATTTAAGGTTGATAAGCCATTACTCACAGGTTAAGTAGAACATGATCACTACATGTTTGTCAGCCAGTTATAGAATAACATGAGTCGATATCCATCTGTCCAATGTTTTCTACTGCAAAGTCTGCATGAGCAGTGAGCAACGAACTTGGCACATTTCTGGAACTTTTCATTAAACCTTGTGCCATGCTTCTGTCTCTGTGCACTACATTAGCCCAAACTTTCCCAATCACTACAAAACACTACACTATTACTAGGTGCTGCATGGTAGCTTGCTTGCCCCATTCTATCTTGTGGTGCGATTATATGAAAATCTTAAGATTTTTACAGCTGACTCCATGGCTCACTTTCCCCTGTAATTTGACCAGTTTTCTCCCTGATAGTTTTATTCCCCCAAAATGGGCCTTGGGAGTCCCCCATGTGCATACTATTAAACTACCATTTCGTTCTGAATATATAAAAAAAGTCATTCTTGTTTTGAATATTTTCTTTGTAGGTTTTGCCAAATTGATTAAAAGAGGAAACATGTAGGCCTACACGTAAACCACAGCTGTTTGTATTTATGGATGGGAATAACAAAAGTTATAGGCCCATTTTACAATATTATTGGTTTGGTGTTTTCCCTATGGGCAATCAATGATATTGGGAAATAGAAAAGAAACACATAAATAAGAGTGTTTGTGATGGTTCTGTAAAAATAAAATTTCAAATACATTAAATGTTGTCAACTTGGGGTAATTTCATTGGCTGAGACTTTTATTAACTGTCTCTGCCGTTCATATTCTTCCTCACTGGCAGTCAAGTGCTAAGTATTTTTGTATAGTCTACACACGATTTGTCGTATACCCTAAGGGGAATTGTGATCATATCAATTTTTATGTAAGCAATGATGCATGTCCCGCAGCATTCATGTGTGATGCATTCAATAACAAACTACTATGTATGCCAGGCATTATTAATTCAAACTATGTTTTATGATAGGGACTTTAAGATTTGGCTCACCGGGGAAGGGGAGGGCAAACATGCCAGAGACACCACAAGCATGAACAAGTATTTTCAATCAAATCAACACATAAGTTTGAGTTCTGGAACATATTACATATATCTTGAAAGAGTATTGGAATGTGTATTTAACTCTTAAAGCTCCTCATGGAAATCTGTAACAACAAGTTACAGACTTGCTACATGTATGTACTGTAGCAAAAAAACACTTCAAAATCTCAGTATTATAGCAACTTTTTACAAGTGCCTCGCCACCACACAACATGGCTATACTTTCGGAGTGAATCCAAAAATCCGTTCTTGCAAAGATTCTCCTAAACAAATATGCAAATCCAAGTAGATTTTCACCAATTTTCATAGTATATATACTAATTAAATGGAGGCAAATCTAAAGATTCTTATCTATTATGTTGCGATAATATAAATGGTTTCTGCAGCTTTTAACCCTGTGCATTGCAAGGGAAGTGCAATTTTCACATGGCTTTGCTGGTAAAAAGCACAAGTTTTGGGCAAAAGACAGATGGATAGACTAAACCCTATAGGTTAGGTACGGTATTAACCATAGATTGTGTAAAATCTATGTATTAACCGACCATGAATATGACATTACATGCCAGACTCACAGCTGCACAAGATATTTGTAAAAATCCCATACATATTTTGATCCTAGTTGACGGACAGACCACTCTTATATTGCGCTTCATTTTGCGCTTGGTCCCGTCATGTTATTACAGTTGATGACATAAATATAGCTCTCCCTGTCACGACATTGGTATGTTTTGATTGTAATTGAAGCGTACATTATTGAGTGTGATGTAAATATAAATGTTTGAAGTTTTTAAGGACTAATTAGAAAGCATGGATAATTAGTTATTGTTATTTTAGTGGTTGATGGCACAGAAAGATCTTGAAGATCTGTGGGCAAAATGTGTGATCATCTTACATATAATGGTCTGTGCACCGGAAGTGGTAACCAATGGCTCAAGGGGACAAGTCCCTTTCTATTGTTTATAATCATTTAACTATTTATTTTGTTTATTTATTGATCCATATTTTCTTGCTCTTCTTTCTTTACAGACTTATTTCTTTACCGATGTAACAGATGAAGAATATTCTAATAGAACAAGTAAGTGTTGATAGGACTTCGACCCTAACCCCATAACTGGGTTTTTAACCAGGATCACAATTTTGGAAGAGAAATCAACAAATAAATCCTCGACCAGGGATCAAACCGGGGACCTTCCGGACTCAAAACCCCAGCTAGCATAGGCAAGCCACGGTTTTCAGCTAGATGTTCGTACAGTATACTGTGCTCACTATATATAGACTCGGTTGATTGCGTAATTGAAAACAGTCCACACATGCACTTAGAGATAGGCTTGGAAGTAGTATTTTGTAGCATATGGGTCTGTTGGAGTTAAATAAGTCCCTCTCAAAATCCTTTCCCTTTTTACCTTGAAGTAGTTTATTTTCTTACAATAGCAATGGCAGAATCCATGACTTGTGTCCTTTTGTGACCCCTCTTATGATTGAACCCTGTTCCTATTGCCCTGATTTATTCCCCATAATGTCATCCCAATAGCACTGATCCGTATGATCTTGGACTGGAAAACTATAATGGTAGGATTCCAATTGGCTTTAACATTTCAAATCTCAGTGGACTTACAAGAGTAGCCTTTGAACTTGATGGCAGGTATTGTACTGATCATGGGGGGAAGAGACTTGATTTTCAAGATGATACTGGGCCAAAACATCATACAGTGTTTGTATTGATTCACAATGTCACTTTTCAGTAGAGGTTGTTCATTATCAACGTGCTGGGATAAAGAAATGTTTTGGAAGTTTTTGATATAAGCTGATATCTTAATTCATAATGCTGATCTGAACCAAATGTAAAGGGGCTCACTCTGCAGTGTTATGAATATGCTTTGCTAAATCTCATTCCATCTGTTGCATTAACATAATTGCAGATATTGCCAAAAAAACTCATAATCAGTTATACCTGTCAGGATAGCTAAATGTTATCAGCTAAATCTTTTAATAAAAGGAGTGTTTTGGTCCAATAATGAATGATTCTGACACAGAAAGTTCCACTGCATGCCATTGACCCGGTCATTTATTGAATTTAAAACTATATTTAACCCAAAGTCCATATAAAGGTTTATGAACCTGCTTGTGCCATGGCTCTGACAAACAATGGAGTATGACTAAATACAAAGTATTGGTTCATCCTATTCTGCCTGAATAAAAATGTGTACTCTCTAGTCTTAGTAGTTACAAACCAATCAGAAACCAAAAGCTAAAATATATGCAGTGCAATGAAAGTGTCTAATTGCACTCTGCTTGCGCGTCGTACATTGGCGCACCATGTGCTTTGTTTTGATTCGTTGTTCACACAGCACAGATACACTGATTATTATTACTGTGGGTGATATATAACTTGTTAACATGTTTTGATTCATTAATGACCCTAACCCTACCAAATACCGCAAAATACCACGCCCAAGCCCATCTCCCAGCGTGTGCATGGATGGTTTTCGATGACATAATCAACCGTGTCTTTATTATAGTTTACTGCGTCATCGTGAAGCTGATATTCATGGCTTGCCTGTGCAGGCCGGCAGGTCCATGTGAGGAGGGTCCCCGGATCGATTCCCGGTTAAGGATCGGCAATTGATTTGTTGATCCTCTCCCTCTCCTTGTCTTTGTTAGGGTTAAAGAGATTATAAGATTGTAAATTTTGAATTGCATTGTTGTGTATGAAATAGGTCAATCAATACATACGCAGATTTTGTTTCTAAAAAAAAATCAATACACTTGCACAAATGTTAATATGCTCACCAGCCCTCCCCTACCATTATTCACACATCAACATCAGGATGTGTGCATTGATTTTTCCAGTTTCTAGAAACAAGACCTTCTCAACTATTTACCTATTATTTAAGCTCAATATTATGGTTTAGCCATTTGAACGAGGAGGTGAAGAAGATAAAGCTTGTTACGTACTAGGAGGATTTGAACCCTCCTCTTGTGGTTCTTAATTGCCATCTTGATTGGCAACATAATGGTCCAGTGCTACTGCTACCTAAATGAAATATGCAATGAAATACTGTACAAGTGAACATTTCCGCACTACATTTACTACATTTATTTTCACGCTTTTTCGCGCTAAAATCAGCAAGCGCGACACTTGCCCAAATATATTCAGTTTGTATGTAGGTCTATGTAAGAAAGCTCAAAATCACAAAAAATGAAAAAACAAACAAATTGTTAAAAATGTGCAAAGCGCGAAAAATTACATGCACGAACATTTCCACATATTTATACAGTATAAACAATTTTCCCAATTTCTCACCTCGAATATCAATCTTACAATGTTCACTCAGTTCCATTTTATAACATTGTACTGAATTTGTATAAAAATTAAAAATTAAGTGACTTCTGAAAGATGAGACTTAATAAGTATCACAAACATGGCAGTTATTGTCAACACGTCTCTAATGTTTCATCGATCAGTTCATTTGCCTTAAACAATTGAAATTTATTATGTGATATTTGATAAGAGCAGACTCGGGCACTTGTTGCAAGTTTGCATTTGTGTGGGTGGGGATTGTATTATATTGGATGCGCCATTCAGCGGCAACACACTATCGGAGATTGGAGGTTGTTTTTAAGAGAAAGCAGGTATTGCTTAAAATGTATCTCAGTTTCACTTATTGAATGATTCCAAGTTGTTGAGGTTTTCTCATATCTTGATTTAATGTTTCAATGGGAGATATTTTGATTGTTTAATATGACAACTGTTTTTCAACAGTATTAAAATTTAACTAGGGAAAAGGGGAATAACTTAAGCTTGATTTAGGTATACATTGTAGATATAGTGTGCGCTGCTTGCTGGAATGAAACTTAATACCAACCTAAGGTCCGAAGTTTACCGCGTTGCGGAATTTCTGTGAAAATCGCGGAATTGAGGTTAAACGTGGAAAACGACATTTTGATGAAAAGAAGGGGGAAAATGCACAAAAAAGTCCTGAACACACAATTTATTAAAGTGTCTTGAATAAAACAATATAAATATTAAAAAACGATACGTAATAAAACAAAACAAACAATAAAAATGATGTGTTTTTCTGTAAGAGTGTGTTTATTTTGGTTTTGTAGATCGTACATTTTAAGCTTTCTTGGGGAAAATTACATCACAGAAAAATGCAAAATTTACAAAGCGGAAAAATGCGGAATTCGACAGTTACAAAGCGGTAAACTTCGGACCTGATACTAACCTTCCTTGAAAATTAGACTTTGTGTGGGGAAATGGCACTGTAACTGAAAATATACAACCCATCCTTCAACAAACTCTAGAAAATATCAAATAAATATCAAATCTGTACGTCTGTCTGTGCATATATCAGGTTACTACATATATAGATACAAAACATCTTCAATTATTAATAGCATTTGTTCAAGAAAGAGCTCTGAGTGCAAATAGCGAAGATGGATTGCCAGGTAATTTGACTGTTATCGTGACCATGTGCTTGACAGACGCGTAGATAGGTAGATAGGTTTATCAAGTTACTCCTTGGGTATGTTAAGTTTCCTTTCAGATTTATATCAGCGTGCTTTAATCGTATCAATTACCTCTTCAATTTATATCCAATTTCAAGCATTTAATTGCGTTTGAAATTTTAAACAAACAATTATGGAATTATAAATCGTTTTAAGTGCAAGGATAAAGTGTGGGGGAGATAATTTGATAGGTTTGTAAAAAGATTAGGGTTATTATACGCTATGGAATTCTAACTGAATGATTTGTGAGATAATTATGATATTTTGTATGATAATGATTAAACAATTGGCAACAATGATTAGCCAACCTTGATTTAGAGAAAAGATCTTCAATCCAATATAATGATCATGTGATGACAATTGTCATAATTATATAAGTACGGATCCTGATTGTTATCAACAAGTCAGTGTAAATATTAGTTTCTTTCCATAGAGAGGTAAAGGGTTGAACCAATCAAAACAAACCGACAAACAAACGATTATGAAAACACCGAGATCTTTATCTGTGAGCCATTATCAGTGTTATCCCAACCAGAATTCCTTTTAACGTTTAATGACCCATTATTTCCAGTTAGACCTGAAAAATAAATGGTTTGATTGTCGTCCATACCTTACTTTGAGGAAGAGCAGACAGACCAATTGTATTTTATATTATTATTGTGGATTGTCAAGGATCTTTTATTACATGTTGTAATCGGTAACTAACCAAAAAAAGTCCATGAAATAAGGCGTTATGTATATTTACTATTCACTTGATAAATGTTTTAAAAATGACCAAAAGTGAGGAACAAATTCAAAACAAAATGGATTTTTACAAGAATGTCAACATTTCAAAATTAAAGAAAATCTGGACACAAAAGATATTCGTTTGTTTATACAGTAGAAACCTTTTTACC
The DNA here is from genome assembly GCA_035610835.1 of Ophiura sarsii. Classification (NCBI taxonomy): domain Eukaryota; kingdom Metazoa; phylum Echinodermata; class Ophiuroidea; order Amphilepidida; family Ophiuridae; genus Ophiura; species Ophiura sarsii. The sequence continues at coordinate 107,968,009 of CM069441.1, forward strand.
AATTTTGAAAATTTTCCCGCCTTATTTCCCGCCTTATTACCAAAAATACTTTGCAATTGTGTCTCAGCGATGTACTTAATTAAATATATGCTATCACTGGGAAGTGTTGGTCACCGACCGACCTAGCCGACCCTAGGCTTGCAATAATTGCGATTTAATGAAAACTGTCAGTGGGGTGGATATATGTTACTTCAATTTGATGCGGATTATTACCCTCGTGCTATGAGGCTGTGGAGTCATGGTTGGTGGTGGGTGGAAATGAGGTGGATGAAATGTATGAATGTTTATGTTTAGAAAATGTTTATGTTTTTGAAGAAACTATGTCTCAATAAAAGTGGAACAGGAATTCATAAATACATGTTTTTCTTTTTGTGAACATATAACATTAAAACAAATCAAAACTTTTGTAACCATAGTCTTAAGAAAACAAGGATGTTTTCAGCATTTTGTGAAAAAAATAATTTGCAAAATATAATACAGTGTTGCACTTTGCGGTAATGAAACTTTCATCATAATAAGGCGTTTCTAGAATCTGAATTTGTAATGAGCCAGACTGCTTGGGATTCCTTCCAGTCAAGATTAATTTAAATGAGGAGTGATCAATTTAATTGTCATTTGCCAATCCGGTATATAAGCGTAGACCACCGAGATTTAGATGAAATATCTGACTAGTTATTGGCTATGGATGATTCACTATACCTATATTATTGTTTACGTCCAAAAACACACCATTTTTATTTTAGCTCGTTTGTTATGATCATATATAAAATACATTTGTAATTATTACAAAAACAGGAGTGATGATGATGTGCCAGATTGGTCTGTGAAGGCCCAAATGTTAATTTATTTCTACATTGTAATTTTAAAAAAAAAAGGCCTACATCCCAGTTTTAATTGTGTGCAAAAGTATTTTGATTAACTCTTATCATGTTTCTCTTGTTTTTCTGTTTTAGATGGTCATCTAATTAACACAAATTGTGTCAAAAACACACATTCAAGGTAAGTCAACCTTGTTTTGAAACAAGTGTAATTAAAAGTGGGGTAGGGGGGGGGGTCCTTCGCACTGGCTATTCGGACATCACAAGAATCTGAACATTACAACCTTTACACTAAAGCGACGAAAGAAAACCATGTTCTCAAAATGTTTTTGAAAAATATTGGAAGTTTTTCGAAAACTTTGGTTTTATTTGTTAAAAATTATTGATTTTTGTTGTTTTTGTTGAAATAACTGAAATGTTCACACAAAAATTGTGAACCCCCAGGCGACCGTAAAGAGAAGTCCATTTGCCCATAGAACAAGGTTAATGTTGTTGTTGCCTAAACCTTGCCCTTACCATAAACCTTATGAAGCATAACATAATCTACAGGGCTTTGAATCAATATGTATAGAATGATTTAAAAGAACAGTTACGGTATACTAAATTTGGCATCTATACAGTTTTTCGCATTTGCTCTCTGTACCATCTTTAAATAACAAGTTGTCAATTTCAGAGAACTCTTATGATAACAAAACTAAACATGCACTTTACGGTAATATACACTTGATAAATGTGATACAGTATCTTCACCCTATACTGAAGATTGTATAGTTAAGGGTATAATACATGTCTACACAAATTTATCTTAATTTGCTTATCAATATTTCTCGAGGCAAAGATTTATACCCCCATGTTTGTTTGTTGTTCTTCCTCACATCTTACCCGCCATCTAACACACACCAAAACAAACCAGACCCCGAAAAAAATCCAGAGATCTTGTCCCTACAAAATACAAATATACAACACTTGCTTGAGCCACTATCATCCCGCCAGGTCAAGTGGGGGTAAGATTTTATTTTGGCCCTGAGGGGGTAACACAGAGGTCAGTTCCAAGATTGTAAACACCAAGCTTTGGCCAAAATAAATAAATTGTTGAGTTGCACTCAGCGACCGATCCTAAAATCTAAAAAATCAGGGTCGCAATTTTCCCCTTTAAATTTTACCCAATTTGTAAAAATATTACTATTTTCTGCTTTTTTGTCAGCAAAAAAAAAAAAAAAAAAAAAAAAGAAGAAAAAAAGGAAAACCTGACTTCAAGGAGGGCAACACAACACATTTTGTTTCTTCCCTTAACTGATTCCAATGATTTCCAGCCATTTCTGAGGACTACCAAACACAGAAATGGTCAAGTGGTCCTATACAAAATCGTAATCCTATTTGACAGGCACGGGGCTCTGGATTACTACAATAATTCTCTCTCTTGGTCTTACATGGCTTACGGGGCTGGACTCGTTCTAGATTGGACGCTACAGGGGCAATTTGTGTACGGCTATTTTGGGGTATATGACATATTTTGAGTGATATTGGATCTTCTTTTTAGTGTAGAATGACCAATCTCATCTCGTGGGTATTCAATCAGTTTTATCGGCTCTTACCAAGCTGTGTCATATCGTATTAGAACAGCTGATAGGAGGAAAGTATGCAGCTATGTCTCGATGGTCAGCTCCCAAAGAATCAGAATTAGGTTTTGAAAATAGTTTGTATTTTTCAAGGAGTATCATGTATTATTTGTTTAGTTATAATGTTACTGTGTCCTGCTGACATGTAAAAACTAGGAAAATGTTGGTTTTATGAGATATAAAGAAATAGACAACATATGACTGACACAATTGAAACTGAGAAATGTATTTTTGAAAACACTTTTGGAGCAAATTTACAGGATGAAACTCTGTGTGTGGGTGGGATGGGTTACTAATCTTTGTTACGTTTCTGAATAATACCATCATATATTCAACATTGAAGTAGGATTTAGGTGTGGAATTACATATGGATGGAATAATGAATTGTTATCACTTTCCTGAGCATTCTGTCAAATCTAAAACTCTGCTATGAATATTTGTCCTTCATCATTTTATTTTACTTACTCCTAATTTTTGACAGAATGTAATATATATCGGCTAATCTAAGATTTTAGGGTCTTGTTTATGAGAGAGATTGCTGAGAAAAATGAAATTTGTGATCAAAGAAAATGACTATGTAGTTTCAATACGTAGGAACCCTGAAGTGTAATAATTTATGGGAATGATAGTGCTAGGTTGAAATTTGTCTAAAGCAATTTATGTGGCGAGTGGTGCTGATAATTTTGATGTGATCTACAGGGTGTCCCAAAAGTCTATGCACGACTTTAAAGCTTTGTATTTCACAAAATATAAGTCGTATTGAAAATATGAATACATATTTAGAAAGAGGAGATGTGGGAAATAATTTTGATACCAAACATTGGAGTAACATCTGTTTGTAATGCCACCCTAGAAGTAAAATATGTATTACTGCAAAAATGTAATTTTATACTTCGGAGGAATAAAGTTCATAAATCCATACCTATTGAGATTAACAAAAATACGGGTAGAGTTGGTTACACGGAAAGTGATCCGTCAATTGTAATATTTAAAATTTTACATTACAGTGATATCATCATAATAACAAACTATATCACACATAATATTCGTTTCTATAGTGAAATTTAATTTAAATGTTTTCCATGTAAACAGAGACGTGTGCTAATGCAAAAACAATAACATGATAGACCTAAACAATTGAATAACGTAACAGAAATGTGAACACACACATCACACAGCTGTCAAACATGTTAAAATTTTAACTTAGCGGATTGTTTTAATGCTGCTTGAAGGCCTCATCGAAGGTTGTTTTACCCATTTAGAATATGTTCATGTGTTCAAAAATGTATCCACCAACTTCAGATGGATATTCTTCCTGGTGCGCGTTTCACTTTGAAATGTTTTCTGAACTTTTGTTGAGTAAGTTGAACTGAATGTGTTTCAGCGTAGAACCATACAATTTGTATTCGCTTATCTATCCTGTTAACCATCTTGAATGAAGACTTTTGCTGTGCAATGTTGTCTACTACGTTTATTTATGTTGTGAGTGACCGAGTTTGGTATTAAATAACATTAATGTTGAAAGGTAAGCAGTGAACTGTGACTAATGCGCAACGTTGCTTTCATACCGTTAATTTATGCGCACCTTTAGCAACAATGTGTGTTACTTGGTATGGGTTATTCTGGCACACGGCCAATGACTTTCAACCAGTTTTATAATATTGTTGGTTCACCAATAGGGTTGTGTTTGGTATCAAATTAATTTCCCAAATCTCGTCTATCAAAATATGGTTAAATTTATACCATATGATCTATATTTTATGAGATATGACTCTTCAAAAACGTGCATAGACTTTTGGGACACCCTGTATATACATCGAAATGACCAAATTGTGAAATGTTATATGATAGATGGCAAATGATGGTAAAAGGTTTAAGATGGTAGTTCATAAATGCCTATGTAGGTGCCAAAAAACGGACTTCCCGGAAAATTTAGGGCGCACTCCAATACATAAATATTTCAGTGCCCCTATTTTCGGTGTTGGCTTAGTTCGTACCATTTTAAACAATTCCATTTCTTCTCAATTTTGCCAAAACAGTATCAACAATATACAATTGAGATATTACCATTCAACAAACAAACAATATCTCATAAAACTTCTTTAGTTTCCCTAGTTACTATTATGCGGAATTCATTTGTGTTGGGACATTACAATGTAAATCCTTTGTTACTTCAAAAACATGACAATTTTACCAACTTTAAAAATATTGTTAACTATGGTTACCCTTCATTTTGGTTTTACTGACTGTATTTTGACAGATTTGAACTCATTGCGCTCTTTGGCTAATCTAAGGCCTTAGTTAAGTCAGTTACTTGGGCTATTTATAGATTTAATTTAATACATTTAATACATCATTACCATATTATTTGGCATCAGTTTAGTTCCCACTATTTCAAAAATTTCCTTTCCTTTTCATTTATCCCAAAAAAGTTATCATTATTCTGCATACCAGTCCGATAGGCCTATTGTCAGTCATTCAACAAACAATATCTCATAAAACTTCTATAGTTGCCCTAGATACTATTATGCGGGAATTCAGTCCAGTCAGTACATAAAACACAACCTAAATACCAGTCTTTGTACTTTACATTTGTTCTTTTCAAGGATTTCTTTTTTCACAAATGAATTGCTTATGTAAAGCGTGTAAATATGTCAAGTCTTTATATTACATAGGATTATGTAGGCATAAATGTTAGCCAATAGATTAACATAATGTAAATTGTAAGCCTTTGAGGGCAGGAGAATGGGAGAGGTACATTCAGTTATGTAGAAACAACATCATTTTTACAGACTATTATTATATTTGATTCAACATTTTCACTATCAAAAACTGTTATTTGCATGCAAAAAGACATTGAAACTGAAATGGGGACAATAATAATTTGACCCAAAAAAAGAAAAGAAAAGAAATCCAGACTTCAGGAAAATTGCTCAAATATTGAACTTTGCTGATCGCTTCGAACCCACAAAATATATATGATTATGTGATCAACTGGGTTGGATTGCAAATGCGATGCAGCACATCAAAAGGGGGAACTTTACGGCTGTAAGTTTTTCAAGTTATAGATGAAAATGGACAGAAAAAATTAAAGAAAATAATAAGAATTTAGGAGTAATTTTCACTCGTAAAATCTTGATGCCTTGATCAATTTCATAAATTTAGTGTCATTTTAAAGCTTAGAAAATGCTCTAAGAGCACACATATAAAAACTCAAAATTGACTTCACCTGCAAAGTCCCCCCTTTTGATGTGCTGCATCACATATAGTATAGGTGGGCAAAACTTACATCAATTTGCAGGGTTGGAGTATTGCACAATAATACAAATCTCAATAGATTTTCAAGAGACAGCAATTTCTTTTTTAAAAAAACACTTACGGAGTTAAATTTTCTGGCTGTGAGTCGAGTAAATACATGGTAAAGGCTATAGCTTTACTAAATAGTAAAGACACAAAATCCTAAATTTGGAGAAGAATGAGTGTATGCAAAATGACTGAGTGTACCTTTAATGTCTGCATTTCCAACCCACCCCCCCCCCCCCCCCCCCCCCTCCCAGCCCCAATAGTAATCCTTCCCTAAGAAAATATACAGGGAAATATATACCCAATGACATTTTACAACATAATGTTGTTATTTGACTACTTTTCTCTCTCCTCTTTTTCATATTTATTTTATAATAAGATGAAATAACAAAAATACAACCATAATTGGTTTGAAAATATTCCTTAATAAAGTGGATTAAATGTGACAATTATCTTTTTGCCGCACGCCACACAGTAATTCATCTATAGAGTATCAATTCATAAAATTGTGAAGCTTGTACATGTGAAAGAACTAATAAAGCTTATAACCGATAACATTAAAACTACCCCAGATTATCAAATGCCAAACTGAGATAGCTGAAAGATGTAAATGCTTTTAATAAAAAGCCAATTAATTATTAAGACGATGATGGCATTAAATCATGTATGCTAGTGCTATATAGCTAATGGACTATTAAATTAGTACAGCAAATATGCATTGTGCACTTAAGTAGCTCACAAAAGACAATATTGTAACGCAATTATATTGATCTGTTTTTTTTCTCTCACCCTTCTTTTCAGAGCTGCTCTGTGTTGTAAAACGGCTGTTATGTATGATACATTTTTAAAATCAGGGAAAAGGTAAGTCTTAATAGCTTTGGATAAATCGGCTTATTCCAGTTAATGGATTCGTGGAGCCATTTAGTTAAAAAGCCAAATGGTTTGAAAGCCAAATGCTTGGGGGGATTTTATTGTAAAAGTAGCCAAGCGCATGTTATGTGGATTTTTCAACTGGACTAAATTTCGAGTGTGGAAAATGGAAAAATATAATTGTGTACCGCTACTCAGGTCACATATTATAACTGTAAAACTATTTTGTTTTGCAAGGTATCTAATTCCCCTGATTTGTTGAGGAGATCAGGTTTGTGAAATTCAAGATCTCGCAGAAATAATCGGTTTAGGATGGATTGTATATAAGTATGCTGGGATTTACCCATATATATCTATGAACATTTAACATTTATATATTTTTTTAAGAACAAGCCACCAGAAAATAAAGTAGTTTGTGATACCCACATCAATCTGCATTTACTGGAACAAAAAAAGGTCTTTGATAGGTAGTAAAAAGTGAACAAAAATTACTTCTTTTACTTTCCCAGATATATTGCTTACTAGGTATTTGAAACACACAATTCAGTCACAGTTACCAGGCACACAAATTGAACAAAAGTCCAGCAAAATAAAACAGGGTTATTTTCTGCAGTTTTGTAAGCCACTGAAATTGATGAAAGCAATTACGAACAAACCAGGCGGTCAGGTTATTTGCTACCGAATCACTTTCTTTAATGGGATTGCATCCAATCATGAGTAGGTTCAAATCCCAGGGCGGGGGTACTTAGGTATATAAGGTATACAGATATGTGCTGCTCTAATGGGTCGTGTTTTTGCAAAAAATCCCTAAACATGGGTATGATTGTGTTGGAAAACCTTAAACATGGGTCCCGCCCGAATCACCAAAAAAAACCACCAAGCATGGGTCTCAAATCATGAGCAAAAGTCAAATAAGCCATTTTTGAGGTAAAAACGCTCCTAAAAGGGGGTCAGGATTTCAAACCTACAGCAGCAACCCCGTCAAAAATAAATTGAATACCCGTCCCCCGGGCTGTATCAGTTTCTGTTGATGGGATTGCATGAGCAGTACTAAATATTGCGCTCATCATATCCGTTGTGTAGAGAGAGATGTAAAGCCAGGATGATTAAATGAGATTAGTATGTTGCAATATTACACGCAAGACAGACAGATCGTCGTGATCATGAGTTGATGATGGACATGTTTTTTTTGTGAAGACCAGTCTATGAATCTTATAGTATAAATGGTGGAATTGATATTGATATGATACAGATGGAAAATTCAGGATTATTCAGGGCTGTGTTTCTTGGTTGTAAAGCGGATGGCCCATAGTGGCATGGCAAGCAAGGGCAATATTTCTGTTTGTCGGGTTGAGATGGGAGGGGGTGGGGGGGGGGGGGGGGGGGGGGGTAGGAGGCATCATTGGTTGAATTTTGGAATAATGGCCAAAAAGTGATTGGGTTTGCCAGTCATGGTAGTAATGTCTAATAATAGTCATGGTAGTAAAGTCTGCTACTGATGGCACTCCCAATAATGCCAGGAAGGGAGATCAACTAGTCTCTCTGCACCCCTGCCTATTTAGTTTTCCCCTCTCATCAAACCATCTTCTGTTTTTATTACTGAGGATTCTCAGCTGTGACACACTGTTTAATTTGATGGTCCACATACCAATTATAATGTTGTAATGTAATTGCAAATTGCCAGACAATTGTAAATATCTAATTAAGAACTCATTAAATGCATTGAGTGTGCATAAATGGCATTGCTCATTTTGTATTCCAATTGATGGAAAAGGGGCATTTCTAATGTATAATAATGAATTAAAACCAACCAATTTTGATATTAGGCTAATCTGCTTAAGTGTTATTATGGATTTGGATGTGTAATGAAGAACAGTAATTAGGCCAAATTTTGTTGTTGTTATGTTGTCCTCGACCGCCCGCTCGTCAGATTTAGGGCCGCTCCGATTTTGTTTCCAGATTTTTTTCAGATTTTTTTTTTAAACAGTTCAAATGGCATTGAATATTAAATAAAGTTTTATAACATATATGTGCGACTCTTAGAGTGATTTCAACTTCTTGTTGGCTGAACTTTGAGCTTCCACTGGTAAAATTTTTTTTTTTAAATTTTTAACGAATTTAAACAAATCCGCCCGCCCGCCCCTCCTCTCTGAAAGTTGTGGAGGACAACATAACAACAACAAAAATTGGCCTTACTGTAATTTGCAATTGGCTAAATTTGTAACAGTCAAAGAATAATCATATCTGAGTGATCACTTCCACTTTTTCCATGGGATGTCTGTCAAAATATTCCTGATGTGTCATGTCATGGTTGATGCGGGACAATCATGAATAATGTAGACAAATTGTGAACGATACTGTTAAAATGAACAAAATACTATGATACTGCATGTTTCTGGTTGATAACGGCCTGATTGGGTTCAACAACGCAATCTCTGATAACCTGTAGCTTAGCAACACGGGAAATAGCATTGATAAGCTATTTTCACTGAGATAATAGGTCAATTTCACTGTACTTCTTTTTAAGGCATTTGATGTTGACAATGGGAAAGATGGTCGTGCTAATTTACACTGGTCCCCGTTTCCCTTTTTTTGGCCGCCATCTTTAAAAATGGCGGATCAAATCGAGGGACTGGGGAGAAAACACTGCAAAAAGTGTGTGGCTCTTCGTGGAATTCCACAAAGACTAAGCATGTTTGTGCACAGCAACAACAGAAAAACCACCTGATTGTTCCAATTAACTGTTTGTGCATCGATCGAATGCCATGCTGTGCTGCGGGAGGTAAATAGGGTGCCCCTATCGCGTCACATGAAACCACAGGTGCATTTTGACATGATGGTGCATGAATTAGCTCATGTTTATTAATCAGCTTATCAATGCGCACTTTTGGAACTGTATTTTTTCAGTCGTCACATTTGAGCAACCTTGAAGGGGCGATTTGTAAATTGTGATAACGAAAAGGATTCAGGATGTAACGTTAGTTGACCACTTCATCCTCCATTACAACAAGGCCGTCGTCTTCTCTCTAAGCTCTTTTCAATTGATTTTTCGGATCACTTTTAATGTTAATTGTACTGACAATTTACCATAACACCAATACAGTATGAATGTATGTCCTCACCATATGAATGTATTTCTTCACCGTATTACTTTGAATTCATATAGCTTATAAATAAATAGAGGGTTTGTGTTTTTTTAATTCTTTTTTTATTTATTTCTTGTCATTTTTACAGGTGGTTTTGTGGAGTAGATGACGATAATTATTTGAATGTAAAACAGCTACTGCTAACATTACAAGACTACAAGCATGAACAAGATGTCTACTTAGGGCGTGCTAGTCTAAGTCATCCTATAGAAGCCATGGATAGAGACAACCAAATGGTAGGAAGGAATGTGAGATGTGTACAGTCTCTGTTGTGATACCCTTTGGACCGTATTCAAATTGAGTGAGAGTATGGTGTGTGAAGGTATAGTTTAGTCAGTTACAAATTGATGAGATATATGCATTTTTTATGTCTACGCACACAAAATTGATATCCAACCTAACACATGCGATTTTGGCAATGCATGCGTCACGCAAATGATGCAAGGTTCGCCCGTTGAGTAATGTCAGCAATATTCACGCTCTTCTGTATATTTTTGTTGTTTGTCGTTAGGAGGCTCGCCAATGTGGAACTGATTGAACTATAGATGAGATTTCCCCTGTGTGACAAGAACTCATTCCAAATGTGCACTGACATTTGAATGATTATGACGGTAACTGTACTGATCATATCAAATTATTGTGTACCCACCATATAGCAATTATTATAAGAGAGAGAAAATAAGCGTTAAAGATTAGATTGATATTTCTTTAATAGAACATGTTGTGCACATTGATTTTAGGCAATATACCGGGTAGTTTAAAATATATCTAAACCTCACAGCTATTCTGTTTGTTTTGTTCCTGTAGAAGCGTGTATCATTTTGGTTTGCCACTGGTGGTGCTGGGTATTGTATCAGTAGATCTCTGGCTCTCAAGATGTCACCATATGCTAGGTGAGTGTTCTTCTCAAAACATTAGTAACTTCAACACATCAAATGTAGACAGGGTGTAACATGAGGGCTTAGAGGTAGAACTGACTATGTCCATTTTGACTTTGTCCAGATAATTGTACAAGTAACATGGATATGAACTTTCTTTCTGTGGAAAAAAGTGTCTATGTCTATGTACCCCCCCCCCCCCCCCTCTTTTTTGATTATGTCGGTGAAGGTGTTTTTAGTTATGTTGCAAAACAGGCCATGTCCAGCAGGTGTATGTCCAAAAAGTCAAAATGGACATAGTCAGTTCTACCTCTAAGCCCTCTCCTGGCAAGGAGGGTAGATCCTGCATTGTCCGGTGCTGCCCTTTAAATACCACCATGGGTAAGTACTGTACTATAAACTCCATGTCACCTCAAGCTGCAAGCTGGGGAATAACATCAGTTTGTCATAGCTGCTTCAGGAATGACATACATCTTTGATCGTGCCGTACATACATACACTATTGCATTAAAGTAGCATGTGCTTCATTATAATGCAAATATTAGGATTCACATTGATATCAGGGTCCTATGAGGTGACTTGGAGTCCATATGATTATTTTTCTCAAAACAGTGACCTCATATAAACATATAACATGGCAGCTTTGTCAAAGTCATACTAATTTGTTGTATAAACTCATCTGTATGCTGCCATAATGAACTGGTATGTAGTCTGTACATTGATCATACACTCTTCAGTGCGCATGATATGTCACTTTGATGATGATTTGTTCCATCATTAAAGCCCAAAGATAAAAGCCACAACTACTGTGAATCCCACCTGAACTGCATAAGAGATTTCGCGTAATGAGAAAAAACATTTTTATTTATTTTTGGTTCAAAGTATTTTGGACACCTGTACACATCATGTTTTCTACTGAAGATATCACGATACGATATAACATTTGCATAAAACAAATAGCTTATATTTACCAAACCATCCTATCTGGAGCATATAAGGAACCCATTGTAGGTATGCTATCTACTGAAGATAGCACATTGAATAGAACATTTTTAACAGATAATAATAACTTGAACAGAGCATGTACTATCTACCGAAGATAGCAAAGCGAATAGAACTTTTGCATCAGAGATTAACTTAAACAGAACATTATGCTAACTACTAAAGATAGCACAGTGAATAGAACTGATGTATTAGAACAGAACATATGCTATCTAATGAAGACAGTACAGTGAATAGATCTTGTGTATCATAACATAAATTGAACAGAACATAATATGCTACTGAAGAACTTCAACAGAACCTATGCTATACAATGAAGATAACATAGTGAATAAAAAACTCTTGTTTTAGACAGTAACTTGAACAGAATATATGCTATCCACTGAAGATATCACAGTGAATATAACTTTTGTATCAGATGGTAACTTGTACAGAACATGTGCTATCTACTGAAGATAGTACAGTGAATATAACTATTGTATTATAACTTAAACAAAATATATGCTATGTACTGAAGATAGCACATTGAATAGAACTTTTGTATACTATTAGATAATAACGTGTAAAGAACGAATGCTATCTACCGAAGATAGCATGGTATATAAGAATTTTTACATCAGATAATAAATGTAATCATAAATACAAGAGTTCAAGTTATTTTCTGATACACAAGTTCTATTACCTGTACTGTCTTCATTAGATAACATGTTCTGTCCTAATACATAAGTTCTATTTTATCTTTAGTGGATAGCATAATAAAGATAATAAAGTTAAGGAATTACTATGACACCCTGTTGATATTTCCATGCGTTGTCATTCATATAATGCTCAGAGAGATGCATTAAACATGATGTGTAACAAACAGCCACAGGTGGTGCTTTGCATAAACCTTCAATGATGTCTAATATATGTTTCTGATTGATGACTTTTATGATTCGGATGAATTCTCACAGACTTATTAAAAAAATTGATACAAGTAATCAATTAAGTTACAATATTTGCCATATGTGGCAGTAGGCCTGTCGTGTAGGCTTCACATATCAATGGGATGCATTTCATTGCGTCTCAAAATATACCTTTATTGTTATGGAGTATAATATGTAGCTGTAAATAGATAATTTAGGGGGGCGGTTTCGTTGCCTAATATTGGACTATTTTACTAATGTTATAGATTGCACTTTTAAAAAACACCCCTAAAATGTATGTCAATGAAAGAAAAAAGACACCAAGAGTGTAGTTATTAATATTTTCTCCCCGATAATTATACTTTATCATTCCCATTTTAATGTGTTCAATGCGCTATATATCATTAAACATTCAAAGAATATCGACTGAAAACGCATTGTCTGGTTCCATTATGTAGGCATATAATGTATGATTTATGTTCCATTATGTAGGCATATAATGTATTATGTAGGCATATAATGTATGATTTATGATAGCCCGTCATGTATAACCTGCAGTTTATAATTTCAAATTTGTTGCTATTGTTTGCTATGCATCTGTCTGTTATGTGTCAGTCTGTATAACAATTGCCTCATATTTTCTATAGTGCGGGGTTTTAATAATACAATATAGGATGATGTATTCAAATACGAATGGCAACGCGGCACCTTTTTTAAAATAAAAGTGAGATAAAATGGAAAATTATGGGAACAAAACATACGGCGTTCATCTGTTATCCAGTGGAAACTGTGCACGCTCTCCTACAAGAATCCTCAGCTCAGCAATTGTCACTTTTAAACCAACCACTAATCAGGTTTTTGGACAAGAAGTGCCTGTTAAATAACCCTCATTGCTTACAACCTTAAATTGGTTTTTGGACACCTGGTAGATTGCTCATTTTTACGTTTTTCATTTTTCATCAAGTGTATATCAGTGTTTCTGAGTGCCCCTCTAAATACAGACCCAATTAGAAATGAGAGTGAGGTCAAAACATTGAACTGATTGTTACAGGTGTAGCAGGCAGCTGCAGACGACATCCAAAAATTCACAAAATGTTAAAAAAATGTCCACATTATTGAGTTTCATTACCATATTTGGAATCACCATGAGAAATGCATTGATATAAGTACAAACATGCCTAGTAATGGGTCAGGAATCATGAGATAGACTTTTGTGAAAGGTTTCTGAAAAATCTGTTTTGTGTATGGTAGAAAGAATAGCCGTGTGGAAAGCGTTAAGAGTGTTTTTCCAAGTGCCCCCTCCCCCATATGTGACCAGTCACATCAAAAAGGACATGCTGTCGGCAGACATAGTTAAGAGATAGCCAATATATTTGCTAAAATATAAAGAAAATAATTGAAAGAAATAATATGCTTCTTTCAAATCATTTCTTGTAATTACAAAGTCCTATTACTTTCAACATGTTATTTTTTTAAAGCTTAAAATCTGCTCTTTCAAGTGATACCAATAACTCAGATTTGACTCTGGCCTCCAACATGGCTATTTTAATGTGATGGGTCACATAAGTATATGGTCCTGATTAAAATGATAAAATACATTCAAGCATTCAAAGCATTGTTCTTAGGCGGAAAAGAAATAATTAGACATTGGTAAGGCCCTCAATCAAAAAGCCGCAGAAAAGTGAACAAAATAGTTCATGACTGGTGTATGACTTGTGTGGTTAGGACTAATGATATACCTTGTTATTGTCACGTATTTGCTATGAGCTTAATTATGTTTCACTTGATGCTCTACTGCCTCAGATATGTGTAACAACAAGTGTAATTAAATCATAAATAGGAATTGTTTAGGTTAACTGTAAAAGTAATGACTTCAGTCTCAAATAATTGGGCAATTCCCCCCCCCCCCCCCCCCCATGTTCCCTCTCCCAGCCATAGTTTTTCAATCTGCCATGTACCTTATAACACTGTATGGACTCTGTACATTGGTAGCAATTGCAAAATTTGTATTAAATAATAGCAAATAATCAGTCAATCATACAATCAAGTTCAAGTAACACTGTTATTTGTACCCTATTATAAAACAGAAAGCCAACAATCTACAGATTTGTTAAGTGCTTGGTCTTTGGCATTAACAATATATCATAAACATGCACAGGTCAGTTGTTCCCCAAATGTGAATACGGTATGTTTGTTGTTCTTTTCCTTCATTCAAAATCTCTGTTCCGAACCATGGATCATCTCCGCTAGCATGCCGATACTGAATTAAGTCAACCTGTGTAGACGCTAGCCATAGCTATCTTTGTACATACACAGGGGATAATGGATTTCAATAGGAAGGTGCTGGTACCCTTTGTTGTACCTTTGTATGGCGGGTGCCAAGGTTGTGGAATTGTTGAGAGTGTTGTGTCAACGAAGGTTTTCTTAGGTGTTTTGTGGATAATGCATGAGCAGTTTGATCTGCATGATCACAGATTATTATTGGTTTTGAGGGCTTTTCACCACATAATAGAGGATTGACAAGCAGGAAATTATTACCCAAGCAGCATTTTGAATTGGACTTTGTATTGCAAGACCAGTAATTTAACCACTTTTTCGTGATTATAAGCTAATGAGTCAAAGGGGGGAAGATAGATAATGTTAAGGGGTCATTGTTCAGGATCAATTTGTTCATTGTTTGCTTTTTCTCATTTTGTTAATCAGTTATTCTGTTGATGACTCTACAATCTTAGAAAAATATGTTTGAAAAGTTACTCGTATACCCTTTGTTATGTGGATAACGCCTAGAAACTTGTTTTTGGTTGCTTGAATATTCCCCTTCCATATACCCCTAACCCACTGACCAATGTGACGAGATATTTTGCAATGGTGGTCAAATAATTTGATGGTACATGTACATTGATCAGGGGAGCAGAGGGACTATTTCACACTATGCTTACAAAGTGTTCAAACAATATTGATCAGGGGGGCAGAGGGACAAGTTCAAACTATAATCTTGGAAAAAAAGTCCTTGGAACGCGAACGTTGTGTATTGTGTGCAGCATTTATTGATATTTAGTGTCTTCTGTTAAAAACAGAAATTGTTCAAATGAGATTTGTCCTCCCCCCACCCAATTGATCAAATATTGGGACACTGGCAAGCTGCAGGAGCCACTGGCCTTGGTCAACATTGTACAGGGTGTGGGGTGATACTTTTCCGTTAATCACACCAAGTGTTCCAAGACTTTTTTCCAGGATTATAGGCGTAAAGATGTCTAAACACTATTTTCCAACATTGTATTTAATATTTCTTGTGTAAGTGAATGGACATACCACTCACAGGCCATTAGTGCTTTGTGCATTAATGTGCAATACAGTCCTCAAAATAAGTAACTGACCAGGTAATAAATATGAAATATGCTCTAAACTCCAAAACTGTAGCTCCTATGTAAAAATATTACATTATTAAGTTGTAAGGAAATTTCTTCTCTTTAATTTGAGATATTACATGTGAAGATTGAATGAATATTAAACCAGTTATGTCCCTAAAACCAAAGCCAAATAAGTTTTTCATTTTAACCTTTTGTTTCGTCTACAAATAGTCTCGGACTAGCAACAGGCAGATTATTGATTAACTGGTAGCGACAACTCACGGGTCGATAGTAAGATGAGGATTGAGGATACTTCAATTGATCAATGCCGCCCATACACATACCTGTCACACTGTCCTGCATGTTCAAAACCCAAGTGTGGAAATGTCAACTGCACTTTGTTCTATCATTGTCAATACCGATCTTTTTGTGAACTAATATTTCTCAAATTATAGAGAAGAAATTTCATTACAACTTTACAAGAGTTAAGAGTATATTTATTACCGGGTCAGTTACTTATTTTGAGGACTGTAGGCCCTATACATGTAACAAGTGTATGCATTTACTGCATTTCCCATGTTTATTTCTTCCATTGCACATGAATGTGTGTTAGGAGTAGGTTCTAAATATGTTTACATATGTCAACTGACGCTATATATTGACTTACAATCATTGTGTTAATGGTAAAGCAACACATTTGTCGACGCACATATCACAAATTATAGCCGGATTATGTAGGTTTATGTATCTCACCTTCCAGAGACTGCATTTCACATTTCACACCCTTGGCCGATTTTGAACCATGTGACTTGAACTTACGATACCACTTATTCATGGATTGATGGATATTATCAAAACTATTCAAACATTGGGCACAGTTAAGCAGAAATATTTTGTCGTACAAAATCTGCTCTTCCAGAATACTAACAAGTGCACAAAGTGTTATTTTCCCAGCCCATGGATGACTTCACTGATTATAGTTGTATGGAATAAATGTCATCAGTCTTCTTTCATCCAAAACATGTTAAAAACAGCACTTTAGAGCCTAGTAAAGTTCAATTATTCACAGACGGTACGCCCCCGTCATGTTCTAGTCAACAGACTAGTTGTAGGCAAACCTTATTTGCAGAAAAGATCAAGCAGAGAAAGTAAAAGGAATTTATCACCTCAAGCTGCACAAGATCTGTGTTTTATCAATAAGTTAGGTATTGTACTTTTAAGTACATGTATTGTAATTTTAAGTACAATACAATTTCAATTTCAATTAGTTTTATTGTAGTAGATTGATTTATGATGTCTTGAATCAATCTCTGTCATATTTCAAAAGTTGCCAATACCTGTGTTATTTAAATATATTGCTGTTGGATCATTAACTTTTAAGTTTAGTACTAACCTAAATATTAATAATTGTATTTGGGTGAGAAAATAGTCTCATTGTATTTGAAGATTTAGAATTATATGGATACTTTGTATCTATCTACAAATGAATACAATCGCGCAAATACTGAATGAAATGAAATAGAAAGGGTTTGATCTCTGCCATAAAATTCATACTTTGTATCTACATTGTATCTACAAATTAATACAATCGTGCAAATACTGAATGAAATGAAATAGAAAGGGTTTAATCTCTGCCATTAAATATGGATACTTTGTATCTATCTACAAATGAATACAATCGTGCAAATACTGAATGAAATGAAATAGAAAGGGCAAAGGGCCAACAAATGGTTTAATCTCTGCCATAAAATTCATACGTATCAAACATATTTTATTCTCCATTGATACGTGAATATTACAAAAAGTGAATAACCCTTGATTTTTACTTTAGCGGCCATTCTCCTGTCTGCCGATTTGTTTAGGTAAAATATGCCATGACCGACGAAAAGGTTATAACAATTTCACTTTGTCTACTGTTTGTAGCACCAAATTGATCTTTTGACTACAATACTCCAATGTAATGTACCAAATTTGTCAAACAAAATGACTCAATCAATGTGTAATCGATCATTTATTTCCCAGGGATGCATTAATTTTTAATCATCCATATAATGTAGGTATGTGGATTTCAATGAAATTTAAATCACCATATTGTATGTACACAATTGTTAGGGCTTCCAAGCCGTAGTGATTAGGTACACATAGCTTCAAAACTATCTCACACATTTGCTTTCTACCGCTGATAACATTTGACCAATTTTTTTTTTTAACAACTTGCATGAAACATTGTTTTTGCTTCCAATGGTATGAGGTACCATATGATTATTCAATCGCTGTTCTTCTTCTAACTATACAATATTTATAGGTCAATAAATGCATATGTGTTGTTTCAACAACAAAAAAATTTAAAAAAACAAAACACACACATTTATTTACCTAATTCATACACTATACTATACAATCAAAATTCACAATTTGAAAATGATTTTGATCTATGTAAAAACAAATAAAAACATGTTAACAAGTTTGATAACACCCTTAGTGAAAATCGGCAAACCTGCGATACCTGAACAAAGAATCAAAACAAAGAGTGTGGTGTACGCATTGAACGACGAACATGCGGAGCGCATTGGACACTTTCAATGCACTCCGCATATTTTAGTTTCTTGCTTTCTGAGTGGTTCGACACCACTAAGAGTGTATGAATTATAAGTAGGCCATGATGTTCAAATTGCAGACTTTGTATGGGTTGTATATATATTTATCATGTTGTGAGGCCGGCATAAATTAAGAGTGCATAGCTTTATTGCTAATCATAATACTAATAGTGATCAGTCCAGTATAAACTTTCATGTTAATATTAATGATGTATTTTGTTTGTGTCTTTTCAGTGGTGGTACTTTCAAAAGTGTGTGCAATAGAATTCGTCTACCTGATGATGTATCGTTAGGATTTATTGTTGGTGAGTTCAAAGGTCAAGAAAAGTGGCGATGACTGAGCATTAGTTGTAACCAGTGGGGGTAGGGTGGGGCTGGTATGTTTGTGTACCCTCACGAAGTCCATACACCTTTATGCTCCCTACTAATGTGTTGATCTTCTATACATTGTCAATAGCAGAATCCATTGATTTACCGCTTCACTTGAATATCCCGACGTGATGATATTGAGGCAGATTGTAATACTCCATTTTCAGTTTAGAGGTGACCTCCAATGAGAGTATTCAAGAGATTGCAATGTCACATTGCACACAATTGAATGAACCTGCGGAAACAAAGTCATGACATCACTCAAGCCTCCCTGCCCCTCTAATTGCAAATAGAGGCTGTAGAAAATTGAAATCTATACCATTTCAACCATATTCACTGCGTTTACCTTACAAAACTGTTTAAAAAAAAGAAGGGCTTTGGTCATACTTTAATTAATCTTGAGTGAAAAGCAGAAAATGCTTGTTTGCCGGTTGTTCTGTCATTCAAAATCTGTACCATCATCTCCGCTATCAAGCGTGTACTGAATAAACTCTTTGTAGAAGAAAATAACAAATATAATACTATGGCTGTGGAGTTGTTTTTTAATCATTTATATCGTATCTTCTTTTTGTCTTCACAGAGGTTCTTATCAAGCATCCTCTAACTAAGTTAAAAAAGTTCAATTCTCATCTACAATCGCTGCGAGCCATCAAGCCTGAACAACTAGAGAAACAGGTGGGTTGGAATCAGATCTTAAGTGTATTGAATCGCATTGCCTTCCAGCATTACATTCATGCATATTTAATATGCAGTTCCAGTGCCATAATTCTGAGTTGCACCAAAATGTTAATGCAATGAGCGTAGTATATAACATACCTTTTGAATTATACTTGTAGCCCGTAATTTGTTGTAATGCCAAAAATGCTTCTTGCAGTGTCGGATTGAAATTTTGGTACAGCTGTGCTTCTGAGCCCTGAAACCCTGTGTTATACATAGCTTATTGTAAAAGAGCATGTTACATTTAAAAACATCTTTTTTGAATCTAATGCACACTTTTTTCTTGTTTTTTTTAATATGACTAGTAGATACATATTTGGTCCTTTTGCTGGAGAAGCAATATTGATTTTAATTTGATCAGTCTTCAAAAATTACTGTTGTTCTCTATTTTAAATATTTATGTAACACATACTACTTCGTTTTTACCTCCAGATAACATTAAGTTATGGTATAAACGAGAAAAGAACCAATGTCATTCAATTATATAGGGGAGCCTTTAGTGAAAAGGATGATCCCACCAGGTAAGTGTCTTGAACTGCCTTATGGTGTTTTTCTAATAATTATATTAGCTAGAACTACAATAACACAGCTAAATTGATATAGATGTGCACGTAATAGGTCAAGTGGATAGCAATCCTGGGCAGAACCATGTGGATAGAAAGTTAGGTGGATATCGCACAATGATGATATGGGATGGTGTTAGTATGTGATAGGGTACGGTACAATATGCACAGATTTGAAACACTATAGTAGCAGCTTATATCATTGGCTGTATATACAAGTACTCTATGGATACAATAGCTTCACCGCTACCACTTATACAACTACAGGAATAATCGCAAGTCATTGACCACTGTGGGGTGACTTTGGAGCATGTTCCACTGAATGATGATGCATTTAGAGACATATCCTCTTATTATTCTATGTCCATGATCCATAATTTAACGAAGAAAAAAGTCTGTGTCAGCCATTTCAAGGGGGACATTTTCAACATTATTCCATGATTTTCACAATAAAATGATTTTGGGATCACATGTCCGAAGTCGGTCGAAAATTTGAGGTATGCCAAACAATTGTGTTGAGATCATAAGCTTAATCTTTAAATTAAAAAATGTTTTATATTATCTTTCATCTATATGCATTTTTTATCTCATCAGGTTCAAATCTTTACACTGTTTACTAAACCCGAGTGCCATCAGATGCCCAAATAGATAACTCGTAGCCATGGTAACTAGATAGTTATATTTTCTTATCTATAAACGGTCGGTGCTACATGAGAAGAACTTAGACATCCGCTGCTTAGGTTCACAGACAGCTGAATTGAGGTATCATTCTCCTGATCAGGGGATGTGCTATGTTCCTTTACGGGCAACCTGGCAACATTGCTGCTGTGTGCCGGTGTGTGTTTGATCGCTGAAGTGACATTAACTTGGTTTTAATTGGACGCTTATCGAGGTAATTCATCTTCACTTCATGTAGAAAGCAGGAAAACATGAGAGATATGTGCAAGATGATAGAAATATATTTTTGTAGTATATGCTGATATGTGGTTTTACCTACAGGGCGAGTCGGAAAGAACAGGCACTTTTTTGCAAAAGCGCCATCAGCCCTGCACATTCAAAACCAATGTTAGTGCTAAAAAGATCACATATTTGGCTTTCATTCAATTTGATTTTTTAATAGCGCCTACTATTTTAAAGCCAATCTACAGGATCGCAATGACAATAAGACAGTGATTAGGCGATGCCACTAGGTACCAATGAAACTGGTGAAACACCTGAAATGGTGCATGAATTTTGGATCCAAAATCTTTAAAAAATGACTGAAAATAAATGGAACTGTGGAAATATGAGTAAAAAAATCCAGAGTTCAAGATCAAACTGAAAAGAGGCTTCTCATGTTTCATTAGGATATATTTAAGAATGAGGTGATATTTCAACCAGGCCTGACATTTTTCTGTGGTGCTTTTTGCAAAAAAAAGTGCCCATTCTTTCTAACTCGCCCTGTAATTCTAGTGGTTGGAATGTCTGTTAATTTACTAGAGTTTTGCTTGAGAAAAAAACCCACAGTTCATCCATAGCTTTTTATTACTTCATTTTAGATTTGGTAAAATTATGATCATGATCTAAACGCGAGTTTATCTTTTCAACGATGTGTTCGGCAAATCTCGTCCCCAGAGTTTTTAACCAAAACACCCCACAGGAAAATCTTGGATTGATGTTCATCCATGGCTTGTAGTTTGTGTTACTGTAAAAGCCAATATTTTCGCGTAAAGATATTTTCGCGCATTTTAATATCATAGACCTTCTGTGAATTGTTTTTTCATGGGCGACCTTCTGGATGCACTGCATGAATGTTGAAAACAATATTTTTGCATGTTATAATTTTCGCGGGAAAACATTTTGCGCGAAAATAAAACCACCACGAAAATTTCAGCTTTTACAGTACTTCATTCTAAATTTGATAAAATTATAATCAAGTTCTAAATGGGAGATCATACAAGATAAGCTGATCAATAGAAGAAAAATATATTACTTTTATTTAATTATATTTGACAACCATTTCTGGTTAGACTACGACATTTGAATAAAGTGCTCAACGGTAGAGCGTATAAAAATTCAGAGGTATAGACCTTCCGGAATATTATCGCTACTCTGAGTTTCATGGACAATCCCATACGGTCATGTTGTCCAATCTTCAGGCGAGGATTGGACAACATGACCGTATGGGATTGTCCATGAAACTCAGAGTAGCGATAATATTCCGGAAGGTCTATACCTCTGAATTTTTACTTTTATTTATGTATATTGTGTTCCTTTTCAAAGGATTTGTATCAATTTTCAAAGCAGTTATTAAGAATGTTCATGAGTAAGATAAACAAGCAAAACTCTAATGGAAAAACTTAAAGGCATTACTAGAGGATCACACGGAAAAAAGAGTTGGAGAAAATGATATATTTGAATGTTTTATGATGTTGTTCTTCTTCATAACATGTAATTGTGTTTTAATATAAATTATTCCTAACACGGTGAAGTTTAATACAGATTGTCTGTCTGCATTTTAGATTATTTTTTAATTGGAGGATAGAATTTTAACACTTTATTAATACAATTAATTACATTTCGTCTTGGCTCGTTAAATACAACCTCCACAAAATGATGCGAAATGCCACATAAGCTAGTAATTTAAATCAAATTGTCAATCCTGTAAATTATGTATTTCTATATATATTGGGGAATTTATATTATTGGGGTGATGTCATGTTTATTAATATGTGTGTGTCTATCTGATATCTATGTGTGCTCTTTAATAGATATTTAGATAAAATTGTATAGTTTAGTAAATTATTTTCATTTTGTGTGGTAAAGTAGAAGCATGTAGACTGTTGTAAAGTATTTGATTTTCTGATTTATTGAGGCAATCAAGTGGGATGTACTCTAATGAAGGCGGAGCCAAGGAATTTGGAGCGGTTGAATGTGACCCAACGGGAGTTAATGAGGCACAATGAGGGAAATATAAATATTGAGTTATATATATCATGATAATAAAGATTAAGGGACATTTTTGCACCTAAGTCAATGTTATATCACATTCCTTACCAAAGTTACCGATTATTGAAAATTAATTTGTCTCATTACATCAAATACAGACCGTCAAGTTATGGAGTAATTGAAACTTAAATGCCTCAACATGTAGTGTAACTCTTTATTTTCATGAATTTGAGTCTTTGGTTGGATACAAGATGTTTCAAAGATCAGAAATAAGACTTTTTATGAATTTGACTTATTATCCCACATTTGTAAATGAGATTGTGCAGCACATGAGAAATATCGATTTTTACTAGAGGCTGAACCGATATCATATCCTAGCCATTTTTGTACCTTTTTGCAGCGTAACATTTATATTTTATTACCTAGATATTTCATATGTACCAATGTTGCTTGGCTGAAGCGTATGCTTACCTTGAATCTATATACTGCATATCAATTCAAATTAGGGAGTGATTGATTGATTGATTGATTGATTGATTTGTTCTGTCAATTGATCAATCTTTATTTAGTTCAATTTTTTAGCAGTTTCAATGCAATGGCAAACGTAAAATTCACTCAAATTTTATTCCAGGGCAGAATGTATAATTGTATGCACATTCCATTAAAAAAGCTACCTTGTCGGTGGCTGTATTAGCCGTCAAAGTTAATTAAGAAGTGTGGTTTTGATTTAAACGGGTTTTATCTCTTTTTGATACATAACCCCAGAAATTTACCATGGTGTGTGTGGTGGCCATCGTAATATCAGTCAAGCCTTTTATTCAGGATCATTGCCCTTTGAAACTCAAATGGTTTTGTTGTCAGTTGTCAGTGTCAATCCCCCACAATGCAATTCATGATTGTTCTAGACAGTATTGTCACAAAGTCTTGTCTTGCTGGAGTATGTGGGGTTATTTACGGTGTACATAGGGAATATCAATGATTGTATAGCTTTGAAATCTATGAATCTAAATCAGATATCTGATGGAACACAGAATTAACCCTTATGAAGGGAATTGATCCATGCATATGCTTTCTGAGTGGATGGTTCTTGGAAATTGCCGGGGGGGGGGGGGGGGGGGTGGACGCACTTAGGAGTGAATGACGTAACAATTCAATTCTGATCAATATTAAATCTAATACAAAAAGCTCATTCTACAATTGACTGACTTTTAAGAAATGAATTACAGCAGACCTTGAGAAATTTAATCAAGCGTAAATTATTATTGTCCATAATGACATCCATATATACATGTAGACATGCTCTGTTGATTTAGATGAAAACCTGAATGTAGGCAGAATGTTCAGAAAATATTTGTAAATGTCAGTGATCCTTTGCATTAATTTAGACTGATAAGGTTTTCATTGCAATCATATAGGCAGGCTCATGTGGCATATCATGTCGTTATGGTCTTTTGAAGCATTTTGCTCCTGTCTATCGTGAGTATTACAGTTGATTAGACACATCAGTTGAGCTGAGCGTACAAGTGTTTTGACTACAGAACCCGTTGCTATGATATTTGATTATAATTTTCTGTAATTGATTGAAATGCTTTCCTTTCTACAAATTACCGTAGACTAGATCCGAAAAAATGCACTGTATACAGCCGCACCTTTCTGGTAATAATACATACATGCATTTATTCTGACAGTTTCCTATGATAGTGACTGTAAAAAAGGCAAGAACTAACATACTGAGTCTTCACCTTAGTTTGAATCAGCAGTAATATTGATTTGTACTGACATGGAGTACACCTGTGTCATTGTAAGTGAAGGACCATAGTAATAGTAATGCTATTATGCACCCATGGCTCATGACAATGCTATTTTGGGTATTTATATTACATTACAGAAATATACCTGGAAATAGTGATGGTGGGCGTTTAATGTGTCCTGGGTGCATAACAGGACTGTTGTATCATATTGAAGTGATTCCTTGAGTGTATCTCTAGTTTCCATAAGTGTGTCACATATCTTATAGCTTTGAGCAATGAAATATGTACAACTTCCGATCATTCTTGTAGTAGCAAGTTTTCTACTCTTGTATCATGAGCATTGGGACCAAATATATCCCACCGCAGTAGAATTGTATGTATAAATTGTATTATTTGTTCTCTGTTGTACCGCCTCAAAATCCACAAATTTTGCGCTCCTTTGAAGTGTACTCTGTCGATGAAATTTAAAATTGTTTCCAAATCTGATCAAGAATATATTATCTGTTCATAATGAATTAAATTATATAAAATATGCATTATTATGCTATTATGCTATGTATATAGATATTCAAATTATTTTTGTATCTTGTTGTATCAATGAATTTTAATATGTGATTATTGTGATTACATTGTCAAACCAGCACCATGCACAACAGTTGGTTATGTTGGCAATTTGGTAGTGAATTTAGCAACTCTAGTTGTAGCTTACTCATAGATGTTTTGTTTAATAATTTTTGTTACTTCTACCCAACTATATATCATTATACGGTGTCATTAAGGGCTCCAATTGCCCTTTGACAGATAGAGGAAAGATCGGTGATTTGTGATTAACACCTCACTGAAAGGGTACCTCAACTTGAATGGTTTACCCAGAAACCTCTCCCAACTTTCAAGGTCTATCTCAAGGATTACTGAACCTATAATAGACATGTTTGGATGAAAAGTGTTAAACAGTGATGATATCGATAATATGTGTTATATGGTTCGACATTTTGTGTGGACACTTAACATTCCAAAGTATAGCTATGTTGGAAACCTGACATTGTGATAATATGCCATTATTGTGACCAAGATGTGATACCGTACCTCATTGTAATTTACATCCACAATGTGGTACTACATAAGCTAATTTTAGACCACAATGTGGTAATTCATGGTAACCTAGGACCATATTTGGTACCGTAATTAGACCTATGATTTACACGCATTCCAATTTGTACAACAAAACAGTAATAATTGTAACAGTAATTGTTCTGCATCCCCCCCCCCCCACCTGTGTAGGACATGCATTGTTTTCACTGGAGTCCTGGTGCATCGTCCATGAATGATCACACACATTAATAAATGATGGTCCGCACTGACAGTCTGATCAAGCGAGGCATAATATACTTTAATAACTAGAATTCTGACTTATTACCACTGTATGGAGGAAGACTTAGGGGAGCTATGTATATGCAATCATGCATTTATCTCTTTTCTCATCATTCCCAGAGATCAGCCCATATCACCCGATATTCAGCAATATATTATATATGTGCCATATAAAGATTATGTAATTGTCGCTGCTGTAGAGCATCTCTCGCCAATTTGGAGTTGATCCAACTATAGAGATGTTATTTATAATGAAGAACTGTGTGAAAAGCTAGAGACTAGCTCTGTCACTGAGTCGTCTAATAATACCCTCAATCTCAAAGGTGTTTTTTTTAAACAATCCCACAAAGACCCCCTACTTTTTACAACAGTTTTACCCAAAAACCCATACTTTTTTTAAATAATTGCAACTTTTTCACTGTAAGAGGCCCCCTTTTTATGAAAATAAAGGAGTTTTGTCATCCAAAGACTCAAAGCGTCATAAAAAAAAGTAACTATACAGGAAATAAATGTACTTTTAACTCTAAAAATATATATCCTACCTAGAAATATTAAATCATAAAGTTGTTGAGAAATTTATCTTCTTTAATATGAGATATTGCATGCTAGGATCGGTTGAATATTTAAGAAGCGACAATCCAAAATGTAAGGTAAAGTCACAATTTCAAATTCACATTTTAACACGGGGGAGAGAATGACAGGTAGCGTGTGTGTGGCGTATTGATCCACCAGAACAATGCGGCCGACTGTCCAACCTGCGCATGCATCCCCCAATTGCACTACCGGTAATCAATAAGGTACTCGTAGATTGGTCTGCGTGTAGAAAATAAAAATGTGAAAATGAAAATCGGACTTCTCCTTACATGTTTGAGTGCCACTTCCTCAATAATCACCCGATCCTAGCGTGCAATATCTGTATAGTTACTTTTTTGATGACTGTAGTGCTGGTCTTCTTATGCCTGAATCCATTCCATTCTTCCTTACCGCCCCCCCCCCCCCCCCCCCCCCCCCCCATGTTTTGTGTGAAGATTTCAGATCTGTGGATCTGTGTACTGTCTGTGGCCAAGTGTTCAAAATGTACCCGGAAGAAAATATATACCGGCAGGATAAATGATAGACAATATAAATACAATCGTGTTGTGTCAGACTTAGTTACCAGATAATTTACTCAGTACAAAGGTCATCTAGATGTAGATAAACTGTTAGGTGTAGTAATCATGGTGTTATCTTATTAATATTTCTGTGATTTTCATAAATCTATATCTATCAATTGTTTTAATCTTGGTGCTTTGTAAACTAATTAATATAAGCATTGCTTGCGATGCAATTGATTTGCTAAAATTATTATATTGAAAAATGCTTTTATTTCTATTTGTAAAACATACATTAAATCTAATACAATGAAATACCATACTCACCGGGGATGGACGATATTGGGGTAATTTGTATTATTTCACACAAAAGGGTGGGATTTGGCCTATACTCAGGTGGTTTGTATTTTTTGGATATTGCTAGTAAAAGGGAAATGGATTAAAGCATTTACCACAACATATTTCCGGTGAACATGGCAAAATCCTAGAAATAAGACCCATTGAACACACAAAAATGCTTTGTGTATATGGCATGTATCATTTTTAAAATATAACAAATCTGTGGTGAGGATAGGGTATTGGGGAAAAGAATTCCCAATCATAGGTGTATGTTACCGGTATGTATTCAGTAAATGGTCTCTATAAATGATAATGATTATGTTAATGCAGCTTGTAATATTTTATTTTAAATACAAGCTGCTCAATTTTATTTTTATGCAGAATAATGGGCATAATTCTGTTATACCCTACACACCTACATCGGTAGTATGCGTCGTTCTTAAAAATCATGCACTATGAATACCTCTGTGAAGGGTATAACAGAATTACTCCGAATAATGTAATGACATTCACTATTCCAGATATATTTGATAAACTATGTATTCAAAACACTGATTGTTTCATAATCAGTTGGCTTTCAAAATTGGAAATTCATGTTTCAAAGAAAATTGCAATTCTTAGATTTTAGCAATTGTTAGTAAGGCGACAACAAACAACAACCCTGTCCTACGGGCCTGACCGACCCAGTTTTTTTTAGAAATAGGTGAAAAAATAATTCACATGCAAATTGAATACCAACCATAATAAAATTGTTGATTTGTTAAAATACGGCAAGATATTTACAGATTTGTTTGATTTTTACAGTAATTTTGAAGGGGATTTTTTCTCTCAAAAACAACACAACAAAAAACATCTGACCGACCCATCCATCCTGAGGTCCGTTTGCCCGTATAACAGGTTTTTGGTTTTATTTGTTGCCTAAGTTCCACACATAGAAAGCTGGGAGAGTATAGTGAGTATACAACCACAAAGTTCATGAAATATATTTGGAATAGTTCAGTGTCCAATGCTGGTGAAAAGATCCATCACTGGCATATCCGTTGATGATAAATGTTTGACTTATGACTACAACAACACCCCTTCCTCTCCCTCAACGCTCAAGTTAGATAATCATTGGGACAAGACTCGGTTGAATAAGTTGAATCCTTTATAACCAACTACTGTAAAAGTGCCAATTTTTCGCGCTTTACTGATTTTCAGCCATTTCACTTGTTTTTAAATTCGCTATTTGAAAGTTTCCTCTAAATCTTTCAGTGTCAATAATTTTAATTTTAATTCATATAAAATCAAATTGGGAAAACCGGGAATATGGGACCCAGTTGAAGTTCCAAAAATGTACCCACCTGATACTCAGATAGGGGTAATTTATTATTTTATATACTAAATTGCTAAAGATATAACTCATGTTTTCGGCATATTCCCATATCATGGCCATGTAGAGTGAGAACCCCCCCCCCCCCCCCCTCTCCTCCGGTTTATCATTGGTGTAAGACAGAACGAATTAACCTAGCACAAAATCCTTTATTAACAGATTATAAGTATTATACAGCTTTATTCCGTAATGGGGTATTGGCTCTATGAATGTCTTACACCAAGGGTTAACCTCTCCTCCTAGATCGCACTGATCAGTACAGACAGTATGCTAAACATGGCAAACATGATCAAACCGGAGGAACAAACAAACTTAATTTTACAATGGTGTTGCTGTAATTACAGGCACCAATATACAGTTATCATGTGGATATGCCAGTGACTGGTTTCTTAAGTCTCGGTGTCTATAATGGAAATGGATATATAAAATAAAATAAATATATGATGCTATGCATAAAACGATAAAAGTTTGCAGTTGCCATGTGTTTTTTATTTAAAAGAAAGTAGCATTTGATCTAACACAGGAGTGGGCAACCTACGGCCCGCGAGATGTCTCAAGAAAGAAAATTAAATAAATAAAACACCCAATATATTTTACATCATCACAAAAAACGAGCATGCTCATTGAATGCTGTCAGGTAGGTCTATTTTCCCCATTAATTGTCATATGTACTGTATTGAGATTTCATTTTTGTGAAGATAGATTATTAAGCACACACACCTATTGCTTGAAAGTCTTCGGAATCAAAGGTTTGAAATCAACAGAAGGTCATTGCTATAAAATTTGGTTAGGTGCGGCCCAGTCAATTTTTCACTCCTTATATCTGGCCATTCATTCAAAAAGGTTGCCCACCCCTGATCTAACAGATGGGTTAATGAATACTTTTGATGGAATATATTTGCTTGGTGAATATAGTGGTATCGTGCCTTCCCAATACCCCGAATATATAACCATGTGAACATACATAGTAGTGGATCCGCTCATGCCCCGCTCTACTCTAATTTCACAAGGAGAAATTGATATATTCAAATTATATGCACAGTTGCTGTATAAAGAACTTTGTTGTTCTGATGATATTAAAAAAACGGTGTTGTTCTGATGATATTAAAAAATTGGACTAAAGACTTGTGTTTGATATCAAATTGGATAGAACAAGCATATATGCCGAGCTATG
Source organism: Ophiura sarsii (assembly GCA_035610835.1). Taxonomy (NCBI): domain Eukaryota; kingdom Metazoa; phylum Echinodermata; class Ophiuroidea; order Amphilepidida; family Ophiuridae; genus Ophiura; species Ophiura sarsii. The sequence continues at coordinate 107,998,172 of CM069441.1, forward strand.
AGGTTTTTAGAAAAGATTGGGCGAGATGCAGCCGAGCCCAATATTTTAAAAGTCATACAGTCATATACATATTGGGTGTAAATCTGGATCAATATTATCCACACTTTGACACCTCAAAACCAGAAGATTAAGGTGTTCCCACGATGCATTTGTCGAGCTCTAAGATTTAGAAATAAGAAAAAGTAACACTGATCACTAATTTATTCATCGATGTAAACTAGAACCTAAGACTAAGAGCTCCAACGATGAACGCAATTGCGCCCGGATTGCGGTGGTGTCTTCAAAATCTTCTTTGCCTCAAAATATAATAATGAGCGAAATTGGCTGTTGGTGTACAGATAGATTGTCAGAAATTCTGACTAGTTTCAAGTTATCATCTTTGATCCTATGTATCCTTGCTGTCGCTTTGGGTTACTTGCTGATTGTAGGCATCTAAGGCTATGATCCATTTGCACAACCCTTCACAAGCTGTAGAGATATTCCTCATTTTAGCTAGTTGAAAATGAGGGTCTTGAATGTATCTGCAATTAAAAAGCATGTAATTTGAATACATTAATATGTCCTAACACTTAAAAGAAAATAATAAAAATAATAATGTTCCAAAATTATCACAGCGCTTAACAAAAAATATAACATAAAAACAATACTACATGTATGTACCCCAGGCATCATAAAAAAGTAGTGGAAAGAATGTGAAAGCATGTACAGAAAATCAGTCACTAAACAAATGAGTCTTGAGATTATGCTTGAAGGTTATGATACTGTTGCTGGATCTTAAGGTGGATGGAGTGTTATTCCATAGTGTTGAGCTAGCCACATTAAATGAGCTAGATCCAATGCGTTTCTGTCTGGCTGGCACACCCCACACCCGACAGGTTTTGTCTGTGGCAGATCATACACTCGTCAAAAGAAGTTCCTGGACACTCATTGAAGTTCAAATATTTCACATAAATATTTAATATAAATTAAACAATTGCATGTCAAAATAAGCAGACAATAATTCTCTATCATGTCTGTATGAAATTAAGATGTACGCATTCATGCATGGCTGAGCACATTCATTAAGCAATGGTAAGGTGCGTAAAAGGAAATTGCAAGAAATGAGCATTTACAGTCATTTGAATGGAGGGATTATCCAATTTTTTGCAATCTTCTTGCCATTGTCAAGTGAATGGGATCTGCCATGCATGAGTGATCATGTCTAAATTCCATGTTAAGCTGTTAGAGGATTACTTTCTGCTTAATCATATATATAATTATATATATTCTATTAAATATTAATTTAATTTAAGTGTCCAAGAACTTCTTTTGCCGTCTGTATATAGATCTTGTCTAGATTATAAATATCCAGAAAGAAGGGAATTGGCATAATAACAAGTGCACACATTGGGTGATTGCAAGTATAGGTAATAGGTGTCAATAAATCTGCGCCGTTATTCTTGATCCATAAACCGAAATTGATGGTGCGGCAAATGGCAGTGGACATACATGTAAGATATGGTCTTGGAAGAATCAAAAGTGATGGTGACGCCCACGTTTTTAATCGTAGAGGATGGGGACATTTCTTCGGAACCAACCATAGGAGCCGGGGGGGGGGGGGGGGGGGGGGGGACGGTATACGGGGGTGTGCCGCTCTAATGGGTAGCTTTTTGGGCACAAAATCCCTAAACATGGGGTATGATTTTGTGCTGGAAATCCCTAATAATGGGGTCACTTTTTACAAATGGGTCTATTTTCGCGAAATTTGTGTCTATTTTCGCGAAAATTTGCAAAAATTCGGTATATTTTCCAGATAATTTGCGAAAATTTGGTCTAAAATGAAGCAAAACCCCTGAAAATGGGTACCGATTTTTCAAAAATCACCCCTAAAAATGGGTATGGGTTTTGAATCTCCAGCGGCACACCCCGACCAAACCAAATCCGAGTATATTGGATAATTGTTCTTAAATGAATGGGCATAGGAGTAGTATCAAGTAATCTAGACAGGTTTGTCAGAGTGCTATCATTATATAAAGAACTCTTGGCCTAATTGAGCTTTAGCATCCAGGAGATACAAATGTGTGCATCATAGCAATTTCACTGGGTTAATTTCTCGAGGGTGAAAAACCAAAATGATAGCCAAAACGTGTACCACTAACTAGTGCAGTGTGTTACACTGTAAAAAGAAACGTTTATATTTCTGATAACACTTAATAAACACTTAAACACATTTATTTTTGTGTTTTACATGTAAAGGTATAGGAGGCATTTCTACGATAAACGTTTGCATAAACACTACAACACGTTTATAGAGGTATTTGTTGTATAATTATTAACACCCCAACATGTTTATATTGCTGATATAAACATGTTGGTGTGTTAATAAATATTACACAATTACCTCTATAAACGTGTTGTAGTGTTTATGCAAACGTTTATCGTAGAAATGCCTCCTATACCTTTACACGTAAAACACAAAAATAAACGTGTTTAAGTGTTTATTAAGTGTTATCAGAAATATAAACGTTTCTTTTTACAGTGTAGACAGTAAAACAATTAAATTTGCAATATTTTTTCACATTTAAGAACAATTTTGAAGGTTAAAATCAAAAGTGAAGGGTATAAGGCCACAGAAGCCCTTCTACCAGCTCAGTAGATTGACCTCTCTGGTTGGATTAGTTAATATTGCACTTTTTTCTTCAACATTTGTGAATATTCAAATTTGTCAAACATTTTCTAGATTTTCTAATATATATGGTTTTTTATGGTCACACATATATACACATTTTCAGAATTGTTGGAAAAATAATCAAATAGACAAAAATATGGGTCTTAAAGTGCAACATTGGAAACTGCATCATTTGTTATTGAAATGGCCACTGCTTCATCAATATTGGTGCTATTGAGACAAATGAGGTGTCAAAATGTGCAGGGAAAAAAAATCAGTTTTTCCCCATATTTCGAATTTATTAAGGGTCTTAGGAATTAAACACAGGGGGCCGTATTCTCGTACGTAGTTAAACACGGTTTTAAGCTAAACACGCGTCTAACTTTGACTTTAGACACAGCGTTTTAACTTGTTTTACTTAAACACGCGTCTAACTCACTGAAAAGTGTCTAACTTTAAACATAGGTATGGGGGTAGTTTAAGGCGCGTTTAACTAAACAAATACACGAACTGTATGCCTTGAATGATTACTCAACCGTGCCCGCTGTAAGCTGCCGGGGATATTGTGTAGTATTAAAAATACACATGCATTTGAGGTATTCAGTCGATATCTATTGTAACCTATCAGGGCCACAACAAAAATAAATACCTGTATACATACTATACAGTATCGCACAATCACCCTGGGAACGAGATTCGCCGAGTTTAAAACCGTGTTTAGTTAAACACATTGTTTAAAAGATAAACTCGCGTTTTAGTTAAACACAAGTTTAGTTAGACACGGTTTTAAGGGGGGACTTAAGGAAGTTTTTGATTTTTTTTTGTTTTTGATTGAACTATTAATCATATAAAAGTATACATTTTTGGAAAGGAAATGGATCAGAGAATCCAAATTTGGCGTCAATTTTGACCAAAAAGGTAGATTTTTTGAGAAAATCACAAAATTCACTTTTTTGACCCAATCTTTTTTGAACAAAGCTAACAAAAAATAATTTTGAGTAAAAAATGGCCAAATCACTTTATAATGATGTTAAGACACTAATGAAGGGACGATTTTTAATTTTTAAACCTAATCTAGTATTTTTGAAAATGTTGCCCAAAAAGTGCCAAAAAACGTGAAAAATGGATTTTTAATTTTTTTTTACACTTTTTTGTCAACATTTCAAAAAATATTGGATTAGATTTAAAAAAAAAAAAATCTTCCCTCCAGTAGTGTCTTAACATCATCATCAAGTGATTTGGGCATTTTTAACTCAAAATTATCTTTGTTAGCTTTGTTCAAAAAAATTGGGTCAAAAAAGTGATTTTTTGTGATTTTCTCAAATAATCAACATTTTTGGTCAAAATTGATGCCAAATTTGGATTCTCTGATCCATTTCCTTTCCAAAAAGGTATACTTTTATATACATTTGAGTCATGGTTCAATAGTTACAGCACCAACAAAATTCAACAAAAAACTTCCTTAAGTCCCCCCTTAAAGCTAAAACCGTGTTTAGTACGAGAATACGGCCCCAAGTGTCTCGAAAAAAGTGTTTATATGCGTAAACCGTGTTAATATTGGCGCTTGATTCAATGCTGATTCTTGTCAATTTTCAGTGCCCAGAGACCATGATGTTTATAGCTGAGACGAATATACCTGATATCAGGTATATTCGTGTCTCAGGTTTATAGTACTGAAATTACATGATAAAAATGACCCACGTGTTTGATTTTTTCCGTGAGAAAGGGGTAAGGCTTACAGTTCAAGTATATCATAAGTTTATTTTATTGACACATACCACAGTTCAGAGATTTTCAACGGTTGCAGGTATTTATTGAATGCCTCTCGTACTATATTCCAAACTCACTTTTTCCTGATCGTCTTCATGACATCAGATGGTATGTTATCCTTGTCGTACGTCGTCAGATATTCCAAAAACCTCCGATCAGCAAGAAGTTTCTTAGATGGCTTCCAAAAATCATGAACCATCAGGCCGCTGTCCGGATCTTTTATTCGGTTACTTTTGATTCCCAGCAAGATACACACTGCCTCCATCACTATTTTAACCCCAACTGGTGGAGCCTAAAACACATACAATATAATATCTGCAATTGTTAAGCAGCGCATGCATTCTCCGATTGACAAATCAGCTCATTTTAGAGGGGAAATGTATAGAATTATTCAGATTAATTTCCGAAAGAACAAAATAAGATAGAATATGAGCTATAATATGGGGGGGGGGTCGTGGCCTTGCCCTTCTCCCATGCCCACGTCGCACTGCAACTGATGGGCCCAAGTCCCACTCCCTCAGTGACGTGACGGCTAAACTTTAGAATACCCCACCATTTTTCAAGCTCCACCTTTAAAAAACGCTGGCAACGGCGACGGCGCGAAGATTAACCTTTTAAGAAATGACTTCGGCGACGGCGCGAAGCTTTACCTTTTTAAAAATGGGCTTCGGCGGGAAGGTGTGTTTTTTTCTGGCTTCGGCGGCTTCGGCGACGGCGTGAAGCTTCACCTTTTTAAAGAGGGCTTCGGCGACGGCGCGAAGCTTTACCTTTTTAAAAATGGGCTTCGGCGGGAAGGTGTTTTTTTTTCTGGCTTCGGCGGCGACGGCGTGAAGCTTCACATTTTTAAATATGGGCTTCGGCGGGAAGGTGTTTTTTTTTCTGGCTTCGGTGGCTTCGGCGACGGCGTGAAGCTTCACCTTTTTAAAGAGGGCTTCGGCGACGGCGCGAAGCTTTACCTTTTTAAAAATGGGCTTCGGCGGGAAGGTGTGTTTTTTTCTGGCTTCGGCGGCTTCGGCGACGGCGTGAAGCTTCACCTTTTTAAAGAGGGCTTCGGCGACGGCGCGAAGCTTTACCTTTTTAAAAATGGGCTTCGGCGGGAAGGTGTTTTTTTTTCTGGCTTCGGCGGCTTCGGCGACGGCGTGAAGCTTCACCTTTTTAAAGGGGGCTTCGGCGACGGCGCGAAGCTTTACCTTTTTAAAAATGGACTTCGGCGGGAAGGTGTTTTTTTTTCTGGCTTCGGCGGCTTCGGCGACGGCGTGAAGCTTCACCTTTTTAAAGAGGGCTTCGGCGACGGCGCGAAGCTTTACCTTTTTAAAAATGGGCTTCGGCGGGAAGGTGTGTTTTTTTCTGGCTTCGGCGGCTTCGGCGACGGCGAAACCAAAGAAGTTCGTAAATCGTTAATCAATCATTTAATCCCCATTTCCCGCATTTCCCGCATTTCCCTGTTGACATAGAATGATCATATCCCCGGATATATCATGAGAGATATAGACAATAGTAGAATTTCAAATCTAGAAATTCAACGTTGTTTGATTAATAACTCAAATAAGTACCACTGCTTAGAATGATCATTGATAATTATATCCCCGGATATATCATGTGAGATATAGACAATAGTAGAATTTCAAATCTAGAAATAGCAACCATCCAAACTGTTGATATGCAATCCCACAATGCAACAAATGACAGATTGCTCAAACCAAAGAAGTTCGTAAATCGTTATTGTTAAGGCATGCAACAGAAGTTCGTAAATCGTTGCATTGTGGGAGTGAATTTCAATAATATATGACAGGTTTGGTATAATAGATTATGGGTCGTTCTTTAAAAGCCCCATCCAAACTATTGAGCCCTCTAAAATGTATGATGGGTCGTTCTTTAAAAGCCCCGTCAAAAAACAACCATCCAAACTGTTGATATGCAATCCCACAATGCAACAAATGACAGATTGCTCAAACCAAAGAAGTTCGTAAATCGTTATTGTTAAGGCATGCAACAGAAGTTCGTAAATCGTTGCATTGTGGGAGTGAATTTCAATAATATATGACAGGTTAGAACACTTTTGAATTAGGCCCTAAAACAAAACCTTTTGATTTAAAACAAAAATGTTTTAAATATTGTTCTATTCCTATGTGTATCGTTATAAATTTTCCAACACTGATGTGTTGTTTCATTTTGTATATAGGTGTTCTATCTGGTAGGCCCTACTCCCTAGCGGGAGAGCCCGTCCGAAGGACGGGCGTTCCGCTAGTCGTTAATAAATCGCCATAGTAGATTTATGTTTGACCCTTAATATGTTTGACCCTTAATATTGCATTGTGGGACTGACATTTAATATCATGTGACAGGTTTGGCATAATAGATTATGGGTCGTTCTTTAAAAGCCCTATCCAAACTATTGAGCCCTCTAAAATGTATGATGGGTCGTTCTTTAAAAGCCCCGTCAAAAAACAACCATCCAAACTGTTGATATGCAATCCCACAATGCAACAAATGACAGATTGCTCAAACCAAAGAAGTTCGTAAATCGTTATTGTTAAGGCATGCAACAGAAGTTCGTAAATCGTTGCATTGTGGGAGTGAATTTCAATAATATATGACAGGTTTGGCATAATAGATTATGGGTCGTTCTTTAAAAGCCCTATTCAAACTATTGAGCCCTCTAAAATGTATGATAGGTCGTTCTTTAAAAGCCCCGTCAAAAAACAACCATCCAAACTGTTGATATGCAATCCCACAATGCAACAAATGACAGATTGCTCAAACCAAAGAAGTTCGTAAATCGTTATTGTTAAGGCATGCAACAGAAGTTCGTAAATCGTTGCATTGTGGGAGTGAATTTCAATAATATATGACAGGTTTGGCATAATAGATTATGGGTCGTTCTTTAAAAGCCCCATCCAAACTATTGAGCCCTCTAAAATGTATGATGGGTCGTTCTTTAAAAGCCCCGTCAAAAAACAACCATCCAAACTGTTGATATGCAATCCCACAATGCAACAAATGACAGATTGCTCAAACCAAAAAAGACTTGAAAATCTGCTAAATTTTGTCTATAGCTCACATGATATATCAATGATCATTCTATGTCAACAGGAAAATGCGCCTGATTGAAACTCGATAAAAGCCAACCTAGAAAAATATATCTTATTAAAATCTGACAACTAAGTGTCTTGCTGAAAGTTGTATAGACCATGTGCTTTACTCCGTTTTGGACTAGACTTTGAACTTGAATGTGAGCTTCACGCCGTCGGCGAAGCCGCCGAAGCCAGAAAAAACCCACCTTCCCGCCGAAGGCAATTTTTAAAAAGGTAAAGCTTCGCGTTTAAAAGGTAAAGCTCTGACGCCGTCGGCGAAGCCGCCGAAGCCAGAAAAAAACACCTACCCGCCGAAGCCCATTTTTAAAAAGGTAAAGCTTCGCGCCGTCGCTGGATCCACCTTTTTAAAAGGATGGAGCTTCGCGCCGTCGCCGTCGAAGCCAGAAAAAACCCACCTTCCCGCCGAAGGCCATTTTTAAAGAGGTAAAGATTCGCGCCATCGCCGAATCCACTTTTTTAAAAAGTCAAGCTTTGACGCCGTCGCCGAAGCCGCCGAAGCCAGAATAAAACCCACCTTCCTGCCGAAGCCCATTTTTTTAAAAGGTAAAGCTCCGCGCCGTCGCTGAATCCACCCGTCGCCGCCGAAGCCACTAAAATAATCAAGCTTTCGTTTTTCAACCGATCCCGTCATACCTCTTCCTTCGCGCCGTCGCCGAATCCACTTTTTTAAAAGTCAAGCTTTGACGCCGTCGCCGAAGCCGCCGAAGCCAGAATAAAACCCACCTTCCCGCCGAAGTCCATTTTTTTAAAAGGTAAAGCTCCGCGCCGTCGCTGAATCCACCCTTTTAAAAGGATGGAGCTTCGCGCCGTCGCCGCCGAAGCCACTAAAATAATTAAGCTTCCGTTTTTCAACCGATCCCGTCATACCTCTTCCTTCGCGCCGTCGCCGAATCCACTTTTTTAAAAAGTCAAGCTTTGACGCCGTCGCCGAAGCCGCTGAAGCCAGAATAAAACCCACCTTCCCGCTGAAGCCCATTTTTTAAAAAGGTAAAGCTTCGCGCCGTCGCTGAATCCACCTTTTTAAAAGGATGGAGCTTCGCGCCGTCGCCGTAGCCGCCGAAGCCACTAAAATAATCAAGCTTCCATCTACAAACCGATCCCGTCATACCTCCTCCTTCGCGCCGTCGCCGAATCCACTTTTTTTAAAAAGTCAAGCTTTGACGCCGTCGCCGAAGCCAGAATAAAACCCACCTTCCCGCCGAAGCCCATTTTTTTAAAAGGTAAAGCTCCGCGCCGTCGCTGAATCCACCCTTTTAAAAGGATGGAGCTTGTCGCCGTCGCCGCCGAAGCCACTAAAATAATTAAGCTTCCGTTTTTCAACCGATTTCGTCATACCTCCTCCTTCGCGCCGTCGCCGGATCCACTTTTTTAAAAGGATGGAGCTCCGCGACGTCGCCGCATCCGATGTTTCTTAAAAGGGTTGAACTTTGCGCCGTCGCCGAATCCACTTTTTAAAAGGATGGAGCTTCGCGCCGTCGCCGCCGCCGCCGAAGCCACAAAAAATAATCAAGCTTCCATCTACAACTGATCCCGTCATACCTCCTCCTTCGCGCCGTCGCCGAATCCACTTTTTTTAAGGGGTGAAGCTTCGCGCCGTCGCCGCTGCCGAAGCCGCCCGCCGTCGCCGCCGAAGCCACAAAAAATGAAATACCTTTCGTCTTGCACTTAAGCACATTTTCACAACGGCTCGCTCAACACTTAGGTAATTTCTACAAAGTCCCGCGTGTATGCCATTATCATGATTATACCCAACAAACACCTTCGCGTGAAACCAAGAAAACAAAATATTGAAACTATGAGTATGACAGCCGTTTTCGAAGACGGCGTCGCCGCCGCATTTTTTAAAATAGTCGCGCTTCAAAAATGGTAGGGTATTCTAAAGGTACTCCGACGTGACAATTCACAAACATTTATGTTAAATCAGTCTTTTTGTTGTTGTTGTATATTTCGACATTAACCACTAGATATATTATACAATGTACATATTTGGAAAACCAAGTACCATTATAGAAACTTCTTGCAAATCTACATGTAATGTACTTACACTCATAGATTTTACCATAGAGATATCCCTTGGTTTGATAGAGATGATAGCCCGTCTGAGTGCATCACTACAATCCTTGTCAGTCATGGTATTGGTTCCCATTGCTTTGCTGTCAGTCATGGTATTGGTTCCTATTGCTATGCTACTGAGCAACTGTCTCACCAGTCTTTCTCTTCGTCGGTTTAGCCTGTTGCTGTACCCTATGCCTATATATAACCATGATTTAACCATGGAAGTTTAGGTCTACATGACTATTTATAGGCATGAGCAAACAATCGACTCTTAGGTATGGCTAATGTAAATCTTGGAATTTAATTCTCATTCTATTCCAATCCAAGGGTAAATCAATCAATAAATAAATCCATAATAACGATTTGTTCAGCTCAAGTCTAACTACATACGGTGGCCCTGAAGGGTCATGACAAGTTAACCAGATGATGACATGACGAGATAAATGACTAGATAATTGCGAGATAATTTACAGATGATGTGATTATTGACTAGATAATTGCGACATAATTTACAGATGACGTGATAATTGACGAGATGACGAGATAATTTAGAGATGACTTGATTATTGACTAGATAATTGCGAGATATTTTACAGATGACGTGCTTATTGACTAGATAATAGATGACATGATGATTGACGAGATGACGAGATAACTTACAGATGACGTGATTATTTAAATCCATCAAATATTTTTGGAAATATTCTGGTATATGCTAGGGGGAACTTATATATTTGGTTGGGTGTATCTCACAGGATATTCAGGAAACCAGACCTCTTTTTATTGATTACTAGCGGGCACCAGCGCTTCGCGCTGGACCCGCTAGAAAATTTCACGGGGAATAAGTAAACAAAGCGTAAGAAAATTTGATACAATAATATCAAGAACATGTCCTATACATAATCCAGACGGGGCCCTAAATAATCCGAATATCGCAGGTGCTTTTGATAATCCATGTTATACATTGCCTTAATCTAGGTAGGCCTACGTTTGTGTTTCCAGATACCTATGTAGGCCTCCCATGAGACCTGAAATGCAGGTACCCGTTGTCCCATTATATCCAGGGACCACATAGGCCTAAGCCCTACCCCCTAATCCAGTTACCCCAGGTGCCCTTAATAATGCACTGGATACCACATAATCAAGGTAGGCCCACTGCAGTGTGCGGTGTGCCGTGTGCCGTTATCTCGAGATACCCAGGTGCCCTTACTTTATCATAGTCAAGTAAATTAAACGCGGGTGCCGAAGATAGCGGACAGTAAAAGGCACAATAGGCAGAGGTCAGTAATATCAAAGCGTTATAAATGTTTATATAAATATCAATCAAGAGTATGTCCTTAAATAATTCAGGTACTAAGGTGCCCTTGATATAATGTAAGTGACATGGTGCCCTTAATACACCATGAGCCTAGGCCCAATGTGCTCTTAAATAATACAGATACCCAAGATCTTAATCCGAGTAGGCCTACTCCATCAACGTGTTCTTAATACCCCCAGTTATACTCCTGTCAGCGCATGTCTCTACCTATTTTGTACCCCAAATAATAAAAAGTTGAATTTTAATGTCAAAATTGAAAGTTACATAAAATTAGCTTTTAAATGTCTCCCCCGATTCTTTTATTGCCCTGCCACCCCGTTTTACTCCTTTAAAGGTATATTATGTGATCTTTCCATGGAACGCCCTCAACATCGAAAAAAAATTGAAAGCAGATTTTCTTGCAGATTTACATTTCTGATCATACATTCCAAGTTACAGGGCGATACGATTCTTAATTACTTCAAAATCATGGTTTTAGAGTGAAAATAAACTGTCGGATATCCGACAACTTATTTGATTCTAGTCTAAATTCACTCTAAAACCATGATTTTGAGGTAATTAGGAATCGTATCGCTCTGTAACTTGGAATATATGTACGATTTATGATCAGAAATGTAAATCTGCAAGAAAATCTACTCTCTAAAAAATATCACGAATAGAGGGCGCTCTCTGGAAAAGATCACATAATATGCCTTTAACATATGGTGCTGGTGCAAGTGTCGCCACTGCCCATATGCACATACTGTATCCAGGTAATTCAGTAGGCCTACGTTCTGAGCGTTATAGTTTTATAGTCGGTCGTTTAGTTTTATGGTCGGCGGAGTCTATCATCAAGATCACTTGTACCATTCCACGCTTGTACTTGAGCACAATGTGTGCCATCCGGGTTTTGTTTGGCCTATTTACATTAAATACATTATTCCTCCAATAGGCATGTGGGGCCTTAACGTATAGTATATGTATAGTCCCTTTATCATGTTTGCTGTGTTCTATAAAGCCTCCCGAGATACTACCTGAGTGTACACCCTTGAAATCCAGTTATCACAGGTGGCCCACCTGCGCATAGGATATCCAGGTAATTTGAGACTCGTTTTATAGTGAACCCCGTAATCCAGATACCACGGATGCCCTGAATAATCCAGACACTCTATAATAATCATAATAATGTACCACACGTTCCGTTTATCCAGATGCCCCATGTGCCCTTATATCCAGATTATCAAGTAAGGGAAGTGCGGAGAGGAGGAGGTGGCTTTAGGGTACACTATTAGAAAAAGGGTGCTTCAGAGGGGTTCTTGGCTGTCCCGTATAATGGTTTAAAGGTTCTTTGATTTTAAAGGCCCCAAAAGGTTCTGTAGAGAACCTTTAGAGGTTCGAAAGACCAATGTTTGCCCATATTTTGCCTATTTTGAACCTTAACCCTTTGAACCCGGAGTTATTATAAGGGTTCGGTACACCCACCCTGACTTCTCCGGAGTAAAATGCTAAATATAGTACACCTATATCATCGGTAATATATGTTACCGATGATAGAAGGCAGTATGCCATTGTACTACACGTATAGGCCTAACGTAACCTATTAATAACATAAAAACGTCTGTTTTTATCGCCAACATTGCCAATCATGACCGTAAAACAATGCATCCCTGTCTACCTGAGAATCATCTGCGCCATATTGGGTTGCATATTCATCCCATTTCGCGCTATTTTGACTGTTTTCGTCAGCTAAATGACATCAAAACACAACGAAATCCTTGCGAAACAATGTATTTCACATCGGGTGAACATCACATGACTTTCAAGTCACATGACCACTCAGTCATATGATCAATGTGTCATCTGTTCACTCAGGTCGATTTTTCGACCTATCGGGTTATACGACGTTCTCCGATAGGTCGATGGGTTCAAAGGTTCTTTTTTGAACCTTTTAAGGTGATATAAAGGGTTCCATACGGGACAGCCAAGAACCCCTGAAGCTTGAAGCATCCTTTTTCTAAGAGTGTACGGACTGCCTGCTTTCACTCTGCTCCGTTACAATGTGCACGGTTTGCGCCACAAACGCGTACACTTTTTGTCTGCGTCATTACGTGTGCGCCGAACCGCGTGCGCCATGTTAAACGCGGTCGCGCAGCACAACATAGAAACGGTTGACATGGTACTGCCAGTTTCTTTATCGTTAGCAAACGGCGCACTCATCTATGTTACTAATGTGAAAGTGTCACTTTAAGATCTGTGTAAGAGTTTTTGTTTACATTTAGAAAATGTCGTGAAATATTTTTATTTGTCGGACGTATAAATGCTTGTTACTATGCGATCTTTAAGAATAACAAACAGCCGCATATACAGAAATGTAGCTATATCCCTGAAGAAAATATTTTGGGTGAAGACCATATGTCATCACTCATTCCGAAAACCACAATTTGTGTCCGAAAGTAGCCACCCGAGTAAAAGAAATTCAACATTTCGGATTTTCACATGTGATCCTTTCTGCGCATGTCTGAAAACGGTAAAAAACGGGCATTGAACTATCTAATTAGCTCGTGTATTAGAGGCGCAATTACCACGCTTTTTCAGTTGAGGAGGGACGCGAGTGTAAAATTATATTGAACTCAGCACATGAAGTGTTTCATTTTGGAAGTTTCATGCCCCTTTGATGCTTTCATTGAGGAATGTTACAACACCAAGTTCCAGAAGTATATGCCTCTTTGCAATTATATGCTAACCATCTGCGGGTTTGATTGTAAAATCCTCATTTTCGTGATTAGGTCACCCGCTGTCACTGACTACCGCTTCTGCAGTGGGTTAAGGAAGGAAACTTGGTTTCCACATCAACATGATCAATCAGAGTTGCTATAAAGCCCGTTGCAAAATATACCTCAATTAGTGCTATGATTGGAACTAACATCATATGGAAAATTAGAAATAGATTCTAGGCATGTTCAGACAGGTATAAATGATCGGCGTAAATTTAGACCCTACAGCAATTAAAATTCCACAATATCCCTCTACTCCGGACAGTTGTCCACACGGTACCAAATACAACGTTACTCTTAAGTTTTCCGACAAAGTTAACACGACCATCGCAGGGGGCTCACGAGTAAATCTCGGAAGTACACCCTTTGCCCTTTTTGACAACCGCGCGAGTTGTGATTATTTCGAATCCCGTTTTTGGCAGCCTGGTGCTAAGCATTGGTGTCCAGTTACATACGATTTATTCCGTTATTTCCAAATTGTCGGTTCCTTTATTCGATTATCTCGCTTGAAAATGAATTCAAGATCGAAATTTCTCTTTTTTTTACTAATTTTTCGCCTTTTTTCGGATGGTGGTTTACAAGATGTAGACCTAGAAACATTTTAATTTTAAATTTTCAGAGCTTTATTTAATTATTAATGGGTCACCTAAACAGCATCGATTGACCCCTACCTGACTCCTCGAGTGACCTATATCATGCCCAAGTATAATATTATCTTGGTTTGTTGAAATAATTTAGAAATCCTTTCATTAATTCAAGACACATACAGTTTTGATTTTTTTTTTTTAAATGTCCGGACGGGAAACATGTTATTTTTTTTACTATGCCATACATCGAAAGGTCGCATTTACACCAGAGACCGTGTTAAGTGCATCCACACGGGCGTGCTAATCCGAACTGCAGCTCGTGTTAAGCGCGTTACTCCTGAGAAATCTCAGGATTAAATCGGTTCAGAGTAAGGTCGGATTAGTTAACACGGGTGCTGTCCACACGGTCACTACTCGCAAGTTTAACATGGACAATCGTTAGTCCGATCTTACTCTATACGAATTGACGCCTGTCTGAACGCAGCTAAGTCTCACCAAAGATAATCAATTCTACATTTTGCTAGCCTCACCAAATTGTTCATTCATAGTATGTAATTTTTATGCCGCTTAGTGGTGGCTCATATATTGTTTATGGTCATTTTTGAATAAAATATCGTACATATTATGTATGTGTGTATGTTTGTATCCTTAAAAGGCTCTTTCATTTTCACCTAAAAGCCGTGAAGGTAGGTTAATGAAGAAATGTGGAATATTAAACCGAGGGCCATGAGGTAATGTTTTCTGATAAGACAAAAATATGTTTTTACGACTTTCCCTTCCCAGCAAGAGGCACATTGCCTCCATCACTAGTTTAACCCCAGCGGGTGGCCTCTAAAAAACACAATAAAAATACTGGCCCCGTAATATTATCTGCAATATTCATGAATTGACACTAATGTGTACGGTGGTACATGTAGTCCTACCTTTTAAGGACTACTCTATCTATAATCCTAGAAAAAATGGCTCCCCATCCGAGAACCGATTGACTCAGTGTTTCTATATTCTATCTTAGTATAGTATTTCCCTGGATAGTGGCCCTACAACGAGGAGGGCTATACGGTGGCCCTAAAGGGTCATGACGAGTTAACCAGATGATGACATGACGTGATTATTGACTAGATAATTGCGACATAATTTACAGATGACGTGATTATTGACTAGATAATTGCGATTTTCGACATAAGTACAGATGACGCGCATGATTATTGACGAGTTGACGACTTTTCCGGCTGTCTGATCATAATAGGCCTAATGCAGCTCGTATGCTACGTTGCCGCGCCATCTTGATGCACTCATGTAGGTATAGGACCAGGTTGGAGTTCTGTACGTTCTGACGGTTCTGTGCTTAGCAAGTCTATCAGAGTAAATTGCTATCTTCAGTTGATACAAAAATCTATGCTAGCTTCAGTAGATAGCACTAGTCCATGAGAGTAAGTTGCTCTGCTAGCTTCAGTAGATAGCAAGTCTATGAGAGTAAGTTGCTATCTTCAGTAGATAGCAAGTCTATATCAGAGTAAGTTGCTATCTGCAGTAGATAACATGTCTATCAGAGTAATTTTGCTATCTATAGATAGCAAGTCTATCAGAGTAAGTTGCTATTCAGTAGATAAGTATATCAGAGTAAGTTGCTATTTTCAGTAGATAGCAAGTCTATCAGAGTAAGTTGCTATCTTCAGTATAGCAAGTCTATCAGAGTAGGTTGCTATCTTCAGTAGACACCAATTCTATCAGGGTAAGTTGCTATTTTCAGTAGATAGCAAGTATATCAGAGTAAGTTGCTATCTTCAGTAGACACCAAGTATATCAGAATAGTTGCTCTCTTCAGTAGATAGCAAGTCTATCAGAATAAATTGCTACTTCAGTAGACACCAAGTATACAGTGACGTAGCCAGAGGGGGTAAGTAAGTTGCTATCAGCCGGAAGAAATATGAGAGTATTGCTATCTTCAGTATACACCAAGTCTATCAGAGTAAGTTGCTATCTTCAGTATAACAAGTATATCAGAGTAAGTTGCTATCTTCAGTATAGCAAGTCTATCAGAGTAAGTTGCTATCTTCAGTAGACACCAATTCTATCAGGGTAAGTTGCTATTTTCAGTATAACAAGTAGGCCTATATCAGAGTAAGTTGCTATCTTCAGTATAGCAAGTATATCAGAGTAAGTTGCTATCTTCAGTAGACACCAAGTATATCAGAATAGTTGCTCTCTTCAGTAGATAGCAAGTATCAGAGTAAGTTGCTACTTCAGTAGACACCAAGTATACAGTGGCGTAGCCAGAGGGGGCGATCGCCCCCCCCCCCCCCACCCCAATATTGACGTCGTGTCGGTTGAGATTGGCACTGTCTGTTCATTTGACTAGAGGAATCATGGAATTATGATGGTCAAAAGCACACTGATGAAATTGTTTCGCTCGCTACGCGCGCATATATGTCCCATAAATGCAATATTCTTTGGTAAAAGCTTGTTTATAGAGCCAAAATGTACCTCAATCGTGCCAAGAATAGATATAAACTCAAAATTTGTCTCGCCCCCCCCCCCCCCCATATGAAGAACCTAGCTACGCCACTGCAAGTATATCAGAGTAAGTTGCTATCAGCCGGAAGAAATATGAGA
This sequence comes from Ophiura sarsii, assembly GCA_035610835.1. Taxonomy (NCBI): domain Eukaryota; kingdom Metazoa; phylum Echinodermata; class Ophiuroidea; order Amphilepidida; family Ophiuridae; genus Ophiura; species Ophiura sarsii. The sequence goes on from CM069441.1 coordinate 108,015,010, forward strand.
GTATTGCTATCTTCAGTAGACACCAAGTCTATCAGAATAAGTTGCTATCTTCAGTATAACAAGTATATCAGAGTAAGTTGCTATCTTCAGTATAGCAAGTCTATCAGAGTAAGTTGCTATCTTCAGTAGATACCAATTCTATCAGGGTAAGTTGCTATTTTCAGTAGATAGCAAGTATATCAGAGTAAGTTGCTATCTTCAGTAGACACCAAGTATATCAGAATAGTTGCTCTCTTCAGTATAGATAGCAAGTCTATCAGAGTAAATTGCTATCTTCAGTAGATAGCAAGTATCAGAGTAAGTTGCTACTTCAGTAGACACCAAGTATACAGTGGCGTAGCCAGAGGGGGCGACCCCCCCCCCCCCCCCCCCCCCCCCCAATATTAACGTCGTGTCGGTTGAGATTGGCACTGTCGGTTCATTTGACCAGAGAAATCATGGAATTATGATGGTCAAAAGCACACTGATGAAAAAATGTCCCATAAATGCAATATTCTTTGGTACAAGCTTGTTTAGAGCCAAAATGTACCTCAATCGTGCCAAGAATAGATATAAACTCAAAAACAAATTCGCCCCCCCCCCCCCCCAATATGAAGAACCTAGCTACGCCACTGCAAGTATATCAGAGTAAGTTGCTATCAGCCGGAAGAAATATGAGAGTATTGCTATCTTCAGTAGACACCAAGTATATCAGAGTATTGTTATCTTCAGTAGATAGCAAGTCTATCAGAAATTGCTCTCTTCAGTAGATAGCAAGTCTATCAGAGTAAATTGCTATCATGTGATAGCAAGTCTATCAGTGTAAGTTGCTATCTTCAGTAGATAGCAAGTATATCAGAGTAAGTTGCTATTTTCAGTAGACACCAAGTATATCAGAGTAAGTTGCTCTCAGCCGGAATAAAATATATGAGAGTATTGCTATCTTCAGTAGACACTAAGTATATCAGAGTAGGTTGTTATCTTCAGTAGATAGCAAGTCTATCAGAATAAGTTGCTATCTTCATAGATAGCAAGTCTATCAGAGTAAATTGCTATCTTTAGTGATAGCAAGTCTATCAGTGTAAGTTGCTATCTTCAGTAGATAGCAAGTATATCACTATCAGAGTAAGTTGCTATCTTCAGTAGACAGGTATATCAGAGTAAGTTGCTATCAGCCGGAATAAATAAACTCGCAAAAACTCGTCAATAATCACGTCATCTGTAAATAATGTCGCAATTATCTAGTCAATAATCACGTCATCTGTAATTTGTGTCGCAATTATCAGTCAATAATCACGTCATATGTAAATGATGTCACAATAATCTTGTCAATAATCACGTCATCTGTAAATTATGTCGCAATAATCTTGTCAATAATCACTTCATCTGTAAATGATGTCGCAATTATCTAGTCATAATCACGTCATCTGTAAATGATGTCGCAATTATCTAGTTAATAATCACGTCATCTGTAGTCGAAAGCGAGTCGAAATTTATGAGACCATTTGGTCGTGTCCGTCTTTCTCATGTGTCCTGATGCTCGACCCACTATTTTAGCGACCTTTTTATATATATTGTTTGTGTTTATTGTGTTATATGCTATCATAATATGTTGTTAAGCGCCTTGAGGCCCCTTTGGGCTAAGGGCGCTATATAAGCGCTTGGTATTATTATTATTATTAAATTATGTCCCAATTATCTAGTCAATAATCACGTCATCTGTAAATTATGTCACAATTATCTAGTCACCACCCTTCCTCAGTTCTAGCTTCTTAATGAAACATCGTTCAAGCTTAAAAGTTTGCAGAGTTAATGATTGAATTAAAAATAATGTGGTAATGGGGTATATTATGATGTCTTACACCAATGGTTTACCTCTCCTCCTAGATCACACCTATCAGTACAGATAGTATGCTAAACATGGCAGACATGATCAAAACGCGACGGGGGAACATCAGTGGTGTTGCTGTAATTACAGGCATAAATATATATACAGTTATAATGTGGACTATGCAAGCGACTGGTTTCTTAGTCTATGTGTGTAGAATGGAAATGGATTATATATAAAATAAAATAAATATAATGATGCTATAAAACGATAAAGGTTTTCGTAGTTGCTATGTGTTTTTTATTAGAAAGAAAGAAGCTTTTGATCTACAGCTGGGTGAATGAATACTTTTGATAAAATATATTTGCTTGGTGAAAGGAACAGACCGTTGTAACAATTTCACAAGGAGAAATTGATATAATACAAATTATCTGCACAGTTGCTGTCTAAAAAAACCTTGTAGTTCTGATAATATTTAAAAAAAACTAAACTAAAGACTGTGTTTGATATCAAATTGGATAGATTAAGCACATTTGTCGAGCTGGAGTTTTTAAACATATTGTGCGAGACGCAGCCGAGCCCAATATTTTACAAGTCATAAAGTCATAGCGAGACCAATACATTTGGGCGTAGATCTGGATCCAAAATCATTCACACTTGGACACCTCAAAACATAATAATGATATAAAATTGGATGGATTGAGCGTGATACACAAACATATTGGTCTCGCTATGAGTTTTAAAAATATTGTGCTCGACGAAAATCCATCCAATTTTATCATTATTATGCAGTGAGAATCTGACTGAACACACACAAAAATAAAAATGAAATCACCAATATATTTTAAAAAGTATCAATTAACATTTTATTTTACAAATACAAACATTTTTTTCCCTAAAAGAAATCTCAAAAAATTGCAATTTTTGTTTTAAAAAAAAATCCTAAACAAAAAATCCAAAAGTTGTTTCAAAATATTTCAAAAAATATAAGTCACGACTACATTTTCTGCATGCTGCACATCGGCGTATTGGCACACGCTTTTAGTGGATTCGTACGTACGCTTTTAATGTGTTAAAGAGGCAGGTATCCAACTGACCAAGTTGGAAGGATATTGGTCAACCAATATCGCTCCAGTGACACAATGTGCAGAATAATAGGTCTTTACTAATGCATTGCAAGAAATATTCTCACTGCATAATAATGAGCAAAATTGGCTGTTGGTGTATTGTCAGAAATTCTGACTAGTCTCAAGTTAAACTCAGTACCGTTTGATCTCGCGATCAAAACGGCTTTTAAAAAGCCAGATGGCGCCCTGTATATCAGAGATAATAAGGCAGAAAAAAGGTGCCAAATGCTGATGATCTACGGTATGTATCCTTGCTGTCGCTTTGGGTTACTTGCTGAGTGTAGGCATCCAAGGCTATGATCCATTTGCGTAACCCTTCCCATGGAAGAGAGACTCTAATCGTTTTAGCTGGATGAAAAAGAGGGTCTCGAATGTATCTGTAATTAAAAAAAGCATGCAATTTGAATACATTGATATGTCCTACGTACTGTTAATAATAAGAAAAGTTGTATGCATAATACTATAAAACCACAACAACCACTGTTCTACAAGTAGTTGATTAACCCGTCTGATTGGTTCAGTTGATATTGCACTTCAAAATTGGTAAATATTTGAATTTTTTAAATATTGTCCAGATTTTCTAATAATTGTTCATTTAAAAAAAAATTGTCACCCATTTCCATACATTTTTAGAATTTTTGGGAAAATAATCAATTTGTAAAAATATGAGTTGATCTTGCCTGTACAATTTAATTATCCTTGGCCGAATAGAAATTATTAAAAAATAAATAAAAGTAAATTATTAAAATATGACAGACAACAATAATTGATCTACAAAGCCACAGGATACAGTTTTCGGGATTCATGGTTCACACTATATACACAGTTCAACAAAATAAGTTCCCCTTCGATTATGCCTGATATTTATTAAATGAGTTACTCCATTGAAACGATTTTTGGCACATTACTAAACAGTGTAAAAGGAAGCCGTCCGGTGGCTAACAAGGATAGGAAAAGGACTCCAATTAACTTTAACTCCCGGGCGTGTTTTTGTATGAGTTATACTATATGCATATGATAAGGAGGTAAAAAAGGATCAGATGGCGGGTTAGGGTTAATAAAGGAACTGGGAGCGTAAACCGTAGAAACCGTAGGCCTTCATCCAGGAACACGTTATGTATTAAACATGTTATTGTTAAAGTGATTGCGAATTGCTGTGGTATGATGTCAGTGCCTCAACATCGCGGACCCATCTACTTATATGCGCGCAGGCCACAACGGGCCCTCATCATGCCTATCATGGAATGTCTTTTATATAAATGGGAATGTTACAGGGACATGTATAAATATAAAGGGACGGTGTGAGCAAACATTTATCTCCAAATAGCTTTAACTCTCGGGCGTGTTTTTCCCGGTTTTTCCCGAGTTAAACTATGCATGCATGATCAGGATAAAAAGAGTCAAATCTCTCTGAATCTGAATCTGAATGGTAATCTCAACGCCTCCTTCAGAAGCCAAACGAGATGATATGGTGTGCGCATATATGTTGTTCTTTTAGTCTTGCGTTGGTGCTTCGTTGCGTCTGATGAAATCAGCAACGTTTGTCTTGAAAGTTTCGGGATTGTTGATGTTGACTAAGTTTTCAGGGTGGGGGGCTTCAGTCTGCATGCGCCATGAATCAAACCCAGACCTTGAGCGTACAAGTATGTACAGTGTTGTTAAAGTTTAACACTACATCCCTAGCGATTCGGATAGGCCCTAGGCCAATCATGGGATGTCTGTTATATAACTGGGAATGTTACATGGATATCGGTGTGCGAAAACATGTGTGATTTAAATGCATATGATGTTTAGGCATGCCTACGGAGGAATAATCAATGTCGACACACAGTTCTCGATACTGGGCACAGACAGATCATGACGATCGACCCCTCCTCTCGCTGACTCTAAAACTAAAAGACCTCAGAACTTAGACCCCAATATAAAACCCTAACCCTAATAACACATGTACTGAATACGTGGATGCACATGGGGTAGGCTGGTAGCCTACCTGGATTTAAGGGCACATGAGGTTCCTGTATTATGGGGATTTGTAATATTAATGGCACCTGTGATAACTGAATTTTAAGAGTATACACATCCCATAAGCCCCAACCCGAGAACCGCCCAACCCACGAACCGCGAAATCTAGTATTATATTATATATATATATATATAGGCCTATATATAAATTAAATTAAAGTCAAATGGACGAGTCTCAGAGTTTCATGCTACTGCATTCATCAAGATACACACTGCCTCCATCACTGATCACTAGTTATATATACTAGCGGGCACCAGCGCTTCGCGCTGGACGCGCTAGAAGATTTCATGGGGAATAAGTAAACAAAGCGTAAGAAAATGTGATACAATAATATCAAGAACATGTCCCACATGCATACATAATCCAGACGGGGCCCTAAATAATCCGAATATCGCAGGTGCTTTTGATAATCCAGGTATACATGTGCCTTAATCTAGGTAGGCCTACGTTCGTGTTTCCAGATACATACGTAGGCCTCCCATGAGACCTGAAATGCAGGTACCCTTTGTCCCATTATATCCAGGGATCCCATAGGCCTAAGCCCTACCCCCCTAATCCAGTTATCCCAGGTGCCCTTAATAATGCACCGGATACCACATATTCAAGGTATGCCAACTGCAGTGTGCCGTTATCGCGAGATACGGTGCCCTTACTTTATCATAGTCAAGTAAATTAAACGCGGGTGCCAAAGATAGCGGGCAGTAAAAGTCATATCACAATATAGGCAGAGGTGAGCAATATCAAAGCGTCATTTATATAAATGTTTATATAAATATCAAGAGTATGTCCTTAAATAATTCAGGTACTCTTGATAATGTAAAGTGCCCTTGATATAATGTAAGTGACATGGTGCCCTTAATACACCATGAGCCTATTATAGGCCCAATGTGCTCTTAATTAATACAGATACCCATGTCCCTAATCCAAGTAGGCCTACTCCATCAACGTGTTCTTAATACCCCCAGTTATTACCTCCTGTTAGCGCATGTCTCTACCTATTTTGTACCCCAAATAATAAAAAGTTGAATTTTAATGTCAAAATTGAAAGTTACTTAAAATTAGCTTTTAAATGTATCCCCCGATTATTTTATTGCCCCGCCATCCCGTTTTCCTCCTTTAACATTTTGGTGCTGGTGTCGCCACTGCCCATGCACATGCAGTATCCAGGTAATTCAGTAGGCCTACGTTCTGAGCGTTATAGTTTTATATATAGTCGGTCGTTTAGTTTTATGGTCGGCGGAGTCTATCATCAAGATTACTTGCACCATTCCACGCTTGTACTTGAGCACAATGTGTGCCATCCGGGTTTTGTTTGGCCTATTTACATTAAATACATTATTCCTCCAATAGGCATGTGGGGCCCGTATAGTATGTAGTCCCTTTGTCATGTTTGCTGTGTTCTATAAAGCCTCCCAAGATACTACCTGAGTGTACACCCTTAAAATCCAGTTATCGCAGGTGGCCCACCTGCGCATAAGTATATCCAGGTAATTTGACACTCGTTTTATAGTGAACCCCGTAATCCAGATACCACGGATGCCCTTATTAATCCAGACACTCTTTAATAATCATGATAATGTACCACACGTTCCGTTTATCCAGATGCCCCATGTGCCCTTATATCCAGATTATCAAGTAAGGGAAGTGCGGAGAGGAGGAGCTGGCTTAGGGTACACTATTAGAAAAAAGGGTGCTTCAGAAGGGTTCTTGGCTGTCCCGTATATGGTTTAAAGGTTCTTTGATTTTAAAGGCCCCAAAAGGTTCTGTAGAAGACCAATGTTGGCCCATATTTTGCCCATTTTGCACTTTAAAATGGTTCTTTTTGGAACCTTTTAAGGTGATATAAAGGGTTCCATACGGGACAGCCAAGAACCCTGAAGCCTGAAGCATCCTTTTTCTAAGAGTGTACGGACTGCCTGCTTTCACCCTGCCACGTTACAATGTGCAGTTTGCGCCACAAACGCGTATACACTTTGTATGCGTCATTACGTGTGTGCCGAATCGCGCGCGTCATGATAAACGCGGCCGCGCAGCTTCAACATAGGAATGGTTGTTATGGTACCGCCACAGTTTCTTTATCGTTAGCAAACTACGCGTTCATCTATGTTACTATTGCGAAAGTGTCACGTTAAGATCTGTGTAAGAGTTTTTATTTACATTTAGAAAATGTCGTAAAATAATGTTATTTGTCGGACGTTTAGTCACGTATAAATGCTTGTACTCATGCGATCTTTAAGAATAACAAACGGCCGCATATATAGAAATGTAGCTATATCCCTGATGAAAATATTTTAGGTGAAGACCATATGTCATCACTCACTCCGAAAACCACAATTTTTGCCCGAACAGTAGCTACCCGAGTAAAAGAAATTCAACATTTCGGATTATCATCTGTGATCCTTTCTGCGCATGTCTGAAAACGGGAAAATACTGGCATTGAACTATCTAATTAGCTCGTCTATTAGAGGCGCAATTACCACGCTTTTTCAGTTGAAGAGGGACGCGAGTGTAAAATTATTATTGAACTATCTAATCAGGCGAGGGACCGAAAATTAGTATATAGATATATATATACAGGGTGTCCCAAAAAATGTTAACACTCCGGGCACATAAGATATCTTAAAAGGACAGGAACACACTCTTTTTCCATGTGCAATGGGTAGCTGTCAGTAAAGCAGTCTTTAAAATTGAAATTGAAACATTTCATGTTCTTTGTTGAAATGGTCCATCCAATTAAATAAATTAACTAATTTATTGCACTGAAATAAAACTAGTATTGCACTGAAATTAACCATAAATCAAAATACCTATATAATTTATGTGGGATATATTTATTTATGTCTTTTAAGCTTGAAAAGAATCAAAAGAATGCGTTGAAAAGAACAAAGAAGAGATTAACTGATGTGTGTGAGTGTGACTTAATCATGTTGCTTCTTGCTTCGTGCATTTTAAAAGCTTTACTTTCATACTGAGAGGATTGGACCAAGCCGATTTTGCTTCCTCATGTTTGCTGAAGCATATCTCCGGTTCTAAATAACCAATTGGAACGCAATAAAATGCAAATGAAAGCTTATTTACTCAGCTTTCATAATACATCAAGATTAGACCCGTGTGTGCCTGTCCTTTTAAGATATCTTATGTGCCCGGAGTGTTAACATTTATTTGGGACACCCTGTATATATTCTAACTCACTTTAAAAAAAAAATTAACTCACTTTTCCCTGATCGTCTTGATGACACGAGATGGGATGTTATCCTTGTCGTACGTCTTCAGATATTCAAAAAACCTCCGGTCAGCAAGAAGTATCCTAGATGGCCCCCAAAAGTCGTCAACCATCAGGCCGCTTCGCGGATCGTGTAGTCTGTTACTGTTGATCCCCAGCAAGATACACACTGCCTCCATCACTAGTTTAAACCCAGCTGGTGGAGCCTAAAAACACGTACAAATAATATCTGCAATTGTTGTTTTGTTTTGATTTCCTCCAAGCAAGTCTTTATTTAATAACCTCACATACAACTATGCATATTAAGGCCTAGGGCCTACATATCGTTACATATATTCATAATTACATAATATTAGTGTTACAGATTACATAATGAAATTCAAGACCACCCCCCCCCAAAAAAAAAAGACCCAACAATCAACAAGTAGAAAAATAGTTTTTATACATTGAAAAACTATGACTTAGAATTTAACCGCCCCCCCCCCACCCCCATTTCTAAGTGTACAGGACGTGTAAATAAAAGTGTCCCATGGAGGACAGAATTGATTAAAAATACACCGCATGATTTAATTTGGTTTCAAAAGTCTGCTGCTGCTGATAAGCCCTACACTGCAAAACTGTGGTGTTAAATTTAACACCACGGGTGTTAAATTTAACACCAGTACGGATTCACTATAGGACCACACCACCTGGTGTTAAAATGACACCATCACTAGTGTTACAACGTTGGTGTTAAATATAACACCAATGGGTGTTACAATATGACAACACCAGTAACAATTTTACACCTTCTGGTGTTAAAACATTAAAAACTTTACACCTTCTGGTGTTAAAATATTATTTTTTTTACAACTTCTGGTGTTAAAATATTAATGTTAGATAAGTTGAAGTACTTTAACAATAAAATACTTGCAAATAACATATTTCACTGTTCAACAGTTCAAATTTATTAAAACTTGAACGTTTTTGTGAATTAATGTTCTTACTTGCCATTTAATTATGGAATGGTGCATGTTGCAGATCGAATCACTAGATCAAATGTATAAATATACAATCCAAAGTGTTAAAAAACCAATATAACTCACCCCCGTGCGCATGTGTGGAATAGTGACACCCATCATGGGAGTTATTCTTACACCAAGTTTAACAAAAGAAATTTAACACCATGAGAAGTGTTACATCAGTTATTCCTATGGTGTTGACCTAACACCAACATTAACACCAGGAGCGTAACACCGGCCCAGTGTTGCATATTTAACACCGGAGTTTTTGCAGTGTATTATAAGTCGTCTTATCAAAATACACTTCATCCCGTTGCATTTCACCCGAAGATGATCAATTCAATAACATGAGTGTGAATCCCACTTTGGCCATGACTTTGCCCCTCTCCGGCCATTTGAGGGGCTGAAACCCCTCGCTCTCTCTTGACAAGAAAGCAGTCGTATGTTTTGCATATTTCGACTTTTTGTTGTTGAATAGGCCTGACCAAAATTGACCCCTTTACATTTGGTAAATCAGGGACAATCGAATGGATAGGGACAAAAATGGCATTGTATCACTATATCATCGTACTTAGGCCTAGGTTAAACTGAATACAATTAATTCGTGATTTGTTCAAAAAATAACGTTCTAGTGTTAATAATAATCGGTATATTTCAGAAAATGTGATAATTTTAGAGTCATAAAAAATATGAAAACATGCTAGAACAAAGCAATTGATAATTTTCCTGGAAAGTTCTAACTATAGACTTTTTGTTAATCATATTGATTCCATTAGCCAAATAAATCGGACAATGATGTTCTTTGGTGATAATTTATATATAGTTGCATTTTATTTCTAGAGTATACATGTAGTAGTTCAGTAGGAATTGCACAGGTAGTCAAGTGGATATCTTCACAATTATGACATGACCGTTAAGTAGGTTACAAATGCAATTTTATTACTGAAAATGATACATGAAGATGTCTAGATTCAGAATCCATCGTGGCCATTTTTCTCGATAATGTAATAATTATGATAAATAGTCTGTCTTATAAGCCTGTCAAGTTTGGTATTAAATTAAAGTGGTTAACTCCTGGAATATTATAAAAGGATAATAATAACCATTATATACAGATGTAGTTAAGTCAAAAGAGGTCAAATGTGATTAAAATGCAAGTATTAACATAAAATGTATTCATAGGTCATTTCACCTGTAATTTCATGTCACGACCAATACAACGCCATATCCTGCCTGTCAATTTGAAGATGTAATACTAACTCCATGGTACAAATAAAACAGTTAACTTCATCAATGCCTGCCTGTCTCCATTAACATCAGGTGTTTGTTAGTAATATGTTTGGAGTCAGGGCACATCAGCTTTTACTTTGCAGTGCCCAGTGGAAACACGCTCTATGATCAGATGATTACTGAGATTTGTACACCAGTGCCCATTCATGATGTGTGCCCGGCTCAAGTGATGATATTGTTACCCGCAACACGCATACTTATAATACGAGGGTCAATTCAATAAGTTCTACCTCCTCACTCATAACATCGCTAATATGAATGTCAGCCTCATCGATTGTAGCTCTGAATCATAGCTACACGACACTTCATAGCTACACTTTTGTCATGATGCAATCAAAGCCAGAGAGAGATTTTGGACAACGGACACGGAAAATTACCCCAAAGATAAATACATGTTTTTTTTTTTTTTCTCTCCGTGTTGTATGATTAGGTATAACCGGTAACCGCCCGATTTAAACACTGAAAATAGAAAACAATGGATGATTTCTGAATATAATGCTAATACTATCATGTATAAATCAGATTGTACCTTTGTAGCTTGCAAATAGTATATCAACTCGAATGTATAGACACGCCTTTAGCCTACTGGAATACTGCACTGGTATTTAGTCAAATGTTCGTTGTTACAAGTCAAGCAACAGTGATGCTTCGAATGTTAAATCTTAACATGATAGTAACTTTATTAGTTGTCCATATATACAATTTTGAATAGTTAATCAGATAGTCAGCGATAGAAAAATATGATCTTCGCGGTTCGAGAGACTTGAAATATATCCATTTAGTCCTGTATAATGAAAATCTCTTAGTTCCTAGAAAAGCAAATGTGACTTTTGCAGCAGTTCTCTAGGGTAGGGTTAACATTGATGGCTGTCCTGGTCTGGTTTTGGCTAATTAGAGGGCATTTTCCGCCAAGAAATCAGTCACTTGTGTTGATATTTGTAACTTAGAACGATTGTAGTTGACCGATAGGTACATTTTGTCTCTTAGAATTGACCGAATGAATAGCACTTAGGAGACTTTTGGCTGTTTTTACCCGTTTCCGTCGCACTAAATGGAAGTTTGGTTCTTACTGCATATTCAGAAAAGTAAAATGAGTATTCAGACCAATCTACTATGATTTTGTAGATAAGATTCAGAGCTTCAATTGTGGAATATACGACTGGCTTGTATAATAGCAAAGTTATGAGGTAGGAGGTAGAACTTATTGAATGACCCTCGTAGTACAATAGTTTCTTGTCCCTCCATTCGATTGTCCCTGTGGGTAAATCAAGTACTTACACGCATAGATTTTACTAAAGAGATATCCTTTGGTTTGAGAGAGTTGATAGCCCGTTTTAGTGCGTCACTATAATAATCCTTGTAAGTCATGGTCTTGGTTCCCATTGCTTTGCTAGCAAATGTCTCATCTTCCTTTCCCTGTTATATTATCAATCGTATAATAGAAAACAAAAGAGGTCAATACTTTGGGGTTGTTCATAGAATTTGGTTGACGCATTTTACACAGAAGAGAAAACAAAATTTAGAGAGTGTTCACACACGCAATTACCAGAAAAAAGGCTTTCAGCATTTCAGTGTCTATAAGCACTTCAATATTAACATGATTAAAGGGGTTTTCACCATGAAATTGATAAACTTACCATAGTTCAATACATTGTAATTAATTGAACCTATAGATGACCTTTTATGATGAACAGATGCTGCGTTCAAAATATGACAATTTGAGCGATTAAAAATGTCAAAATGTCAATAATCACCCGAAAATGCTATTTTGACTATTGCCATGGTAACAAGGATTATTTTTCAAAAATATTTCCAGATAATGTTAGTTTCATAAAGGTCTTTCAAATATGAAAGTATAAAGAAAATATATTTCGGCCCCATGGCCACCCTATCCTCCATCGATAGAG